>OX103979.1:37942363-38276304 GCA_944470395.2 Schistosoma turkestanicum | reverse complement strand
GGGACGGACCGTACGTTATCACGGAGAGACGCGGCGCGGTGTACACGATCCGGAGAGAAGACAAGCAGAAGCGCGTGAATGCTAGTCAACTGCAGAGATGGTTTCAAGATTACCCAGTGTATGAGTCACGGAAAGCACCAAAGAAGACAGTGATACGGCAATCAGAAAAACTACGACGGCAGCTTATTAAAAGGGGGACGAGTGTGGTGCGCGCTACTTATAAGTAGTATATGACGTGAGCGTCAACTTAATGTCTGGCAGCAGAAGATGAGGGAAGATCAAGAAAGGAAGAGTTAGAAAACAATGGAATTTGTATGAAACGCATGAATAGTGACAATGGATTGATGTTTTGCAACAGGAACAGTCCAGTTCGATATGATGAACTGTTATTTTGCAAATGAACGATTTACGATATGGTTTTCCGATTTTACTGAGTAACTCTGTAATTTCGCTAAATGCGATTCGGTTGCCCCACCTGTGTTTTCCCTCATTACACAATGACTAATCCAAACTATATTTGATTACGTTATAAATGAAGTGTAAAAATAAGAGGGAAGTCGAACTATTGTTTATTACCGAATACTCCGAACGTAACGATAAGATTATTACGATTATTCAACATTGGATATTTAGATTTTCTTAGAACATTATAAAAGTGGTAAAGCCATTTTGATGAAACGGTAAATGGAACGAAGATCAACGATACAGTGACATGGCCCAAAAGTCCACAGCAGAAATCCTGATGGGTAGAGGACTAAAATCGATCCATGGCCTGAGGCATCCGAGTAATGCATCAGCACCAGTACAAACAAAGTCTGAAAAGCAACTGACGTACGAAGTCGGATGTCCTGTGTTTGCTCGTGACTGCCAACCAACTCATGGTCCATCGCCAGAAGTGCGAGTGGTCAGTAGAGTGGGCTGTGTCGCTGTGTCGTTGATCTTCGTTCCATTTACCGAGTAAGATGAACTAGTAGTAGTTTCAAGCATATCACGTAATATGAATAATTGTGGATAAATAACTTGCGACTACCTTCTTCCGTTCTTGTTTAAACAATGAATCTTCGTGCCTTAGTTCAAAAAATAGTGTGCACTTCATTTCCTGTATGTTTTTAATGATAATTTTGTTTCAGGACAAAGTTAGGCAACTTCATGTAACGATGTTCTTGGAAAGAAAATGTTTTTATCGTTATGTGACGTTTCATATAGAGAAAGATCTAAAAATTAAAAATCGTTGATTCTACTTTATTCTCAATCAGTAGTATCATACAGAACTGACGAAAACACAATGATATTGACACAATACTTTCATTAGGTTGCACTGAGATATTTTATAAATATTCACTTGGTGTTGAATTGAACATACTAAATAGCCTGACCTTTGCGGATAGCGCACATTCAAATGATGCACTTCGATGCTTCATTGTATACATTAACTTGGGTTAAGTTAAAGTAGCAACCCTGGCAATCAATATTGAATATTACATCATAGAGCATTATAGTTTACTGTTGTATAGAAAGTTACAAAAAGAGTTGCACGTTTTAAAAAAAATAGCAAATTAACTAGATTGTAAACGAAATGGCCAGAAAAACGCGTCATATTTGTAAAGGACACTTCGCTTTTTAGCGAGTCCTTCATTTTTAGATTTCTAATACACTAGAGGGATTAAACTTATTATTTCATGATCTAGTGAATAAATTTCATGAACAACAATCATGAAATATGCTGATTGTTTGAAAGAATATTAGCAAATAAATCGGTTCAACTTTTACAAGTGATACTTCGCGGAACGTTTAGATACTTTAATACAGTCCGTTTATATTGTCTCACTTTATTCAATTTCATTTTGGAGAGGATAGGAAGCTGAGTGGCTCGTGTTGGCCTTTTTTCGCACTAAAAAAATCTTATTATTTGAGTTTTTATTATGAAAAACTGAATGGCATCAATTTATTTGTTAATCCCCTTGGTTTAGTGAATGCAAAACAGCAGTACAAAATGCTTCCATTAGAAATCAACCAACAGACAGTTAGATTGTCGAAAGTTTATTTCATTTTAATGCATATATGTAATATTATTCTTATTCGACGGATGTTACTGTAAGAATTATTTCACTTACTAACAAGAACAAAAAGATGAGATAGCAGTTTTTCAATCTCCAAAGATCAATCAAAGCAAACATGGATGATACCAGATCTAACACAATTAGATAGATCAATGGGTAATACAAAATGACAATTCAATGAAGATGAAAATCTGAAGCAACTATCAAGACAGACATGATAGTGATGAGAGCGAATTTTCATTTCCAAATCAATCATCAAGAAATAATTAATCGTCATGTGACAAAGTCATTAATGAGAATAGATGTTATTTATACAAGACTGACACGTTTAAGTATAATATTCATCTGAGGATATTAGAAAAAACAAATGTTATTGTGAAAGAACTTAGTGGGGGATAATACTGATCTGAGTCAACTTAAACACACCTGATGTGAATGTGAAATGAGAATGTTTGTACAACGTTAGTCATCTTCGTTGTTTGTCAACGTGTTTTACCCTTTAAATTTGGTTTATTTCAGATTATGTTTTAAGAGAGGTTGGAAATGAGTCTTGAAGTCGAATTGAATAGTAGTTGGATGAATGAAGATGATTGGAAACTACCAGTAATGAAATAACTTCATCATTGAATAACAAAAAGTCCAACCTTTTCATTACTGTTACAATGATCGCTAACCACTCATAATCTGAATACCACAATCACATTGTCAAATAGCGCATTTTATAGTGGCAGTAATTTCCCAATTATTCAACTCATGTTTGTGCAATAACAAATCATCTTCTTATTCATTGCAATACTGACTTTTCAAATAACTTCATGTCTTGTTTATTTTCTCATTGTTTGTTTGTTTGCTGGTTGATTTATACCTACATGAAACAAACATAAGTGGATGTATTCATGTGTTGATGAAAAAACACTTGAAACATCTAATTGAAATAAACAGGTTCAGTCAATGCATAGAAAGATAATATTAGGATGGTCAGTTGCAGACGACACATTGAATGATTGAGTAAACTTTGGACTCAGATTCATCGTCATCAATGTGATGCTTGTGTACATGAAAATAAACAATTGATGAAACAGTGAATTGACACCATCTCCGATCAATGTTCACACCAGCATACATGTGCCAGTTTACATTGGATTAGTGTCAAGTGTGATTTTTAAATTGTTCCATATGTTATACATATCTCTTAAACATTGGTAACATATTTACTGTGTGTATTTGTGGTTAATCGAAATTCGTATTGATGTTCGATTAGTGATGATATTGAATGAGCTAGTTGTTGTTAACTGACTAACTGTCTTAATGAATAGATTTCGGGAAAGTTGTTTGTAGTAATTAATTTAGTGTACTTCATTGTGCACTACTGTAGTTGTTATGCGAACAAGTGATATGTGAACAGATTGCTCTGATTGTCTTAATTGAACTCTATCAATGTGTGATTTGATTAATTTCAGCTTAATTCTGTGACACTTATCTAATTGAGTTATGCCAGACTTGTGGGTTATAATATTCCCAATCGAAGCCAATCACAACTGGAGTATTATGATGACTGCTGAAAACTAGTTTAAACTTCTGAGACACATGAGCTGAAATGAGTTATGCCTCTTGGTAGATATTTTGAATCGTTAGATGAATGTCTATTGAGTATTCATGATACTGAGTACTGCTAAGTAAGACCACAAAAATTTTCTATGGAATAACTGGATAATGTGGCAATCATTATTATTATTAATATTATTATTATTGTTTTGGGTGACATGAAAGTTGTTTTTTCATAATTCTAACTCAATACTCTGTAATCAGGTCATACTTTTAAGTTAAAATATCTATAGTATATATATATATATATATATATATATATATATATATATATATATATATATATATCGTCGAGTTAACCTAATATCTAGAGTTCGATTACTGAATATGAAGTTATGGGTTAGATCACTTAAGGCGTCCTACACATTGTGCTACGTCAGTCAAGTTCTCCTAATTTTACATGTTTGTGCTTATTTCATTTCGTAATCCAAACTTGGATTACAACGATCATTCTGTCTAAAACAATTGCAACTCAAATGATCAAGATAAAATCTATACATTTTAAGTTTCTAGGGTAGTACATTTTTCATTTTTGTTGTTATGCGAAGACTGATAATTGCGAAATTTTCATATTATTTTTCTTAGTCTGGTGATAAGTGAAAACAGCCATGATAACAACTACCAGAATACAAACTTCCAATCAAATAATTGGTGGTTCTGTTTCGTTTATTTTAATAATTTGTCTGGAAAAGTCAACTTAACGACGAAATAAATAAGCCAATACATAGACTTGGTCAAATATCTATTCATCTGGGCGTTATATCGTCTTGTTCCATTTTAGCTATTACAATTCAATTATTGAAGAAAATCTTATCAGCTTGTGTAAATCGGTCACCAGAAAACAAAATAAAAACTAATCAGAGAGTCCTTATATAAGAGTGTTATGCATTTATGATTGTTTACTTCAATGGTAGAATTTTGTTAGTGTTGGATAGAAAGTCGAAAAGAGTTTAATGGTTTCAATGAATGATTATTGATGCAGATTGATGAATAAGATGTTATTCTGTATGCGTATAATGTTGTTTATTGAACAAAATAATGTAGACATGTTTGATGCCTACATTTTGCATTTGATGAGTCTGACTCTCACTCATTGATTACGAATGAGTTATAGATTGTATTTAGGTGATGAAGTCGGAAGACAATGCATCACCCTATGGTGAATATGTCCGATTATATGTTTCCAGGCTTGACAAGTTTCCCGAATAGTTCTTAAAATAATAATGTGTCATTTCTTAATGATGATTTCCTGCAGATCACAGGAAACTCCACAATAGCATGTTAGTAAATGCGTAATTCATCTCGTATCACTTACTTATTAGCAATAATTAGTCTAACATTGAATCTATTGTAGTGCCTCCACATATATTTGAATTCGCTTACATTTAATTTGGTCAAGCCTTTCGATTAATTTATTTAACCAAGCCATTTGTATAACAATCACTTATATGTACCAGTAGCTCGCTAATGTGTCTACCCGGTCTACTTGTAGTTTTCTGATCTATTTGTACTTACTTACTTACTTACGCCTGTTATCCCCAATGGAGCATAGGCCGCCCACCAGTTTTCTCCAACCAACTCTGTCCTGGGCTTCCTTCTCCAGTTCTGTCCAATGTTTGTTCATTCCTCTCATATCTTTCTCTGTTTCTCGGCGTAGTGTGTTCTTTGGCCTTCCTCTCTTCCTTTTGCCTTGAGGATCCCATGTGAGGGCTTGTCTCGTGACGCAGTTAGGTGCTTTTCGTAGTGTGTGTCCTATCCACTTCCACCGCTTCTTCCTGATTTCCTCCTCCACTCGAACCTCGTTTGTTCTCTCCCACAGTTCGTTGTTGCTGGTGGTGTCTGGCCAACGAATCTGAAGTATTTTGCGTAGACAACTGTTAATAAACACTTGTATCTTATGGATGATGGCTTTGGTAGTTCTCCATGTTTCCGCTCCATACAGTAGAACTGTCTTCACATTTGTATTGAAAATCCTGATTTTGGTTTTGGTTGAAAGTTGTTTGGAGTTCCAGATATTTTTCAACTGTAGAAATGAAGCCCTTGCTTTGCCAATCCGTGCCCTCATATCTGCATCGGATCCACCTTGGTTGTCGATTATGCTGCCTAGATATGTAAAGGTGTCAACGTCCTCCAAGGCATCTCCATCAAGAGTGATTTGATTGGTGCATGTTGTGTTGCATCGGAGAATTTCGCTTTTTCGTTTATGTATGTTGAGACATACTGTTGCAGAGGCTGCTGCTACACTGGTCGTCTTCTCTTGCATTTGTCGTTGCGTGTGCGATAGAAGAGCCAAGTCATCTGCGAAGTCCAGATCGTCCAGCTGCGTCCTAACTGTCCAGTTGATACCGTGCTTCCCTCCAGATGTTGACGTTTTCATAATGCAGTCGATGACCAGGAGAAAGAGAAAGGGTGAGAGTAAGCAACCTTGCCTGACACCGGTCTTCACCTCGAAAGAGTCTGTTAACTTTCTTTCGTGTACGATTTTGCATTTGAATCCATCATAAGAATTCTGTATGATGTTAACTATCTTCTCAGGCACACCGTAGTGTCGAAGAAGCCTCCACAGTGTTTTCCTGTCCACAATATCGAATGCTTTCTTGTAGTCGATGAAGTTGATGTAGAGTGGTGAGTTCCATTCAAAATGATTGTTCCACAATGATCCGTAATGTAGCAATTTGGTCAGTTCATGATCGATCCTTACGAAATCCGGCCTGTTGATCTCGAAGTTGGGCGTCTAAGAAGTCCTTCATTCTGTTTGACAATACCCTGTTGAAGACTTTGCCTGGTATTGAAAGAAGAGTGATGCCTCAATTGTTCTCACATTTACTGAGACCGCCTTTCTTTGGTATTTTGATCAGGTATCCTTCTTTCCAGTCCGATGGTAATTGTTCCTCATCCGGAATATTGTTGAAGAGAATGTGAAGTATTTTCTCAGTTTTTTCCACAGCTGCTTTCATTGCCTCTACTGGAATGTTGTCTGGTCCTGCTGCTTCCCCGCTCTTGATTTGTCTGATGGCCATACTGATCTCCTCAATTGTAGGTGCGTCAATATTAATTGGGAGGTCCGTGGATGCTGCTTCGATTTTGGGTGTGTTCAGTGGAGCTGGTCGATTCAATAGTTCCTGAAAGTGCTCTACCCACCTATTTCGCTGTCCTTCAGTGTTGCTGATTACTTTGCCTTCCTTGCTTTTCACTGGTCGTTCTGGTTTACGATAGTTTCCGGCCAGCTTCTTTGTTGTTTCGCACAATTGTCTCAAGTTTCCGTCTCTTGCAGCCTTTTCCGCTGTCATTGCTAGATCTTCCACATATTTTCGTTTGTCAGCTCTGATGCTCTTCTTCACTTTCCTGTTTGCTTCTGTGTATGCAGCTTGTGCGGTAACTTTCTCTGCTCTTGTTCTGGTGATATTGATTGCTGCCTTCTTGTTCCTCATTTCTTCAATTTTTGCAGGAGTATCAACAGAGATCCATTCCTTATGATGGTACTTCTTGTGAGCCACAACTTCGTGACATGTTGAAGTGATTGTCTCCTTGATCCCTTTCCAATTGTTCTCCAATGTTGCTTCCTCTCCGTTGAGTATATCGTGCAAGGCTTGGAACCTATTGGTGAGGGCTATCTTGAATTCGTTGAGTTTTACGGTATCCCAAAGAAAGGCTGTATTAAACTTCTGTGATGTTGTCTGGCCCGTTATCCAGTGTTTCTTGAGTTTCAGTTTCATTTTAGCGACCAGCAAATGGTGATCTGAGGTTATATCAACTCCTCTCTTGATTCTCACATCTTCAATTGTCCTTCTGAACCTTGTATTGGTTTGAGTAGTGTGGTCCGGTGAAATCAATGTGACTTTGTGAATGCGTTTGTGTGGGAATATTTTGCTGCCGATGACCAGTTTGTTGAAGGTACACAGGTTTGCAAATCTCTCACCGTTTTCGTTCCTTTCTGGCAGTCCATGTAGTCCCATGATGTCTTCATATCCAGTGTTGTCCATTCCGACCTTGGCATTCAGGTCTCCCATCAGAATGGTCAAATTCTTTGGTGAGCATCTGTTGACGATTGACTGCAGCCTTTCGTAGAATTGATCTTTAACGTCGTCATTGTAGTCATTGGTAGGTGCATAACATTGGATGACGTTTATTGTAATGTCCTCCTTCTTTGTTTTGAAAGATACTTTAATAATCCTGGGTCCATGAGATTCCCATCCTATCAGTGCCTTTTGTGCATGTTTGGACAGCATCAGTTCAACTCCTTGTGTATGTGAAGCATTTTCCTCTTCATGACCAGAGTATAACTGCAGTTCCTCTGAAGCTAGTCTCAGTTGTCCTACTTGTGTCCAATGCCTTTCACTGATGTCGAGCACCTCGAGGTTGTATCTTTTCGTGTCTGCCGCAACTTGAAACAGTCTTCCAGTCTCCCACAATGTACGAACGTTCCATGTACCTAAACGAATGGTTGCTCTGGTTGTGAGAAGAGGCATCAGCCCCGTGACTTCCGAGGGAACTCGGCTGTCATCACGCGACGTCATAATTCTTCTTCGAACTCGGAGGGCAGAGTTAAAATGGTTTGAATTATTGGTTCTGGTTATCGTTTTTTGGCAAGTTAGTTTTTCGACGGGATGGGGTGGCCAACCCCATGTTCAACCCTCCTCCTTTATCCAGGCTTGGGACCGGCAGTAGCCCCTAAGCTTCTACTGGCGGAGTTTGATCTATTTGTGGTGTGCCAAAAATAAACGTATTGAACACTTCGAGTTCACCTTCTGATTTATAAACCGACAGATGCCATTTAGTAACGATTTTCTGGACGAGCTAATTACGAAGATTAGAAACACGTCGAAATCGGGCACCACACTATAAATACTTTTTCAGTATTTCAACGTTTTATTGAGATATTATGGAAAAAGATGTACGACCTGTTTATTATTATCTCTTGATTTAATATAAGATAGCTAAATAAGACAGTTCGATTAGACTAAAACTGGGATGCAATATTTTGTCAAGAATTCCATTTTATCTCACGATAAATCCTTTCAATGCATATCAATGTACCTGTCTTTTATTGGTTGTTTTTACTAGGATTGATCATTATCCAACTAAATTTTCGTTAACTGACAGAAATATAATTAGTTCTACTAATTAATCTTAGTACAATACATCATTTATCGCGAATATATATCTCGAACATATTAGGTGCTTTTTTTTGTTTTTGAAATTCTGTTGAACTACGTGATAGTTGGCATGAATCGGTAATTTCCCGCTGTGAATATTCAAGATTGAGATTGAATCCTGATTAATAACCTTGTACACGTTGAACAAGTTAGCGGATACTTAAACCCGATAGCTAAGTGATGCGTTACTTTATCTGTTCGAATATCATTGCGAATATCAACAACCGGCTTTGGTTATCAGTAGGATCGTGCATCAATTTGTATAAGCAGCTTTCTCAGCACCGGTACTCACTGTTGGTCAGCAGTGGACAGTGAATATTCTTCTCAAGACAGAATATTCGATCAAAAGAAGACGAAAGCTTCTCATTAAAGTTATTTATAACTGTGATTTATGAATTACTGTATGATTGTTGACTAAGAAAATATTAATGATTCCTATTGCGAAAATTAGAGCAACACATGTAAGTGCGTGTCATTGTTTTCAATTAGATCATCATCATGCTTTACTCTAAAAGACGTGAATGATTTGCGTGAAAATGTTGAATCAACCAAGGAAATTTGTCAATCAATGATCACAATGAATCAGATTATGCAATTACGCATAATATACGTAAAAAATACAAGTTGATAGTAGGAGGACAGGTTAATTTTTGGTGATCGGATTAATAAAACACAATAACAAAAGTTTTGGTCAATAGTTCATCTTTGTTGGTGATAAGTCAAATTTGGATCAATAGACTAAAAATCCTAATCACAGAACATCGGTAGAATTGCATAATAATAATGTGTCATTAATCAGATAGTGAAGAATATAAACGGAGAGAGAAGGAAAAATGAGAGCGTTCATTTTTATTTTTAACAAAAGGAAACATAACTTTTGGAAATTAACTATTCCTCGTTGGAAAAACTATCTATGGTAAATTGTGAACGACACTGGCTGATCTTCCGTAAATTGATAATGTGTTCGGTTACAAAAACAAACAATATTTCCCCTCTCTCTTTCATTGTCGCTCATCTTTAATAGGTTATTGATTAAAGTACCGAAATTCAGACGAATTGAAACCGCAATTACAAGATATGCATCGTTAAGTGGACAGGAAAGGACCACATATAGCTATAATATTTACCAACAAATGTACCACACTATGTATGTACAATTAAAGCTGGTTATAATAAGAACAATAAATTTTATAAACATACACACATACACATCCAGTGATATTGTAAATCCTATTTCGCTTTTTCTTAATAAACTACAAAGTCGCATATCTTGCATGTTTTTTTTAAGAGACAAAAAATTTACACCGTTGAGCTCCTAAATACGGGATAAAATCATTAAATGAGGGTTGGAAAAGGGTAAGATGAAAAATAAAAAATTAATTTGTATCAAGTGTTTGTTTATATTGTCATTTTTGTAAAACGAAATATTTCACTCCACCATTGTTCACCTTGAGTCTTGTCAATAAAATAGCACTCCATGTGTTCGCCTTTTTTGGATATGTTTATTTGACAGCTGTCCAATTGACTGAATGAAATCTATTAATTTACTATTGTATATCAATCATTGTTATTTCTACTGTTTAAGTAATTAAATGCATACTGTGACGTATTTTAAAGGTTTATATATATATATATATATATATATATATATATATATATCTGGAAATTAGAATCACGAAATAGTATGCAAAAAGTAGAAAATGGGGACTATGGAAAATCCAAACTGAAAGTAGCAAATTTTCTTGAAAAATAAAAATAAGTGGGTGTTAAGATGACGATCTACCAGAAATCAAACGTACACGGAAATATCATGCTTTACAATATAAACTGCCATATTTCATAGAAAGCATTGAAAACTAAAGAGAACTGAAATATTTAGCGACTATGTGACTGACTGTCACATGTGACTGTCACATAATCATAACATTGAGAACCAGAAGATGATAAACTATGATGCTAACGGGTTGTAATTTCCTGTAGCTAGTGTGTAACAGTACAGTCGATCAGTTCCTGGTGTAATATGTTGATCAGGTCTGAATGACCAAGACGAACGTTTCATCCCCTTTCAGAATCGTTAGTTAGATCTACCTGAATTCCATTTAAAGGCACCATCGAGGCACTCATCTCAAGATGTTCACAAGCCAACGGAGGCTAACTGATTGTGATCCTTAATATCAACAACAGGAAATTCTAAACTATCATATACAATGAATGACTTAGTGGTCTACTGGACTTTGTAACACACTGTATAACGTGTTTGAGTTTGAAGTCGCAGTTGCTGGGAATAAGTCTTCGTGTGAACATCAACACTTTCAGACAGGAAAATCTAGCTAATAAGTCCAAAATAGAACCAAATTTGCGTTCTGCATTCCATCGAAAGTAACATTCCAATTATGATATAACATAAACTATGACTGCTGTGCCAACATTCAGGACTATCTGTGGATTTCAAGCGGCCAGTGTAAGTAAAATAAACACGAATAATCTGTTAATATGAATTTAGGGCAATTATCATCATTCTGAACTGATAACTAGCCATTATCTTTACGCCGTAGTATATCCAGTATCTATATAGCATCTCACATGAAAACGTATTCCTTATTGGATTGGAATGATATCAACTTCATGGTCAATATTTATAAACATATCAATTCGGAATTTGTAATTGTTGAATAAAATTTTTTTAAGTCAGTGTTTGACAAGTGAACAAGATTTCGAACTGTTGAAATTGAAAGAACGAAATACTTATAAACAGATGTTATGTAATGATATGATGTGACCGAATGATGGCTACTCATGAGACCAAATGACTGACTTCAATCTCCAACTTAACTTATTTCAGAAGTCAAGACACCTGCCCCTGAAAATAGATTTTTTTTGTTAAAATAACATAGTATACTTATACACAAAATAATAAATGTAGAAATAAACGTGATGAAAGGTTTTATAAGAAAGATAATAGCCACTATAAGTTGTTTACTTTCTAGCAAAACTAAAGTCTAACTTTCAGGCTTAATTGTTACTCCGTCATATCGAAACAAAAATTAATCATACAACTAATGATTTCAGTCTTCTGATAGTTTCGAGATAAGTACCCAAAGATTAAGATTTTAGTTATTTGGGAAATTTAACGAATGATGCAGAAAACTTGATGTTTACTTTAACGAGTATGAGAAATTAGAAGTTGGAGAAGTGAAGATAAAAAAAAGTCAACTTTTTGATTTTTATAATGGACCTTACTTGAAAGCCTCTGATCAGGCTAAGTACGTTTTACACATTTCGAGTGTGCGGATCACAAATTTACGGTATCTAGCAGTAATAATCAGTCCTTTACTTATTACTCATCGCTAATTAGATGAATTTCAAAATATTCTCGTCAAAAGAGCATCACCCAGTAAAAATGCCCAATGGGGATTGACTCAGTGAGATAATCAAGCACTTTAGATGGAATATTTATGTTTGAATTATGAAGATTCATCCATAGAATGATGTATGGATTTTTAACGTTCATTCATGTTTGTATGTATGAAGTACCTGGCTTGGATGAACACTACTGCTAAGGGTGTCCAAGTTAAGGAAAACAGCCTTCAAACACTTTTCTTCATTTTTCAACATTTCTACAGTTCGGTTTTAGACAGCCCTGTTTAAAAAACATTCATTAATCTGCATAACCAGTACTGATATCTCTGAAAATCCATAGTCAAAACTTACGTTTCTTTGTATTTTAAACAATTTTAAGGTGGAGATAAACAAATGAGTAATAAAATAGTTTTTGTTTTTCTGTCTCCATCCAATTTACATTTCGCTTTCAGAATTTCTATATCAGTGATAAGTTTATTATGTGCTAAGTTAGTTACAGTATTGTTTCGATCATAAATGACGGGTTTTTTTTTTAATGATTTGACGTGTCGTGTCACATTAAAATAAGTAATAAGTTTTTGCTTTTTGAACAAATATCATAATAACCAACTTCACTGATTTCAATGCAGTTCCTAAGCTGGCACCATATTCTCCTACATATGAACTTGCTACATTTATGTAGAAAAAAACTTGCCTTAAACCATTCTAATTGAATTGTGAAAATACACACACATAAATACGTAAATATTTCATGCTTGAATTACAATTAAGTTACAATCAAGTGTAGTCAACTAGTTCAATGATTTTTGGAAAAATATTTTTAAAAAAAAATGCATTATCACTTACTGATTAGCTAGATTAATTTTTTGTTTGTTTGTTCATTTCTAATCACTAGACCAAATCTCTTTCACAATTTATATGTGTTTCTTTTATCGCCTATTTAACTAACCTGCCCTACATATCACCATAGTTTCCGATCTAATAGGATTGTTTCGCATCGACTACGTCAGTGATTTCTGGCAAATGGACTGGCTTTTTACTTCCAAAACATATAAATTGATTAATCACTGAGTGATAACCAGTTGGATGTGTTGTCTAGTCCTTACTTAATATGATGATTAAATATTGTTTTAAACAAGTTGTAATATATCTCAATTAGATTTGACTGGGAGTTGCAACCATTCAGTTTTGGCGGTACAATACTGAAGTTATTCGCTACGGAGTTTCGGATCTAGTTTTGGTGCTAGTTAGAAATTGTCAATAGTGCGTGTATTTTATAACAGTGAAAGCCGGTTCTTTTTGTATTTTCCTAATGCACAGAACCAAGTGTCCTTTCACAGACTAATGAGTTCCTGACATCTTGATTGAATCACTTAAAAACTAGACAAACATAACACTGGTTACTATTTGTTGTTCAGTCAATACAACAGTCTTAACGCGAACTAGAAAGGAATTCGTGTCTTGGAGTTATTGTTGTTTGTCGACAACCCCTTTAACATGATTAGCTGTTCACTAGATTTATTATTATAAACGTATTGACAACCTTTAATAAAGTATTATTAATATTATTACAATTTCCAAAGTGTCTAGAAAATAACTAATGCAAACCATTTGTGATTATGGACCACAGAAATACGACAAACCTACAACTCGCGAGTACATATTATATATATATATATATATATATATATATATATATATATATATATATATATATGAACAATGAGACAATTTCTCGAAACCCACTAGTTAAACTTACTCACTGCTTAACATTGTTACTATGGCAACCAACAATGACGCTCATTTGAATGTTTGTTCTGATAAAAAGTGTGTATACAAGTCTGTTCTAATGAAAAAGACAAATACACCTGTATCTCTACAACTATGTGGATGAACTCTTATTTTGATAAATTGAATATATGGAACAGTTTCATGTTTCATCAAAAAAGGCGATGTCACCATATCAGTGTGTCTAAGCTGCTCTTCATTTAGTTTTTAACTGGCATAATTACAGTCATCGTTAGGTTGAGTTTTGCTTTTTCTTCAGTGGAGAACAGAATTTTAAACATCATATCAGTTCCTTAGTACTAAAATAATATCTGTTTAGTTGTATGATAAAAACTTCCGAGACTTCAAAGCGATTTATAAGCACTAATTGATATTAATTAACGATTCATTGAAACGTGGCAGCATTTATGCTGTAGTTTGGAACTATTCCTGAGAAGCACACATATATGTGACTTGTAGAAAAAGAATATAATTCTCGCTAATCAAACGAAGAAATCGATTCAGCAAATAAACAGTAATTATTTAGCCTACTTTTATATGGAGTAAACACTAATGATATTTTCCATAAAGACGAGGAAGGCTTCACAATCAAGCCATTTAGCTAAGTGAATACGATATATCCTACGATGTTTACTTGAGCTACGATTCTTTTCTACCATTTTATATACAATTAAGTAAAGCTGATTCATTGAAATCATGAATCGATCAATGCTAGAAAATAATTGGAAACATGGAAGCGCTGGGCGATCGTTTTGTGCTAGTATTGTGGTGCGCGCTACTTATAAGTAGTATATAACGTGAGTAAAAACGTAATGTCTGGCAGCATAAGATGGGGGAAGATCAAGAAAGGAAGAGTGGGAACATAATAGAATTTGTATGAAACGCATGAACAGTGAAATGTCAGTATTAATGACCCCCGAACGTTAGACCCCCACCGTTCAAAAATAAGAAGACGGAAGGCGTTGGAGAACACTTATTAACAGAATCAAAAATATACAATCAAACATACGTATTTATACAATTATACATACAATCGATATTGTCGTTTAAATATTTGAATATTAAATCCAATAGTTCATCGATCGACTGCCCTTGAAATATTTAAGCATTTAATCGATAAGTTCATCAATCCACAATGTGCGTGGCTTTCTTCTCGATTGGCTATCCCAACACCTCCCCGGAATAAGATTTTTTTCTTGGGTCCACTTGTAGTCTTACGACTGGCGGCGTTCCATTCTGGTTATAGTTTTTCGAGTTAATGTCTCCAACCTTCCCTTTTCTTAGGCATTCCGGGACAAATGTGTAGTTGTCGGTTCTGTGATCAACTCCAGGGGTAGATTCACGCGATTATCACCCGAGCGTGCCATTCTTTCGTCCCTTCGCAGTTGGTTCGTGTGTCTAACACAGCTTCCGAAAGCTCCTATGATTCGATACAAAACTCTTCCTAGTCTTTGGACGACTGTTCCTGGTTCCCATTGATTTTAACCCCGATATGTTTTTAGGAACACTTTATCGCCAACGTTGAAGCTGCGAATATTTTGATTTGGCCCGTATCTATTCGCTCTTTTAGGGGGCAACATCGCGTTAAAAATAGTCCGAATACGTCTTCCAAACATTGCCTCAGCTGGAGACTTCCCCTCTGGGACCGTATGGTTCGGAGTGCTTCTGTAAACCGTTAAAAATCTCGTGATTACTTGGCTAGTTGGCACTCCGAAACAACTAAATAAGGTAGACAGCTTCTGAATAGTTTCTGAGGCTGTACAATTCGGCATGCTGTATATTTCTGGCCATTTTATATACGCATCTACAATAATTAGAAACATTTTACCTCGGATTGGGCCAGCGAAATCTGCATGAATTCTCTCCCAAGGTCCCGTAGGTTTCTCCAAATGGGCTGCACCGATTGTGGTGGTCAAAAAGTCAAACGGAAGTGTCCGTCTATGTGCTGATTACTCTACGGGACTGAATGATGCTCTAGAACCCCACCAGTATCCCTTGCCTATACCTGAGGATCTTTTCGCTAAGCTAAATGGAGGCAAGGTGTTTGCAAAACTGGATTTATCGGAAGCTTATTTACAGATTCCTGTCGCTGATGAAAGTAAAGATCTGCTTACTACTAACACACATAAGGGTCTATTCAGATATAATCGGTTACCTTTTGGAGTCAAAACCGCGCCCTCCATATTTCAATAGGTGATAGGTACTATGCTACATGACCTCCCTGGCGTTGCAGCTTACCTGGATGACATAATATTTATGGGCGTTGATAGATTAGACTTAGAAAAGAAGCTCGACCAGGTGCTATCAAGAATAGCTGAGTATGGATTCCGGCTTCGTGTGGAAAAATGCGACTTTTTCATGCAGAGTGTACGCTACCTCGGTTTTATTATTGATAAAGACGGGAGAAAACCAGACCCAGAAAACACTCAAGCTTCGAAAGAAATGCCGAGACCGACAGATGTTTCCACACTTCGATCTTTTCTGGGGCTCGTTAGTCATTATGGAGCTTTAACCCCTGACCGAGGTAGCGTACACTCTGCATGAAAAAGTCGCATTTTTCCACACGAAGCCGGAATCCATACTCAGCTATTCTTGATAGCACCTGGTCGAGCTTCTTTTCTAAGTCTATTCTATCAACGCCCATAAATGTTATGTCATCCAGGTAAGCTGCAACGCCAGGGAGGTCATGTAGCATAGTATCCATCACCTATTGAAATATGGAGGGCACGGTTTTGACTCCAAAAGGTAACCGATTATATCTGAATAGACCCTTATGTGTGTTAATAGTAAGCAGATCTTTACTTTCATCAGCGACAGGAATCTGTAAATAAGCTTCCGATAAATCCAGTTTTGCAAACACCTTGCCTCCATTTAGCTTAGCGAAAAGATCCTCAGGTATAGGCAAGGGATACTGGTGGGGTTCTAGAGCATCATTCAGTCCCGTAGAGTAATCAGCACATAGACGGACACTTCCGTTTGACTTTTTGACCACCACAATCGGTGCAGCCCATTTGGAGAAACTTACAGGTTCAGTAACACCCACTTTTTGAAGTAGTTCCAGTTCCTGTTCAACTACTGGGAGAGAAGCATAAGGTACAGGTCTTTTTGGTCAAAAAACAGGAATAGCTGTTGACGTGAGAGTCAGTAGTGCTTTGGCTTTGGTACATTCGCCTAACGCTTCCGAAAATACTTCATGATGCCTTTTTATAATGGCATTTCTCAGATTTGACTCTAAAGGGTTATTGATTCTAACTCGGCTGCAGATGTTGTTGATAGAATGGTCTGTTAATTTTAATGCATTTATGAGATCCAACCCCAATAAATCAAGGTCTGGGTTTTTAGTTAAGTATACAGTTGCACTCGTTGTTGCCTCATTTTTTGAAACAGTGCACAATATTTCTCCAACAATATTTAACTTACCACCAGATGCGCTGTGTGCTAGTTGCTTTTGGTGAACTGTAGGTCTTCCAATTCTCTCCCAAGTTTTTGGACTGATAAGGGTGATATCAGATGCTGTGTCAAGTTGAAGACGGATACGGTGTGAATTCATATCCAAAGTCACATACTTTCTTCTGTGGTGAATTCCTGTCTGGTTATGAGACACCAATACATTGTCTTACCAGATCTGTATTTTTTAGAATAGACTTTTGCGGGGTAATGTCTGCTAGTTTTTTTTTCTACATCGAGATTCTTTGTGACCCTTTTTGTGACATTCAGTGCAAACATAACCTTTGTATGGACAAAGCTTCTTGTAGTGCCAACCTCCACATGACCAGCATGGAGATGAGGGCTGGTTGTCTGTGCTCTTGTGATGTTTTTGTGAGCCGGAATTTTTCTTTTCACTAACAGCATGCACGTATGATGCACGGCCATTGTTTTCGACCATGGAGGTATCATGCTTCAAATTTACTAATCTCTGGCACTCTGCAGTTATTTCTTGAAGCGAGATGTTTGGGCACTGCTCAATTTTACTTAAGATTCTGGTTCTTATATCAGCATCTTCGGGAGATTGTAAGCTGCACACAAACACAAGGCACTTAAACTGATCTTCCGTCATTGATGATAATTTAAATCGTTCGCATTCACGATTTACTAAGCCGGCGTGCTTTACCCAGTCATCTTCATTTGACTTGGTTATTTTGAGGCATCGATAACGAATATTAAAGAGAGATGACTGTTCAGAGAAGATTTGCGACAGCGTTTCAATTGTAGCATCAAAAGAGAAATCTCGTGGGTTCTTTGGGAGGATGAAATTACTATAACGTTCGTGTTCGATTGTGCCGAGCTTTCTCAAGAGGATTCTGACTTTGGTGGCGTCATCAAGATTGTTGAGGTCGATCTTGAACAAATCCTCATACTTCTTGAACCAAGACTCGAAAGTCACACCAGCAAGGCCATCAAAATGAAATTCATGAATGGAATCAACTATCGAGTCTGCATGTGGATTATATGTGTCGTCGGTAAGACCTCTGTGATTCAAATTCATTTGTCTCATTAACAACTCGAACATACGTTCCTGGAACTGTTCACATCGTTTTCCTTGACGTTCCAGTAAAGATTCTATCTGTTCAAGGGTAATTGACATTGTGGGTTGAACACTCCGTCGCCACTTTTATGTTTTCTGCTTGTTATAACGCCAAACCACTGTATTAATGACCCCCGAACGTTAGACTCCCACCGTTCAAAAATAAGAAGACGAAGACGTTGGAGAACACTTATTAACAGAATCAAAAATATACAATCAAACATGCGTATTTATACAATTATACATACAGTCGATATTGTCGTTTAAATATTTGAATATTAAATCCAATAGTTCATCGATCGACTGCCCTTGAAATATTTAAGCATTTAATCGATAAGTTCATCAATCCACAATGTGCGTGGCTTTCTTCTCGGTTGGCTATCCCAACAGTCAGACAATGGATTGATGATGGATTGAAGATTTGCAAATTAACGGTTTACGATATGGTTTTCCTATTTTACTGAGTAACTCTGTAATTTTCGTTAAATACAATTCGGTTGCCCTCACCTGTGTTCTCCTTCACTACAGTATGAGACTGATGAGCAGTCTTCTTTCACTACGCTGCAAGAGGGAATCGTATCCAGGACCTTGGGTCGTGAGCGCGAACGCCTGACCTTTTGACCACTGACTCAGGGTCCAGTGGTGTTAACGTCTAACTACAATAAATCCGCGACATTACGTGACCTAATCCATTGTCTTCAGGGAGTAGCTCCCTCACATCCGGCAACAACAATTCCCTCAAGGAACTAGTCACTAGCAAGTACATGACAGCTGTCATTGATCGATTAATGAATTCAGTCAAACTCGATAATCTCCATAACCATACAGACGCAAAACCAATTCACTTGAGCATTGAACATAAAATGCTAGTTTTTCACTAAACAGTAATAGGAGAAAACTTGCATCTTGATTGTGGTTAAGTTGTTTTGAAGTTTATACCAATTGGTAAAGTTTGACTGTCACAATGATACTGTATAATTGTCCTGTTCCGATTATGCACCGATGAAAGTTATAAACTTGTACTATAGAATTTGAGCTGAGTAGTCGATAGGTAATCAAGTAGCTGCTAAGCCTGAAGTGTTTGAGTTCAATTATCAACTTGGTCATTCATAAGTACTGCTGATGGGTTCTTCACTGAGGATTCAGCGTTTTCTCATATTCTCTCGTATTAAATGTATGTCTGTTTATGTAAGTTCTATGATCGCACACAAGATGTATGTTTGAACTAATTTGTTGTAAACTATTCAAAATAAAAAATTACATTTTATGTCACAATAACAACAGGACATTCTGTGTCGACGTTTATTAGTTTTCGTCTCAGTCATATGGTTTACTGAAGGTATACAATCGTATTAATAACTATTTTACATATGTATTAATCAATAACAAAACGGAAAATTGTCGCGCTATTAACAAAATCACTAATCAAAAATCTTCAAGTTACGTAATAATCAAAGAGCAGTGAGAATGGAAATGATGTATAGAAGAGAGACGTGAGGGATGATTGTTCACACGATAAATATAGAAATAGACAAAGAAGGGATAAGCGCGTTCCAAAAAACAACTTAAACGATAAAAAAAGATGTGTTAACCCCTAAATAGGAATTTGGGCAGACTAAACTTACAATGATTGACTGTCAGGACTATTACAATGCAGCCTCGCTTAGAATTAGTACTTTAGAATTTTTGTATAATTTTGGATGATGATTCTAATGGTGATAAATGTTAAAAATAACCAAATGTTTTACGATAATACCGAAGACTAATTTGCGTTCAATTTTCAGTAACCATTCTGGGCTTTATTCGGATCTATGTTTAGAGAGAGCGAAATTTGTGTGGACAATATAATATACTGCACAAGAGAGAATAAATTACCATACACATAATGAAGAGGCTTCAAACAGTAACTTGTTCTTCACTCACGCTTGGACCAGGTATCTGCTGATTGTTGGATAGCATGCCCTCTATAATTTCTACAATGAATGTTCAGTGTTCGTTAATGGAGACTATCATCAAGTGAGCCATATATACCATTCTTTAGTTTTATCAAATCACCACTTGTGCTATCGTAACATAATATTTGAAAACAACGTGAATGAATTTCGCCATGCAACATGATCACAGGAAACTTCAAGTTATTTACAATTTATTTAAAATAGAACACATCATCTGCATTCTCATAATATAGAGAAAATTTACATTATTTTGTGGGATAGTAGTTTTAAAACACTGCACATCGACATCGATTTGGAAATAGAAAAATCTAAAAATTCAATAAAAATATTACAGATTTATTCTATTGAAATTATGTGATTCACTAGGTCTAAAGAGTAACTACTACTTGGTTTCACTGAGTCAAAAAGTTTCAGCTGCACTTCATTTTTCCAGAATTGCTTCGTTTATTATTATTATTGTCTTTTTCAACACAGAATATTCATCTTATATTTCACAATTTTGTTGTTGTTGTTTTAAATCTCAGTTAAAATTGGACAAGGTGTAAATCAAGTTACAAGTTTTAAATTAGATTATTTTTTATCTAAACTAATATTTTCATAAATATGAACAGGCGTGTAAGTGTTTAACAAGAAAATATATATCTATTCTAATAATTCCATTGAAATGATAACATTCTATTATATTCACCGTTACAGAGATATTTAGTTTGTACACACCAAGGTGTATGGAATTCACCTGCCTGTTTTTTGTTTATGAATTTTTTTTAAAAAAACTGTTTCAAAAACACAAATGCATACATAATAATAATAATAATTTTTTTATGAGTGTTATTGGGGATTAAAACTTGTCTAGAAAATATCACATAGATTATGCAACGGAATTGCAATAAAATGTCAACTGTGTTATTGAACTAGATATTATGTATTTGAAAAATAAACTTTGAAACAAGGTTCACATATCAGTGTAACATGTAAACAATTGTATGAGTAATGAATGAATTCGATAATGTGAAATATATATCTGAATTATTGGAAAAGTTGTAACGATTCTGCGATGGATTGATTGATTTAATTTTGTGTACTTATTCCTTTCAGATGGTATTGATCATTGGAATATTCACAAACTACAGTTAAATGACTGCTTACCTAATTACTGAGTTTTTTACTACAAGTGACCTGGTTATCTACAGGCCATCAGTCAGTCAAGTCAGCAACAACATAGAACTTCCTACGTACGTACTTAAGTTCAAGTCACCATTCCATATTATCACAGAGATGCAATTGTCACCTGAAATCCCATAGTAGTAGATGTAGTATAACTAATGATAGTAATCGGAGAGATTAGCGTTCGACGATATAATTCAAGGAAGTAGAATCTAGTGAATGAAAATTAAAAAGAAAAAGATAAAGGTGATGAGGAGCTTCGAAGGTTAGGATTTAAGAGAACACAAAGAATGAATGCATCTGCGCGATTGCAAACGGTCTTAAGCCATGTCGTTCAAGATCTCTAACCATTGGTGACTTTCGTCTCGCGGACTCCAACCAAGTAGTGAACATCTACCAGCATGGCTCAGTCCAGTTGTCGGTGATTTCAAGGATTTGTTCCATGTTTTGGTTTGGCTGGCCCTAGCTGTGGTTTCTGCGTGTAGTCATACAGTTGATATACATTGTCATTTCAGTTTTGGAGTCACAAAAACACAGAAGTTTAATCGGTTTGCTGCCATTATGCTCTTATTAACTATTAAAGATGAATAGTGTGTAGATTATTGATCATTAGAGTATGGAGTACTTGTTGGTGTTCATTTGTGTATTGGCTTAAAAAAAGATTTCATTAGTGAACTTACTAATGAACTCTTGAGTTGACTGACCCTGGTTAATGATCATAATGAAACTGGAAGTTGTTCCATCTTGATAAAATAGTAATGCAGCTATTTGTTTTATCCTGAGGACACAATTAGTTACTTGCATCTGTATACTTAGAACAAGGATTGATGCAACTGAACATAAGAACGAAGGTATAAGTGCCGATGAGATTTCATTTATTCACCAGTCACTGATTCCAATGATGATTGAAAAATGAAGCCAAAATTTCATTAAATATTATATGATTTATTTATCTTGTCAGTGATCAAGTTTGAATTTATTGAGCTAGATAGTAGTCGATGTAAATTAGTTGTTAACAAAATACATGTACATAATTTACAATGCTAGCAAATATAACCTCATTAACTTACCACATAATCACTTATTGAGTTACATATTTGCTTCAAGTAATTGTTGACACTGTTGGTTCCACGCTCTCACCAGCATGATTTGGTAGGAAGAACAAGTATTATAGACTGAAGAGAACGATACCTCGTCTACATACAGACCGAAAGACCCAGTAAACACCCAACTTCGAGATCAGCAGACCGGATTCCGCAAAGATAAATCATGACACTACGGAGCAGTCAATAGGATGTAACTAACCGTCACACACCAACTTACTTGACTGCGGGAACGCATTTGACAGCGTGGACAGGATGACACTGTAGAAGCTTCTTCGGCACTATGATGCACCTGAGGATTTTTATGATGGACTATACTGCAAATTCATGCATGAACGATAGCTCAGATACTCATTCCATGTGAAGACTATAGTCAGACAAGGTTACTTACTTCCAACCTTTCCCTTTCTTCTGGTTGTTGATTGGATTATGAAAACTTCAACATCTCAAAAGGAAGCGACGAATACAGTAGGCAGCTAGATTGCAGATAGACGATTCTGACGTTTTCCTACGCAAGATACTCCGTATCTGTTGGAAAGTCAGTTTCGAGATATTTGTTATAAACTATGAGTTACAAATATCACTCATTGTTTTACATTGCTCAATGGAACACGAGCCTGTTGTTCGAAATCTTAACTGAATGAGTCATCAGTAAGTAAACTCAAAAACGCTACTGTAACCATATCAGTAATTTTATATGTTAGAATAAGAAGAAATTAGCGTTTATAATAAAAAATGTGATGCCTAACTTCAAAGGGCAGTTATTGATTTATTTAGAAAAATTAGTCACAAATAAACAAGTGCTTCATATTATAGTAACAAAAAGGCTTCGTTTAGGTAACAGAAGAGCATATGCCCTTGGGCGTTAACCTCATTTTACATCGGCAATGAGTCATTTTATTTACTTACTAGTAAAATATCCAACTGTAGATGGTGAGAATCGTATGGCTAGAACGGGAATAATCAAACTTTAGGTTTTATCTTGATTATACTTCATCTCTTGCTTTCATTGGTTTTATTCTAAGCAGTAGTGTATGAAAGTGGAGAATCGTTAAAATGCGATCATGGAAATGGGAAAAAAAAGTTTTTCTCGAAAGGATTAGTTGTTACTGCCAGATGGATAAATCGTAAATGTATATTGTACATTTACATAAATATCCATGTCATCCAAATGTATTTTATACGAAATCCGATCAGTTGTAGTTGTCAGCATCCACGGGAATATTCAAAACAAATATGCCTATGATTATTAAGCGGGATAACATTTACTCAAACTCTTGCTTTAGTACATAGTTTCAATAGATTTACATTGCCTGAAAGAGCTTAGTTTGAATATCATATTTCTGATTACTGTGGTGTACACATTTAACTCATAGTTACGATATAATTAAGGAAGCTTCAAGTGAAAATTCAAAACAGCCTTTCATTTGACATAAGTTTAACCTTTTTTTTTATGAATTCTAATACGATGAAGTAAAATGGTTATGCTATTTAGGTCATTATTTTTTGTACCGACTCATTGTGAATTTCGACCAGGCTGACTGGTGTGAACTTCATTTCGTGTGACAATTTTATTTCTTGTAGCAATCCAGGTGAACAATATTCACTGTGCAGATTTCTACAGCTACTTTTCCATATTTTCCACTATGATATTATGTGTAAAAATTATTATGTAAATGATTGTTTTCTGGCCTAATAACAACCTGATTTTGATAATTGTTTGGTGACTTGTTTTTTGGAGAGTAAATAAATCTTCATTGTCTCGGTCTTTTTTATCCGTACTCTCAGTAATGAAAACTGCAGTTGTTCCAGATTGTCAGATATAAGTAATAAGACTGTGGACTCAACAGATTCGATACATACGTAACAGCGACGATATGCCAGACATTGCAGAATCAATAAATGATAAGTTAGAAGTTGGATAACATTTCAAATTATTAGTCGGTAAGAATACGTTGCAAATTATTATCGCCAGACAAATTACATATGAAAGATCAACTTAGTCTCATATTCGATCGTTTAAGAAGGCAACTAGTTAACCGATCCTTCATATTCTTAAAAAGTATGTTTGTATACATGGTCATGGAAGAAATATCTCTTTTTTATTCTTTGACTTGATCAAACAAACTACCGAAAAAGAGAGTTTTACATTATTCTCTGTCGTAGGTTCCAAAAAAAGGCTATCTACTCAACCCTATTTTGCTTCCACTGTTGGTTTATTTTGAGATTACAGTAAAACTCTTACCATGAATCAATTGGTTTGTTAAAATGATAGGTATAAGTGAGAGATAGTAAAAGCTGCAACTAACCCACAGAGTCAGTTTTCAAATTTGAAGCAAAAGTGATAGAGCTACTGAAAAACGAATAATGAATGAATCCGAGAAATTTAAACCTCTAATTACTGAAATTTCAATCTAATCTAAACGTGCCTTTGTTTTGGCACAATGAAAACATGTAGTATTCAGTCAGAATTTCCGTCTCTACCTTTTTCTATTTATCATTGTTATTCTTCTTTATTGTTGATGTTCAGTGCATCCATTCATAGTTAACTGCTTTTATCACAGTGTTTATCGCTGAAAATGAAACTTAACGATAAATAGTTTATTAAATAAAGCAAATCATGAAAAATAATCTTGAAAATTTATTTCCATGTCATGTGTTTTGGATGTTTGTTTTTTTTTAAAACAACAGAGAAAGTGTACATCATTATTGTTTATTTTATTGTTTATTTCATTCAATGAAAATCATAAACAGTTTATAAAACTAAAACAGTCATTAAGACGATAATGTTAACTGTATTTCTTTCTCTTTCTTGAAACAGTACCACTTTCCATAACAAATGCATGTAGCATAAAAGAAGCACAAACAAAAAAGTATGCAGAATGTATAACTGATTGTTAAATGTTCAATATTCCAATTTTATTTATTTATACTATTCATTTCTGAAAATCCACATTAGGATGAACTTCGAGAAGCTTGGTTGTTTAACTATTGATTTTTATTGTTTAACTGGTGATTGGCATTGAATATTTCTATAGTTAGCGTTACATTAATAACTTACATGTTAATAGTCCACTGTTTTATCAAACTAGATATTTGATAAGATTTATTTAAAAATAAATAAATTTAGGTTAAGTTTTAGTGATATCAATAGTTGAATCATAGTTGAAAATGTTATAAACTTGTTTAATTTTAGTTCATTTTCTCGGAAAAATATTAGACTTACTACAATAAAAATCAGTCAGTCAATAAGTAGTATTTAACAATGAATAGGTGCAAAATTTTTAAAGTCGATATTCCAGAAAGCTGACTGTCAAGATCTCCGGGATACTTTTTATTCAGCTGAGTAACAAGTTGTCTCGGTCTGCAAATATTTCATAAGGCCACTTTTCAATTTACTGCTTACTATTTTTCGACTATTACGTAACTTCTACTCGATACTGGAAATTTTCGCTAGTCTTTTCATTGACGACAGCACCTCACTATTTTATTATAGGCTATTCAGATCAGATTAATCAAGTTATATATATATATATATATATATATATATATATATATATATATATATACTAAAATTTGTGCGAGAAAATTACTCCTCATCATAAACCAATAAGTCATTCAAACAGCCTGTTAATAGATTCGTTTGGTTTTTATAAGAAATTTAACGTTGCTGATACAACATCTCAAAAGAAATCTTTAAAACTACATAACGGGTTCGACTGACCGTAAACTTGTTGATGGCTTGGTAAAACAGTTTGCTTAGCACCCATTCCAATATTTATTTGGTTTGTATTCGTGCAGTCAATTGACTTAACTACCATAATGACTGCATTTTCTCCAGTGTAATAACAAGTTGTAACACGAAGTGAGTGTGCTAAATACCATTTCAAAAAAAGATTAGTGGTTAGGCAGACGACAATGAACAAATAACTCTTATGTATGTATGAATGGATGTCAAACCCAAATATGAGTCATTGTACACTCAAATAGAAATTGTCCTGAATAAAAAGCAGAGTATTTCGATTTAATTCAAGATTGGCAGGTAAACAATGCTTGTACGTACACGTGTTCACAGATGACAGGTCACAATGACTTACAGGAGTGAGAGCAAAATAACCAAACATACATCTGACTATCGAGCTTTTAGTTTAGTATATTTTAAACAGCCCTTAAAGGAACAAATGAATCGATATGTCCAGAAAATAGAATATGGTTTCTGAAAGAGGACGAAATTCTTGAAAAATAATAAATGATGTGTGTGTCATTAACAAGCGATGTTCTCTCCAAACATCTAGAAACTTCAGGCTCTGCAACCTGATGACTGTATATCATCATAAAGGTACATAATTAAAAATGTTCCTATACATACCATGATGTCACTGAACGACGTCCTACATCATACAGTTACCAAATGGTTGGTGATCAGCGGATATAGTACTTTGGACTCCATAAATTTAGTGACAGATGTTAGTGCGTTTGGAAATTGCATGGATTATGCGTTGTTATTGATGTGAAGGTAGGAAAACAGTAACAAAAACAAACAACAGAATCTATTTTATGGGAATATATTTCCCTTTATTTGAAGTCTGTAAAGTATTAACACTTAATTTTGTCCCTGCTTCAGTTTTGCAATCATAAGGATTCGTTTAAAACTATTGACATACTCTTTTCTGATCAAAATAATCTGTGATTTAAGCATGAACGTTTTATTCCATTTTTATAATTTAATGGCCGTGTTTGAAAATAATAGTATGTTTCTCATTTCTTGTCAGTCATGTATTATTTATCCGTGAATCAAACTCGGGAATAAATCCGATAGCATTCCCAATTAAGTCATCTTCTCTCTCCGCTTACTAACCTATCAGACAGTTAGTAGGATGGTTTTCGCTGTTCCCTCAAGTCACAAATCAAACTCACACGTTTCAAGTCTTAAGGTTGGTTGATATAAATAACCTGTCATTAGATCAAGACAAATATTTACCAATAAGCACGGATAAGTAAGAATATAGATCAGGATATAAACCTTGCTCATATGAGTTCCTACATAGAAGTATCTTCTTCTTTTCAAAGTATTGTCGGAATAATTGCAGCGAATTACCTCTAAGAAAACGTTTCTTGCATTATCACCTAAAACGTTTTAACTACTTAAAACAATATCATTAGTATAGTATATTTACACGTTTTTTTCTGTTGTTGAATTACGACTAAAAATGTGCTGTTCCGTGAATTCAAAATAATCGAATGTTATGCATGTGACGAATGGAGGCAAATATAGAGATTTTTAATACCTAGTCACTGTTTTGCTGAATTGAATGAAGAACATATTGAAGATAAATCAATATATCACCATGTATCTACATTTTATCAGTTTTGTATTTCTTAATGTAGATTGACCGTTTCTTCCTTGCAGCATCAATCAACATCTATTAGGATAAAGCTGTTTACATAATATACGATATTCATCGGAATAAGATAATTGAACTCTTTCCAAGCTTAAATAATTGGTGAACTATAATTTCTAATATACATCAATCTGTTTACTTCGTATTAAATTAAATAAATTAGTGAAAAATCATATTATTTTCGGAATGAAATTACATTAATGAATGGCATTAAACAAAATGGAAGACAGTCGGTGCCTGAAACCGATATGAACTAGATGCGTACATGATTCCTCCAGACTGAGCATTCATGAATCTAAAAGCTATCGAGCCTAAGATCTTGACGAATTCCAGTGAGCTTTTAGTCTCATGACTGCTAAGTTGGTATTAATTAGTTAGCGTATTTAACTTCAGTTGATTGACAATATTTTGAGACAATCATCAATTATATTAAATTTTTGTCTCGCACAATGTGAAATTCATGTTTTATGATTCTATTACTTAGTCAGAGATCATGTGCCTTCTTGATAAGCCTCTGTTACATTAGGAAGATTAAAGAAATGATAACTTCCAGGACAGATTTATGGATTATCATGTATAACCTCATTGCATAATTATTCGGTAACTAGATTGTGTATATTTCTTTATTATGATTTTTTAAATAACCCATTGACTATCGTTGTGTGATTTATCATTACTAATCTACAGCTGGTTCAGTATTTACAACTCGTCTTCTATTCACATCCACTTTCGGCTCGCTCGTGTATAAATGTATTTTCTCACTTTACGGTATGATGTGGTTTGGTTGTTTGGAATAGGACGGATTTTGTGGAGGACGGTTACGTGCTTCTGGGCTGAGGCAGGGTAAAGAGGAATCAGCCGACGAGTTGTGGGTCAATAAGGATTTACAGCTGACCTATATATCCTGGTGCTTTTGTGATTCTGATTGATATTTTGTATTCGCCACATGACACTGATTTACGGTCAGGGATACAACAACCTCATTCGTCAAATTAATTATCGACAAGCCTAGCAGTGTTCTTTAAGTTGCTGAAACGTATTTTGCATTGACAGCCATTTTGGATCACGTCAATTTTACGTTTAACTGCTTTACGATTGATTGTTCTTATTTTATTGCCTTGAAGGTAAACTTACATTTAATCAACTATAATTTATTGTGGAACCACATATACTACTTATACATAAGTAATTCCGAGTAACTAAGACAGTCTTCTGACACGAATAGGCCTTGGGTACATTATTCAAGTGAATCCAACACTCAAGTGAACTACACTGCATACATTTTCACACTAGAACTCAGGAAGTTAACTCTAGAAATCGGCTACCAACAAGTCTATGATGATTGTTAGTATTCGGAGTTTCGGGAACCTCCCTACAATAGTTGATTAAGACAAGACCAACAAGATTTTCAGAACAGGATGATTCCATATCCTTTTGCGAGAACTCCTATTTGCGGGAACAATCCGAAGCTTGATACAATTTGAATAGTGAGGAAAATTTCTGATACCTCATTCGAATTACTAACGAAAGTTTTATGAACTTTTATCTCTAATCATACTACTTCTAATATCCCTAGGCTATATTGGAGTTCGTAAAAAGCCTTACAGTCGGATATGAAATTTTATTTTCTAAATGATGATCTGGTTTTGTATGAAATTATGCAAGGAATTAAATGTGTGAAATTCTCCACACAATGTAGTTCCCATTTTTATATACTAATTCTCTTAACGTGTGATAATATATATATATATATATATATATATATATATATATATATATATATATATATAGATTTAAGGGTATGCATTTTCTTATCGATAGCGATGAGGGCTATAACCAGCTGGTCCGTACGTGCGAATCAAAAACCCATTGGGTGTGAATCGATTAGTGAGTCCTTAACATAAAATAAAAGGTAATACAAACTCTTAGTGGCTATTTGGACATAGTAACTCAGTGGATGACACAGTGCTTGGGGCGTTAAGTATTCGGTTGTAGTCTCGATGTGAACATTAACGCCAAGATACGAATACAACTTGCTGATGAGTCCCCACTACGACAACACTCCTTTTTTGGGTACACTGATACATAGATTGTTTGTAATTATTATTATCGAATGGAAAAAGGAGTAGTTATCTAAAATTTTGTTCTAAAAGTTACAGGGAAGCAAAAAATAGTAATGTATATAAATTTGTATATATATTATATATAAACATCTTTGTTCACCTTATTTGGTTTAAAGTAAAACACAATCGAACCAGAAGCACAAAAAAAGGACAAAAACAAGCCGGAAAGCACAAACATTGTAAGGAATTAAGTTGTAAAGAAAATAAAGCATAGGTCGACAGATTCAGTAAATAAGCCTTAATATTAAAGAAAACGAGACGATGTGTTTGAAGAAGAGAAATAAGCCATTTAGGGATGAAAAGAGCATGTATATCAATTGTGAACAGTAGTTTTGGTAAGAATTCAGTAACTGAAAAGGATATTGATATTATAGATTAAGAAAAGTATAGACAACGAGAAACAATTATGCAAGGAAAGAAAGAGAAAGGTTAGCATAAAACGAAGGCTATTGTCCTTGATCGTGGTCAACCGAATTCATTGTCGATGATAACATATGATAGAATTGATAAATAGGTATGCAAATACTGATTGAATTGAACAGGTAAAAACGTTATTAATGCTGAGGATTATAGCAAATAGTAATAATAATAATAATAATAATAATAATAATAATAATAATAATAACAATAATAATAATAATAATGCCAAGTTATAAATATAAGTGCGTTTATAAGCACATACGGCGTACACATATATACGTCTCCGCAAGTGCATCTCTGTGTACCTGTGGACGTGAAATATTTTATTATTTAAGAGAAGAATCTTCAAATGTAAGTTGTACTTGTCTTATTTATACTCTTTTTTTTCTAAAAACAAAAGCGCACAAATAAAACCCAGCTGAAGTTAAAAAACAAGCTGTATGCAACAGTTAAAGAGATAAAAAGATTTAGTGAAAAAAAACTAATTTGCGCCAATTTAAGTCATTATTTGTTTCAAAAAACAAACTCGAAGAGATTTTTTTTCAAACATTTCAATTGTGAAATGTTTTTCAAACTAGATGATGTGTTACATATAGAATATGCCTAGCAATATGAAATAAACACTTATAGATATATGCACTAAAAAAAACTGATTAATAAAAGAAACAGAGTCTATGCAGGTGATGGGGATAGCATAAATAAATATGGCAAGTTAATTTCCAGAGTGTATTAAGTTATATATACGTATATATATATAAGGCACATTTACAATAGTTTTTAGACTATTGATAAAAGAATAAAGTAGTTTAAAAGCGAAACAGGAAATAAACTATTAATTAACGGCTATAATGATAACGAGGATAACGGCAACAATTGCGCAAACTGTAGCATGCAGTCCAATTATGAAATATTTGAACATACGACCCTATAATGTAGGAAAAATAAAGTAGAAATAAAAAGGAAATTAGTGATTGACTAATGCTGAGATTTTTATACCTTCGAGTATTTCTAGACAAAGGTATCGGCATAAGTTAACAATAATTTTTCTTTGTATACACATGTTAAAGAAAAAACTGTTGTCAACTGTATTTCATAATTACACTACTTAAGTAAATTATGTACCGATTTATCAATGTAGGATTGAAATATCTTTACCAAATCCATTAGATACTGTTTGGCAGTCGTGTTCAATGCTACAATCAACAGCATACTAATATTAATGCCAAAGATTTAGTCTTCATAAAAGAAAAATAATAACTAGTGTCACAGTTACATTAATTTTTATCATAAAAACTCATAAAAAGTCCATTAATATATATTTAGAAAAAATGAGATGGGTCGATACCTACCTGTCTACATTAACATTAACCGAGGCTATATTCGGCGTACAATAAAGTTTGAATCATTATTCTTTCTAACTGATACAGTCAACACACATGAATATCTCAGTTGTCAACTAAAAGGTGATACATTTAGTTTTACGTCAAATTGCCTATATATTTATTTGAATATCAATAATACCATAATCTGACTGTTCAAACCATTTGGGGCAAAATTTGAACCTCAAATCTGCTGGTTGAAAATCGAACGTCTCAGTCATAAAGTTACTGGCTCCTTTATTTCCATGTCCTTTTTCACTTCAATGAGTGTTATTATTATCAATATTATGTGGTCAACAAAACACTTGCTACTTGATGACATTGGTCTTGCTTATTTTCAAACCTTACTGATCACACAAATTTTTGAGAATATTCAGTGAACAGTAATAACTGCAACAACCGTACGGAATTACGAAAACATGCAGTAGGATAATTCAGAGTGAAAAGTTTTAATTAAAGCTTAAAAAAAAAGATAAAAATTGTTTTTCGCATCAAAACATTCTCATACTAGAACAGAAACTATGTGTGACATAAATACAGTGTGATGTAACTATTCACTTTGGATAACTAGTAACTAGAAAAATTGACAGGAGAAGCGAAGAGCTACATAAAGGAAACAATATGAACCAGACAACTAAATAGAGAATCAATAGTATTGGGTTAGGTTTAATAAAAGTACAAACTGGTATTGAACACATAACGGAGGGTTAAATTTTTTAGTATGGCTAAGACTTCATCTTCGATAACTTAGTACAAAATTACCAAAGGTTGAGCTACAGTCAATCTGTTTCAATTAATTATGTAGCGATAGAGGAAGATGTACTTTTGTCAACTGTTCTTAAGGGGGTTATTTGACTTTATTTATTTCTGGTACATGTCCAAACATATCAACTTACAAGAGAAGATTACCCTTGTAATCAGTTAACCTAACTGTTATTCAGAGTCATGTAGTCACTGAAAGTATTATATATGCTATCCTGAGTTCATTCTTATATGAGATATAGGAGTGTGTTATATCACAAACAATAATAGCGCCTACGCCTTTTGAAATATAGTCGAAATAACATTGTCTCTTTTTATTCAACTAAACCATTGAAAATTTTGCTTAACTAATGTCAAATAACGCTCAAGTTAACATGTATCTACACTATAAAGGTTTGTTTTCTTTATAAAAAAATAAACATTGGACTAAATAAAACATACAGAAGGTTCCGGTTCAGGAGGTCTTGGTTGACGTGCATTATTTAAACGCTTTGCAGCTTGATACTGGTCAATCTCCAGTAAATATGTACGACGTTTATCTGTAAAGAAAAAGCCATAAGTATTAATATAGCAATATATCCTATTTTACACTCATATATCAGTTGTGAGATTTTAGTTGTACCTAATAAAACGAAACTTGTTTAAAAGGAATACTTCGAAATAACTGGATAACTAATAGGTAACAACACCTATTGTTGTTGCATGCAGATGTGAATCCAGTAACTAGGACGAATAAAAGTTTCTGCTTTAGTGCAAGCAAAATGTTGAAATATATCAGTAGTTGCCCACCTGCGAGATATTTTACTAATGGAACTCTTTGGTGTCACTAGATATGCCTTACTTGTGTATAATGATTCCAGTCACTCGTTTTCCTCATTGATACTGACCGGTGACTTATGCTCTACAAGGGTGACAGGTGTAAGTAAGTTTTTCTTACAAATTTATCCACTTATTCATTGGATTGACGATGACAGGGTGGGGGAAGAACACGTTAGATGTTTCTCTCTCTTCACGAAATCATTCAAACATGATCGCTGTTCACTAAAATGACGACTGTGCTGTATACTTTAAAACATAAATTAGTTTAATTTCTTTTTGGAGTTTACATAATAATCAGACCTGTTTTTCTTAAGATATCGATACAGTCGATAAAATTTTGTAGATCAGTAGACGAATTTCAACAGCATTACAAATTCTAAACTGGGTAGTTTTAATTGTGAAGTTTCCATTGCGTTTCTAAACAAAACATTGATATGCGAAAAAAAAAATCACATTTTAATGTTGACGAGATAAGTTGTTAGCGAGGAAATTGTAGCCCAATTTCGTAAATGATAGATGGGATAGTTTCATGAATAAAACTATTTAATTAGAACAATGTACCAACACTGATCAAAAGTCTTCAAATGTTTTTCAGCACTGAGTAAGTTGATCTTTAATAATTTACGGATTGTTTAGGAATTCATATCCATTATTGTTAGTAATAGTATTTTATCTATGGATTTATAGTGATTTTTCTATTACAGTATTTTTAAAATTATATTTCAAACTATGAAGCGGAATTTTATATGATTTCAAATCAAATCCTAAAAAAGAAATAGCAAACTGGAAATAAATCAATATTAATGGTGAACGGCACAGAATGAACTCGAAGTACTGTGGTGCTGAAATTATGTGTGCGCATTTATTAGTTGTGTAGAGGATTGATGCAAATCATCATTATGACCTACCTCATTCACCACAACAATAATTATCATTGTGATCTGTCTTATACATCAGTACTAATATAACCCTTGTGATCGAATTCACACCTTTTTATGTCGTTATTTTGTTTAGTAGAATACCATACATAGTGTGGAGCTGCATGATGACCGTTCGAAGTCCCACAAGGTTGCATGTACTCTTGACTGATGAATGCCAACTACCACGAAAACTAGAACCGGGGTGTTACCGGCTATCTCCAACCACCTAGCATTATACACACTAATCATCCTTACTTGTATAATGAGTATTTTCTGGAGATATGAAAGCTCTCTTGAAAGTTCCATTCTTTCCCCCTCTTAATTCGTTGAAGTGTCGTTGAACATAAATTGTCCAGTTCATTAAGGTTCGTTACATTCATCCTTTTATTAAGAGAATTTTGAACCCAAACAATATTTAAAACATAATAGGTTAGTTATCATATACTTATATATTATCAAAAAAACTATTACTGGTACACTGATTAATCACGGAGTAATCAACTATTCTTGTTTTATCTCTTTGCGCTTAATTCTACAGAGGAAGTTGCACTTTCACCACTAGTCTAAATAACTTTAAATCGAACATGCTATGTTCATCTATAGATTACGTCGTCAAAATCCATCAACAGTGTAAATTTCTAAACCTTGAACTCAATGATAACGTTCCCGATTATGAAACTAGGTGATTAAACTTTGAGCAACCAGTATCAAGTATATAAGCCACCAGATTGATTTTTCTATGAAGAATCTCATTCAACAGAAAGTACAAAGCAATAAGATAAACTGAAACTAATAAGCAATAATAATAATCTGAAATGTATGCTTTACTTTTATTTCGACGGTAATAGAAGCATCCATGTACCTCCAAAATAATTTCAATCATAAATTGGAAGATTACAAAGAATATTAGAATCCATAATGGATAATTAATAAATTGTAGTTGTAGGCCAGCAGCAGGCATACGTAAACCTAGCATCATTGTTGGTACAGATAGAACATAAGCAAATGTTCCAATGAAAAAATGTATCCAATTAAACCAAGGTCTATATTCATGAGCTGGATTACAACGACACAATGCGATAATTGGCTGAAAAAAAGAATGAAATATGAAAAACAAACTCAGAACAAATTAAATAGGTGATATAGTAAATATTGAATATCGAAGAAAGAGTTGTTTTTTAGGCAAGAAGACTCAATATATCTAGATATTTTATGAAAAAACTAGACTATGAGACATGTATAATATATGTCGAGAAGATAATGAAAACAAGAGTACCGGAGAAAATGTACACAAAGTGTACACCAGTAACATTGGAGTAGTGGGGGTCGGTGATGGAAATACTCAACTTTCAGCAGTGACTTTGACCGTGCTCGAACTGCTTCAGTTTAGCCAGTTAGACACATATACCCAAAGTCGGGTACATAAGCCTGTACTTGGTAAGTGAATTATAATGCAGGAACAGCAACAGAAAAATTTTTACAGTGTACAAGGTTACCTGATGAAACTTTACATTGTGCAAGCATCAATAAGAGCTAGTTAGTTGAGAAAGAAATCAATCAGTTTGTTTGAATCATGAAATAGCTGAACATCCTGAATTATTGTGGACATCAGAGAGTACTTGTTTATGTTCTGTTATACGAGTGAAACACTTAATTTTGGGGACTTTTACCTATCATATCTGCTTGATTTTCGTATACTATCGAACATATTTAACATTGAGTTCAACAGATAATTAATAAGGAATTTCGTAGTCTACTTAAATTTAATATAAGATAAAAGAGGGAGACAATTCTCATCATTTTGACACTATTCCGGTTTAGGCAGCTTCTTTATATTTGATCAATGAAGACCAGAATTGTGTATTCAACTTTAAGCTTCACCTGTTGTGTGCAATGTCTGAAATAATATGAATGAAGCGGGAGTCTAACAGGAAACAAAATGAAAACGATAGTAAGATGGGAGCAGAGAGCAGGCAACAAATTTAACCGTGTATCTAACGGATAGGTGTATGGATATTTTTATACATTATGACCTAAAATCAATGTGAGATCTTTTAGTTTAGAGATCGACAGAATGAATCCGGATAAAAAAGAGAACTGCAACGATAATGTTTTTTGACAATTACACATGTATGACATAACGGATGAAAGTGGGAGAATGTCGATTACTTTGTTAATGTTGATTAGTCATTTGTTTTATTTTGGCAATTCATTCAGCCGTCTAATCTGGGCTAAATCTTTTCGTGTATAATTTATAGTTCTGATTTAATTGGTCATAGATTTCATCATTTAACAACTATGTTGTTTGAAGGTTCAGGTTACAGTCCAGCCAACAAACTATCAAGTAGGTCATTTCAATGCTTCAGTTATTTATGAAATCAGTCTGTTATAATACATATATTATACTCCAAGAAACTATGAAAAATTTCCATGAATCATACACAAAACTTACATTAATTAATGCTAAACAGAAGACAATTAAGCCAAGTATTGGATGTATATAATATGGATATGCTGTTGCTTGTGAATAACCTTCACAATAGATGAATATCAAAATTATACTGATACATGTTAACCCAACACATACACCTTGTAATATTCTGTGTGACTGAAACCAGACGCGTTCGCCTAGTAGGCCAGAATTAGGCCATACATCTTTGTAATAACGAGCTAGTATAATACCAATACTGGCGCATAATACCCAAGCTAATACCATAAGACATCCGTGAGTTTTAGCTATTGCAGAACCACGACCAATTAAACCTGTCATGCTGCCATAAATAGGTCTAATAAAAAGGAAAGGGAAAAAACAATGGATTTTACAAATATATACCTAACACTGAATTAATAATCAAAAATTATAATAAAATTGATGAAAAGAGATGAATAACTGTTCGTAATCAGTGTTAATTGTGTTCGATTGGCAAAGTAAAATAATATAGCTTCGATATGTTGAATGTTCAGTGTGTAGTGCCTCCACATATATTCCAGCTCTCTTACATCTAACTTGGTTAAGCCCTTTCGATTAGTTTATTTAACCAAGCCATTTGTATAGCAACAACTCATATGTACCATTGGTATTTTTTATTATCTGCTTTGTATGAGCTTATACGACTGAGCATTGCTTACGCTTACGCACTTACTCATCCTTTTCGCTTTAATGTTAATCTCGTAATATTCCCATGAACTCACATGATTTGTATCGCTTGCTTTTGACCTTGTCAATCATTCGTCGTTTTTATTCATGTGTGTGCATACCTATTTCGCTTGTCATATGTCTGTCTTATTCTTATCTGACTATATATTCTTAGTCATACTCTATCTCTTTGAGTTGGCTCACTAGCCTTCTCCTATTCGCTTCATTCATTCACTCGCATTGTAATCCAAAGAGTTGGCTCTTAGCCTTCTCCAATTCGCTTCTCTGCTATCCTTATTGTGGTGTGCTACAATAAACGTGTACGATACTCGGAATTCATCTTATGATTTATTAACCGTCAGACGTCATTTGGATAAGACAATCTGAACGAGCTTATTACGAAACGTAAGAACATGCCCGAATCGGCACGCTACAAGTGTTTATGGACAAGGGATGCTTTGAAAATCATTTAAATATGCGTGTATCTAGCTGCCTCAAGGTGGAACATTAGGGTAGAACACGAGTAGGATGGAAAGAGGTTAGTAGTTAGTACATGAAGACATGGTATTTATCTATAAAGTCACAGGTCATTATGACGTTATTCTTTACACTGATTAGATTGTATAACTCTAAAAATAAGCGTTTATTAGTATTAACGACTTATTATTTATTTTGTATCAGTACAGACTGATTAGAGGTAGTTGTGGTTACTGAATCGTCGGTTCGCCTTTTCTCTTGTTCTTTCCTCTTTTGCGATAACCTTACACGCTATTCCTCCTCATGCTCCCTCAGTACCCAAGGTACCTTCCGATCAAACGCAAACTTACGAAAGGCTGAAGCAACATAGTGTTGAAAATAATTTTTTATCAAAATAAAGGAAACAGAGTTTATTCTAACACTAGGATGATTCTATCAGAACGTAACAGGAATACTTTACCAATATTTAATTTACTCTTTTTACTTATCGAAAACAACACAGTTATTTAAAGCTTTGTTTTCATAGTATAAGATTTCGAATTGGCACAACCATAGCTTTTGCTCACATCTCGAAAAGAACAGATTGTAGATTGTATTTCTCTTAATTTATCAACATGAAGTCATTTACTACCTTCACTTTCGTAACAAAATAAAATTAATTTCTTCGAATACTTCTCTTCATTTAGACCAGCTTATCAATTTAAACTCATGTAATTCAGTGAACAATCATTAGAAATGTTATCATTAGTTTATCTCATTTGTATACGGACGATCAACTACCATTTTCTTAATCACTTTACAATATATAATTCCATAGTTTTTGCTGTGAATTAACAAAAAAGGTCTAATATATTTTAAAAATCTGATTTCAATAGAAAAAAAAAACTAGTCTGTAGAAAAAGTGTAAAATGAAGAATGAAAGTGACTTGATTACTTACGAAGTAATGACAACCGGACGTTGAGATACTGATTCGCCACCGGCAAAAGGACGACCGAATCCGTCTTTTTTACGTTCAACACCACGAGTGACAATTAAATGGTATGCATTAGGTGATGTTAAATCCATTAATTGATGAACTGTATCTAATGGTCGAACACGTCGTCTAAAACGACATTGTAGTGTACCATCCATTGCATTAAATGTACCACCTAAATGCTCACCATCTGTTATTAATAATTCCTATGAATAATAATAATAAATGAGCTCGAATAGATCTGATAAATTAAAAAATGTTGAACAAAAAAAAACAATTTTATGAGAATTCGAGAATCCATCACCTACGTTGTTTAACAAATAAATCATAGTCAGATTATGTAATATTCATATAAACTATGTTTTTATCATTCATTTTTGGAAGTTTTACTTGCTTTCAAGATAGACTTTGTTCAGTGGATGCTCAAGACTAGATCAAGACGGTTCAATCTCCAGTCCATCAATGCTAGCGCAGATGGATTGCGAAGATACTAAAATATTCTTGTGTACGTTCTATATGTATGCTGGCGTTTTTACTATATAACATTTAGTTGTTCGGATGTTGGAATGGAAAGCTTCAAATGAGAAGATTATAACCAGAGGAATAATTTATGTATTAATAAATGAAACAGGCTAGATGTAAACTATTTCGAACATTGAGAAATCATCTCACACTAACATAAGTAACTCAATTAGCGGAAGTCAGTAAAATTAAATCTAAACAAAAGGGAGAAAAGTAGATTTCGAGAATAGAGTAGAGTTTGTACAAGAAACACGACGGAAATAAGCTTACGCATAGGAGAATAGAAACTCATAATGTTAATACATCATAAATGTTTTAAGATTAAGTTCCTGAGAATAAAATCACTCCACCTTTAACCATACATGTTAGACGTCGTGAGAACCAACCAACTGTAGGCGTGAAAAATCGAAAGCCAACATTATTTGGATGGAATAAGTGGGATACGTTAGTTTATTGACTATGAAATCGACGTCCACTCGAATTAAAAATGAAGATTGACTTCCAGACACACAACATACAGATATCTATCAGTCAGTTTGATTGTGCAGTAATCAATCATTCAGTGATTACTTAAAATTTCATTCGTGTTCAATATTCATATCATCATTAATAGATCTAAAAAAAGTCGTAAGAATAGTCTATCAATTGTTTACAGGTGTAGTGTACCTCATATGGGATGCGCAGCCAGAAAACATTACTTGGATGTTCACCATTGAAACAATCAATTTTGGTAAGGGCATTGAATGTACTTATTACTATGTTGGAAGAGATTATTTCGTCTCTATATATAAATTAGGATTTAGAAATAAGAATTTCAATGGTTTTTATTATTCAACTAAGCAAATGTTGCTGTTGTTATTCTCTTCTCTAAGACTACTTACTAATATGCACTTTCATAAATGTGTTGTAGCATAGATGTAACTTTAGTCATGTACATAAATCTGTTGTGTGAAGTATTTTGCCGTTACATGAAACAAATGACAGAGAAAGTTAGAGCATCTACAGAAAAACCTACCAACATCTGTCCAGCTAATAAACAGAGATGGTATCAGGACTATATGTGTTAGTTTGTTAGTTACATCAATTTAATCTTATGATATAGTGACATGTATAGATTCATTAGGCTACTGATTAATTTATATCAAATACTATTCAGTCCAATTTATTCAAATTTGACCATTAATGAGTATAAGTAAAACATAAATGTCGGAAAACTTTCGCCAAAACATTATAAAATATCAGTCAAATCTGAAATTAGTACTTCATATGTTTATACATGAAAACTGATTACTGAACTGACTGCAATAATCTCTATCCACCGAAAGGAAGCAGTATGAAGAGAGAAGGATGACACGGTTACATACACTTCTTTTTTTAATAAACACTGGGTATTATCATTATGGATAAACAGTCCTGACAATAAATAATAAATAATTTGTAGGCTATGCTTATGATGCATTTGAAAACATTTAAGAGATAAAAAAAAATACCTAAGTTGAAGGGAAAAACGTCAAAGGATGAAAAAACGAGTTTAAAATAGAAAGCAACACTTGAAGAAGTAATTTTTGTCCATAAGACAACACTATACAGGCGCAATGAAAATGTATGTGGATGATTGTTTGTCTTGATGACACCAATTATTTTCATGAGTATATTTTCGGCATTTCTTAGTTTATTCCATTTTAAGCTGATCTATGATTTTAATAACTTAAAAGTCAATCTTAGTTGAGAGTTATTCGTTGTAGCCTGCATGTAGCAATTTATTTGTTCCTCTTTAAAAGAAATCCATAATTCCGACAGCTAACCCAGTGCTACAACTCTTGAGGAATTACATATTCATTTTCTTAGTCAACGTTATATACTGACTGATTAACAGTTCATGGTATTAATTGGAAAATAATTTTCATAGTCAACTAGTATTGCCAAATAGAGAATCATTAGAACAAACGAATACTGTTAGACACATACTGCTAATAAACTCATATAAAAGGTCAAATCCATAAATCATCAGGTTTTATGATAAGTCAAGATATCATTCAATAATCGATCCTGGAATTCAATTTATTTAGTTAACTACTAGAGGTTGCAACTTATAATCTAGATATCTTAAATCTACACCAAAGTGTTGATAATACAATGAAAACTCTCAGAAGTTAAGAATCACTAGCAAATGAGCAACGGTATCAGAAATCGAACACTAATTTTTACAAAATTATGAGATATAGTATGAGCTATGATTATCACCATTCATATCATGGTTTACTTCGACTCTGTTTGTTCCATTTGGACATTGTCATTACAACTAATCATACATAAGATTGTCCCAACTCCATTTTGCAGGGTACATTTTGTGCACTTGAGGTTTTCAACTCATTCTACTCATTTTTTTGCTTGCAACTGTGTATCTAACATGGATCGATAAAGAAACACGAGAAAAGTAGAAACGTTTCCAAAATTCTTTTTATCTCTACTGAAGAAAAAAGTAGGTCAAGTATTCTTCTTTGAAATAAGCTTAGTTATTTGATGTACATATGTGCGGCTACATGCATACGTACATAAGCACATGTTGACATCCATGTAGTGCAATACTTTTTCATCTTGCTGTGCTGTAGTTACTTGAACCGATGCACATATTCACAGGGTTCTACGTTGTTTATGACTAACTGATTGCTAAAGACAAGAAATACCATAAATAAATAACAAATTACACTGAGAAATATATGTATATATTTATGTGGACTGACAAAAAGTGCAACGGCATGTGGGTGTATAGGCGTATATGTGTGTGTAAATAGATTTTCACGTAAATCAGTTAATATTGTACTGACACAAATCTAAATTTTAATGAAGAGTGAAATAGTTCAAATGCGATCGTTACATAATTAAGTAGCAACTAAGTACAGTACCGATCAAGAAATGAATTATTTTTTGAAATAAATAAATAAACCAATTGTTTAAAAGAAATAACAAAATGTGGTTACGGAATAAAATGACTGAAGCAATATTGATTTTCTGTGTTAGTTGTTAAGTAGATACACAGATTACGGGGAAGTATCAATAAATTTTTTGATTATTTGCCAACATTTTCTTGAAAACGATAGGAGAAATTCAAAAGTATAAGTAAAAAGGTTTTTTTGAATAAACCAGGAATCAATTATGATCAACAATGAAATTCGACCTCAGGAGCCATTTGGTCATTTAACAAAAAAATTGTAGGAATCGAGAACTTATTTAACAAAAGGTTTGATACATTCGTTTTTGAAACGTTTCACAATAAGAATGCTGGTAGTATTAACTGGTGACGACAAAGTAGACTGAACAAGATTTAAACCTCCAATAAAATGCAATAAATAATCTTCAGTCTCAACACTTTTTCATTTATTTATGTAAGTCACCTACTGGTGTTTTCACAAGTCAGTAATATCATCAATAATCCACTTATTTCAAAAGAAAATCAGGAAGAAACGTGAGTTACAGAAGGATTTACATAAAAATTCTTCAGGCGAAATTTTGTTACAAACTCCGTTTTTATACTTTTAATCATCACACTTTCTGTGTGTACGTTCATTTCCATCTATTTTGTTTTGCACAAAAATAAATTAACTTCTTGACATAGATAAATTACAGATTTTTTATTACAATTAGAAAAGTATGCTAAATAAACGTTGGATGTCGTCTCCTAGCAGATTTTAAGAACCCCAGACTAAAACTACACGGTAACTTGAACACAACAGAAAAGGTGAGGATGGCGAAGATACTCTTTTACTTCAGGGTTGGCTTATTACAAAAAATTGAGGGTATTTATAGAGTCACACATGACCCTGAGCTTCTGGAAGTTTCCGGAACCATGCTAAATACAGTAGCAGTATAGGTGAATATCCAGTCAAAGTTGTAATGAGTGATCCTTCAATTTCCAGATGTTACTGAGGAGGTTCTACTCAACGCTGGCTGGACTGAACGTTTACAGGCGTTTCCTGGGCCCGTATGGACTTTTTTGAAGAATAATTTGGAGTTCCCCAATACAATCACAAGTACGTCACCACAATTTCCTTAATAGTGCTTGATGTCGACAGAGATTTATCTGTCATTAACAACCCTTAAGTAATTATTGTGAATGAAATTGAACAATACAATATCACATTATCGGCACAAACTAAATGATCAAAACGATTAGGTTTTTCTATATTTCCTCTCTAATATCAAGGTGCGTTTAGATATTTAGTGAGCTGTTTATTTGTTAATAACATGAATTACATATGACTTACTTCATCTGGCCCATTATAAAAATTTGTTGTTTTACCAGCGATATCATTATATCCAGCTCGAATATTCACTGTATTTGTTGATGATTGATAATAACAGCCAACAACACCATCATCACCCTAAATTGTAAAGTTGAAATGAAAAATATCATACAGAAAAATGATATAATTTAATAAAATTTAGTGATAATTGGTAATCCTTTTTTGATAACTTAATAGTAAGTATTTTCCAAAATAATCATAAACACGGGCTGAAAAGACAACAAGCTGGTAGTTATTTGGACTGTAGTCATAGTGTGAACATTGATATTGAAATGCAGGTATATGCAGGCTGGAAAATTCCATATAGGAGGATTCACGTCATTTGGATTTTACTACTAGCTAGTATCCAATTTTATTTTTGATAAAAAAGATCACCATAATCGGTGCCGAACTAAAACGATAGGAGAATTGGAGGATAACAGTGGTTAACTAGGGTACCTCTATAATTATTGTCAAAATAGTGATTTGGTTCAAAGCATCTTCGAATTAATATTTCTTATTGTGAAAGATGATAAACATAATATACTTTGAAGCTTGAAGATTAGTCAAAATTAGTGTAATGGCGAATTTTTTAAGGAATAATTATTATACCTAAATCCGTTAGTTTATGAACATTTAATTCATCGGTTAGGTAACTTAGTTCAAATGACAAACTTATGCAGATCGCAAAATGACTTTCCCAACATTTATGCTAATCACTAATCCTTAAGAACATGAATAAATTAGAAATGTTACGGTTAATTTGTAAAAGAACTAACTTGGGTGCGATTGTTTTCAAACACTCTAATTTCATTCAACTTGAAATGATATGGATTCTCATGGCTGATATTTTAACAGGAATTTGATCAGTCCTGGTTGGCAAATGGTACAGGGTTAAAGTCCCAGAGTTACCACCAACTTTGAGACGCAAGTACATTCAACTGACGAGTCCAAAACAGGACGGAATACACGCTCTGGATTCCATCACTAGCCACATTCTATCTTATATATTGTAGTTGTTCCTTTATCGTTTAAAACATGAATCGATCAATGTTAAACCACCATTAGAAACCTGGAAGCACTAGACGGGTTTCGTCCCAGTATGGGACTCATCGTTTGTAAAATCAAAGTATGTTTCTTATAGAAAATTCATGCTAATGGTCCTAAATTTATTGTTTTGTAGATCATTGGTATAAAGTTGTAAGTATTTTCCAATATCTTTATAAAGCTTCCATGTTGTTTGTGTGCACACTAATTAATAGGACAAAAAAATACTGCTGACGAGCGATAACACTTCGATGATCGTAAATTCAAATTACTTCATAGTTATAATACATCCCAAAAAAGTATGTCTTTCATCCAGTGCATCACTAAAACAATAACTTACTTAGCATTCATGGTGAAACAAACATTAAAAAAGATAATACTAGGCATGAGTATTTTTTGACATTGAAAGCTAAATAGTTACGGTTAACAGCTTTAACTCTATAGGTTTGACAGTACCAAATACTTTATAAATTTATATAATATAGTGTGCTTTATCACAATGACTGGCATTATTGTCATAGCATTTTGAAGATTAAAATATTTTTGTTGACGTGCATTACCAACTCTGGTAGTGTTACGAAACATGTATTGCTTGCCTACATAGAAGCTTTCAATTATCTCAGTCAAAATTACTTCACTATTATCTACTGTTAGAAGTCCGAAATTTAGATCAGTTAATAATAATCACGTGATTGATTAGCTAAGTTCCGGATGTTGAAATGTACCGAAATGATTACATACACGTTATCTACACCCATTTACGTCCAAAAACAGATTCTTTATCGAAAGATCAAACTTACTTTTTATTTATAAAAAGATTTAATAGAAGCAATAAGCAATTAATTGTTCATTATATTAGTAATTAAGTTATTTAACACGTACAAATATTCAAAATGTATAAACGTCAGTGATTGATGACTGAAAACTAATTTCAAGGTAAGATGAGAAATGAGTGTCAGTGGCATAATTCCAATGCTATACTGAAGGCGTTCTTTGGCAAATGACCTCTTGCATTACATAGGTACTGTAGCAAACGCAGATGGAATCTTAGGTAGGTTAAATCATTCATTTGAAGAAAAAATCTACTTATCATAAAACATCCATTTGAAAAACAAGTGTATTTTTAGCTATCTCCTTCCACAGATCTTCTATTCTTCAAAACACTCTGGTCGCGTTATGCTTCCGGATTCGACAATCCTATCATTGTCCGTAAGTTGAGGGCGAAACTCTGCTGCACATCCACTGCGTACTACTTATAAGCTTTGCCGTAAGTAGTACACATCCCAGTACCGCTTAAATCAGGATTTAAAGCCTAAGACTTAAGAAATATTCTTTTTGCGAAAATTTTTAGAAATCTCATCTATTGTCTAGTGTATCAGAACTTGATGCATGTTTTCAACAAATTTTCTTATGTAGCCTAATGCATATCGTCCTTTTCATTCGAAATCTATAACTTCTACGTGTCGCACAACATAGTCACTTGACAGGATAGTCAACATTAACGTAATATAAAATAGGAAGAGCTTTCACCAACCAGCTAAGAAGTATGTTATGACAATAAGATCAAACTTAAGATGACAGACAATTTGGTTGGAACAGCTTCATCAAAATTGATTATAGGTTGTCATCCAACCTTCTCAACCATAGACTGTAATTACAGCATAGGCTTCAACCGTGAAAGCTACACCTAGTATGATTCAAATACACAGCTGATGATTTCATGTACTAGCAACATGTTTTTGTTGGTTCATTCTTTTTATTTTCTCAACCAAGTTATACGCAAGCAAGATAACATTGGAGTAATTATGGTGTTAATTATACTAGTTATTTCCTGAAATCTAGTGCTGAGTGATTAAACATGATATTCGATGTCGAATACCTAGGGAATCTATATTGCAGCTACACATGGTGAACAACTTATAAGATTTAGTAAGTATTTACCTTATGGACATTGTTTTAATTATTCACACACATTAAGTGATATCTTAGTCAAGTGAGATAAAAAACTAATCGCCTCAAAGAGTTTAGATGCCAAATTTTTAATATACAAATTTTAGGCGCAAAACATGCATGCACATGGTATTGATTTGCTGACTCAAAAGTAACTGAAATTAACTGGTGAAATGTTAATAGAGTAATCATTAATCGTACTATTTGGGAAAACAATTTTGGAAATACAAACACAATTTTTTCATCCTTCAAATGTGTATTTTATGAATCAATAGATGGATTTCAGTTAAATTCCCCGCCTACGTGATAAATTTAACTGGGTGAAATTAACTTCATACCACTGATATCTAATAAGTTTTTTTGCAATTCATATGTACAACTAATTTGTGTTCACTGAAAGTGCACACATATAAGCACACAAATAAAAAAGCAAATAGCTAGTCGAATAACCAATCATATTTCAGAAAAGCAAACAATTATTGATTTTTGGTGGTAGATTTTATGTGATATTGGCAAATATTTTTTGGCAGAATTCATTCATTTGTTTCATTGCTAATGTAGGCGTTAATAAATTTACTAGCGATTTTGTATGAACAAACAACAACAATTCGATCAATTTTAAAGTATCTACATTTAAAGTTTCTTGGGAAAATAAAACGGCGTTATTGAGTTTTTGAATATATGGTTCCCATCTGGGTGAGCCTTAGTCTTGTTTTTGATTTTGCATATAACGCTGGTGTATAGAAACTTAAAACTTATTATTTAGATTACAGCTAGACTATGTTACTTATGACTGAGGTGGGACGCAATAATATAGACAATCGAGTAAAATTATGTTCATATCATTGTTATTTGCCATAAGTAATGTAAGAGAACTAGGCAATACATCCACGTAATTTTCAGTGGTTGTTTGACTTAAATAAGCTAGCGTTCAAAACATCACACTTGAACTCGACAGTTTATGTGAACTGATTGGTCATGTGACAGTAACATACGTATTAATCTATATGCCGACTATTGAAAGTGCTTATTCTCGTTACAAAAATTAGTTTGGTCATCATGAATGTTGAAAATCAAAGACTAGCTAAAAACCCCAGAAGTGATTGTTCTATTTCTACAACTCCTAGATTGGTCTTGATAATTTTATTTCGCAGTGTGTGGTGCGGTAACTTCAACTGATGCAAATATGCATCAGGTTCTAAGTTGCACATGGCTGATTCATTAATTGAAAGTAACGAACGACTGGATTATTGATTCATAGCATTTATGATAAAATACTATTCGTAGTTGAACAGAAAGGAATGAATGGTTGATAAAAAGTTCTATACTCGGATATTTTGTTGATGGTAGAGACCAAGCTGATGTTAAAGTGGCCTCTAGACCCACCCGTAGAACTTCGTTTTAATTTGTCATAGGCATCAAGACTTTGTTTTCTAAATATGGTGTAAATTATAATGAATTCATTTCAATACAGTGAGCCTATGAATTCAAACTAAGTTTACACAGCCGCAGGATTTACCCTGGTGCCACATGCCTGAGCAAAAGAAACTTTTGAAATATTGCTTGATGTTTCCAGTTTTTCCAACACACTCAACTGAAATTTCTTGGCTCTTTGCATAACTTTGAAAACAGTGTTACTAATTAACCACTTGACCAAATCTTCCATTTCCTTTTATTACTCACAAATAGTTAGGTACTCTGATCGCTTTTCGAAATTCAAAATTCTTTTTTTATTCTGTTAATTTTCATCTCTATCAAGAATGTTAGGTATGAAAACAACTACTCGTCGTCGCAGTAATTAAATGTGATTCCGTTTGTCATGTGATCGGACTATCCTAGGTTATTTACCATGAGTCGTTGTGGGTGGGGACCACATTGAGCGACTTCATACAAAAACAAAACGGCTATCTAATAAAACCTGCAGATTTTCAATGATTTGTGGAAATTTAACTTAGTTTTGAATTCAGATTTACATACATCACACACAAATTAATAAAAGTCCTTGGTTCAGATTAGATTATTTCGTCATAGTTTGCTTGAAGATATCTGGCGGTAATGATAGTAAGCTATTTAAAGAGATTTCTTAAATTTGAAATAAAAAAGATGTCAATAACAATAATATAAACAAACAAAGAAGGAAAGTGACAGGTAACACCAAAAATAACTAACAAACTAATCATACACGATGAAAATAAAACAAAGATGAGTAGGTGGTAGGTATGAAATAAATTTCTGAGCTTCACGTCAATGACCTGAACAACTTAGTGCATAATAATATTAATATTACCATTAATAGTGGTAATAACAGATATTGTTTATTAAATTTAAATGATTGTAGATTTGAAAGACAAAAGCAAACAAAATGCAGTCCAAGAACAAGTTTTTACGGTAGTCTACGACATACGAGTTATATTTATTGGATGAAGACCCCATATCGTTAGTGAAATGCTCAGATCATCTCAGAAAGTGTAATAGAGCCGGAATGCATGATATACTTATTGAAAATTAGATGTCTGAACATATAAATGTGTGATACACTTGGTTAATATGATTTATATTTAACATTTGACGGGATGCAGTAGATGTATTGCCTCTTTTATGAGTGAGGAGATAATTACTGGCCTGTTCAGATTTGATAACCTTACTCAGATTCATTTAATGACAAGTGTAAATATCTAGTATCTTAGGTTTCTAATTGACACCATCGTTTAACTGTCTTTGCAGTAAAGAACGAATGTAGTTTAAAGTTGACATGGTGTTAGTGTATGTAAGCTAGTCTAAAGTAAGTACCAAGCATTAATTTGTAACCGTCAATAAAGAAGCTATATGAAATGAAATTAATAGGGTGAAGAAGAAGAAATATACCAAGAAACAAACAAACAAACAATAGCATTTATATCCCAAGGAATTTAAAAATAATTGCAAGAATTCTATTCATTACAGAATTCGAAAACTTTTTAAAGAAAGTATGTCAATTCATGTCAAAAATCATCTGTGAACAGAACTAATGTTTCAGAAGTCATCAGCCTAAATTATAATTTTGAGCTTGTTACTGACTAACTGGTTTTGTGATTAGTTCCTCAAAGCCCTAGTAGGAAGTTAAAGCTGATGCAGTTCAAACGTATCACGAGTGAAACAATCCTTGACGACTATATTGGATGATTGTTGAGCTATACCACAGATCTACTGAAGCTCGAAACGTGAGCGATTAAATGGTAACTTGGTGATTCGCAAGGTAAGCGTTTGCTATGAGGCCCGAAGGTCCTCTGTTCAATCTTTAGTGGAATTATGAGTTTACAATGCTGCAGAGTCATCTCATATTAGTATGAAAATGGACGAAAAGTTAAACTAAACTCCATAAAACCACTCAAACGAAATAAGTGTGGCAACTATTTTTCACCATTACCGAATTTTGGAAGTCTTGATTATCAAGAGAAATGTGATCAGTCAATTAAATTGACGGATTGACATATATTTCGGCAACTTAGGAGAATGCTTTACCTCACTTTAACAGGCAGTCTTAACAAACAGCAACAATAACGATAGGAAAAGTGGCAATAAGGATTTAGACTTAACTAAATTACAGATAAATGTATGTCAATACATTGTCTCACCGACTAAGTAAATTGATCCTTTTAATACTTTCGTACAAGCTAACCAATAAATTCCCTACCATATCATAATTACAATTTGATTTGGAAAGTAAATAGTCAGTCAGCTACAACGCCAAACTTCGTGCGTACATCATTTCAAGTTGCCATACCACATTAGCACAGCCATGTTCAGGTCTGAAACCAGTCTGCTTTTCTTGAGTCTGCTCTTCACGAGCTCTAGTTAGGCGTCTAAGTATTATCGAGGCTAACAATTCAGACACTATGATAGTTTAACTGATTTCTCTGTGATATTCACGAGAACTTTTGTCCTTTCTTATAAATTGGGACAACCACGGATAGAGTTCAGTCAGATAATATTACTCTCAGTTCCCTAACTCTACCTAAGATCTCAGTGAATCTAACTGCTAAAACTGGACAACCATCCTTAAAAATCTCAGAGGTTAATCAGTCAAGTGTTGCTATCTCTCGCCTTAGATTACCTATAGCCTTTTCAACGTTATTCAGAGTCGGAGGACTTATATCAACTTGCCATTCCGGTTTACTAGAGATCGTGGGAAAACAAAGTGTGGTTGAAGGCTAGATGAACTGCTCCATATTGTTCCGTCCATCGATCCAATCTCCTGGATTGAGAATGAATAATAAGCCCATTATTTTCCGAAACAGACTTAGTAATAAAGTATTCGACAAAGTAGAATAACTGATTATTGGGTAGCAACCGATTTCGTGTTTCTGTAGTTCTTATTGCTGACCGAGTTTTATCGTTAAGATTGCAGTTGGGCTACTAACTCAAGTGGTTCGACACAGTATATATCACATTGAGATGTTAAATGTTTGCAGACAGTCCACAAGTTCTGCACTTGAATTTGGTGCTAAATGCCACTTGAGAGCAAGGTGTTTCTGGAATATTGGTGGAACCGATGTTCATCGGAGGATTCAAACCCTCGTCACACGGTTTCGTAATCAGAAGCGTTAGCACTAAATGACTCACTCCTTCTTAGAATGAGATATGGACTGCTATAATTGTTAAATTTCTAGTGCTGACCAGATTCTACAGATCAAGTTGCAGTGTGATCTTTAGTCTAAATAGTGTGAACTAAGTCTACGTGTAATTTTCATTATCTTCAAATTAATCGTCTTGTATATTGCTATTTAGATGGTTTCGATTATCATGCCACCCCTCATACCTTAATTGTAGAAAGAGTGTAGAATCATATAAACAATGTGTCAAAAGAAACGAAAAACAATTAAAAAACAGTGAAGATCAGTTAATAAGTGTAAAAGGCTTGACTGTTGTAATAGTTTTAGATTTAGGATAACTATTGTACCATAATCGGTACAACTTTTAGTATAACAGAGAAAAATGACAAGTAGCCAAGTGAAAATCACTTTAAGAGTGTGCAATACCAAAGCATTTTTATAATTTCACTTGATACATTTTTGGTATAATATAAAAATGCATTCATTAGCTTGATTTAAATTTATCAATCTATTTAAAAACAGGCAAACAAATGGAACAACAAATGCTACCCACTGAGATGAATAGAAATGGAATTTTTCGTTAAATCAATTAATAGGTATTTTGTAAATATACCAAACTAAATAAAATTCGTTTAATAAAATGAAAAGAATATTAATTAAAATACTGCTTGATAATAAATCAAAGAATATTTTTAAAAATTAATGCTATATGCGTACACCAAACATATCGAATAGTTTTAACATAGATAAAAGAGAATAAGAGCAAAGTACTTAATTAAAAATGAAATCGATTTTTATTGTCATTATTGATAAGATTAACCCTATTGAATCTCTTGCTGTGTATATATATAGTAGAGCTTAAGTTATTGCTTTCGAAAACGAACTAAGAAATTAAAGGAATGTTTATGTGCTTATTTTTGAGTTACATTTATTACATACAATTTCGGAGACTATTCGGATTTCAAATTAGAAATGGAATTTGAGTAGAAGATCAACTAACTAAATTTTTACTGGTCTGATGAATATGCTAGAGAAAATAGAATACTGGGGAAATCAAAATAAGGATATATATTCGGCATGCCCATCGAAAAAATTGTATTTAACCCAATCATAACTTTTGAATAACAATATCAAAATTATATAATACTCCTATTTGAATTTAAAACTTTCGGTATTCTGGTGATTAGTTTTCCTCAGATTTGATGGGTTTTTACACAGTGATAATGAAACGCTTACACCAAGTGATACTTATAACAGCGTAACAAGTATACTTCATTCCATTACAGTATAAATAGTGAAAGGAATCAGTCAGTCAAAGTAGAACCTAACACACACAGTTCAACTTGTCACACTATAAAAAAACCAAGAACAATTTGAGGCAGTATCAGTGGTATTGAAGTAGATTGTGTGCATCGAAAAACGACATTCGCTCGTAAAAGACGAGCTCGTAGTTAACCTGACCCATTAACCTATCAGTGAACGCAAGGGTAATAAAGTAATAGGTTTTAGGATACGAATGAAAACAAAGTAAATTCCGACAAATTACTACCGAAATGTTATTTCAATCAGTCAGTCAATTGCAACGTAGAACTTCGTACGTAAGTACATCAGTTCAGGTTGCCATATCACATTAGCACAGAGACTTCAATTCGAATCCCATAGTGGTAGAGATTGTAAGAGTACTACTGTTAATGGAGAAGATTAGGGTTCGAAGATAGTATTCAAGAAGTATAATTCAGTGAGATAAGTTTAGAAACACAAAGGTAGAGGGGTTGATGAATCCAGAAGCTTAGAATTTGAGAGAACACAAAGAATGAGTGCATCGGCGCCATTGCAAATGGTTTTGAGCGATGTAACTCAGGGTCTCTAACCACTGATTGTTATCATCTCGCGGACCCCAACCAGGTAGTCGATATCTACGAACATGAAACAGTCTACTTGTCAGTGACTTCATGCATTTCTGCAATTTTTTGGTATAGCCGCCACTAGCATTCGTCCAACCTACTTCTACACCGCAAAATAATGCTCGACGAGGCAGACGCTGGTTAGGCACACGTAACACATGTCCCAGCCACCTCAACTGATGAAGCTTCACTATTTCATCTGTTGATCTGCCGTCCCTACCTAATACTCGTTTCCTAACGAAAGCACTGATTACTCGGTTGTCTCACGATACACGAGCAATGATTCGAAGACACCGACGATCGAAAATCAGTAACCTACTAATAGCTTCAACTCTGACTGGGCATGTTTCACAGCCATATAATAGGACGGAGCGAACTACTGCGCAGTACACTTGTCCTTTGGTCAGCAAGCGGACATCTCGCCTGTGCCATAAGTGCCGTACGTTGGTAACAGCCAGTCGAGCCTTCTGTATCGGAGCTGAGATTTCGTCAGTCACCAGGACATCAGCACTAATCATATTCTCCAGATAAGTGAAGCGATCTACACGTTCGACTACTTCATTCCCTATCATTAGTTCAGGTGCCGATGCAACCCAATCTTGAAGCAACATTTTGCATTTCCAGGGGGAAAACCGCATCCCGAACATGCTTGCATTGTTGCTCAAGGTGATCAGAAGACTGAATTTAGTCAGCATCTTCACCAAATAGAACTATGATATCGACATATTTTAAGTCAATAAGCGAGCTACCTGGTAGGTCTACTCCTGAAAATTCAGACGAACATAATGTTATATCTAGGAGCATGTCCATGACAAAATTAAACAAGAATGGGGAAGATGGACATCCTTAACAGACACCACTGGAAGTAGAGAAGTCTGATGACAGTTCGCCATAAGCTCTCACTCGACCTGTAGTGTTTGAGTAGAGAGCCTGTATGAGGTTAATGTACTTCTCTGGTACAACTTTTAATGACAGACACTGACACAGAACCTCACGTTCAACAGACTCAAATGCTGCCTTTAGGTCGAGGAAGACAACTCTTGTCGGACATCTATATGTGTGTCTGTGTTTCAGGACCTGTCTTAGTGTAAAAATGTGGTCTATACAACCCGTACAAGTCTGCAGCCAGCCTGGTTTTCTGTAATCTGCTCTTCACGAGCTCTAGTTAGGAGTCTAAGTATGATCGAGGCTAACAATTTAGAAACTATATTAGTTAGACTGATGCCCCTGCGATTATCACAAGAAGACTTTTTGTCCTTTCTTGTAAATTGGGACAATTAGCGGCTGAGATCAGTCAGATGGGATTATGCCCAGGTCCGAGATTTTATATAAGATCTCAGACAATCCAGCTGCTAAAACTGGATCTCAGGGGCCAATCTATCAGGTCTTGCTGCTCTCCCTTGCTTCAGATTTCCTATAGCTTTCTCAACTTCGTGAAGACTAGGAGGACTTAAATCGATTTGTCATTCAGGATGACTGGAGATCGTGGGCAAACAACGTGGGGCGTTTAGTGAACTTTAACATTACTTGAGCCACCAGTAAAATAGCTAACAAGTGTCTCAGTGGTATACTTTGTTCTGAAATGCTCACTGGTTAAATCATATCATAAAAAATAACAAATATGCCAAAAATATCATTTTCGGTAGCTCCAACAAGATAACTTACTACTCTTTGGTCTTTCGAGAAAGCCAGTGATATAAAGCCTGTGGCCTTCTGAATATTGCCTTTAAGTTCGAACTCCACATAATTTTCAGACTGCACGGACACTAATTTCCATGTGACAAGAAATGCACACGATGACTCCGTACACATAGCAGGCCTCAAGCATCCTTTCGTTAGAGCACACTCATGCAGTGTAATGTCAGGAAAAATGCTGTTGGCAGAGTTTGCCAAAATTACTAAGTTTATAAACAAGGAAATTAAGATGATCATGACTATGCGATAATCAACATCAATTAATGCACTCTGTCAAGGACATAATATTGCCTAAATAGCTGAAAGCGTTTAACAAATTCTGTATTCAATTATTTAAAGATGTAGAGATGGTTTGTCCAAAATAAGGAGATTTATGCAACTTATCATTAAATAATGTTGAGCTTACTCTTAAACATTAAAATCCTAAATTGTCTGAATGCTTGTGGTTGGAATAAGTGGAGCTTTAGTTTAATGGGCTTTCGCATTCCGTAGCAACAGATAGCTGGAGCCTACACGTAAGAACCTGGGTATATTCAACAACTTGAGGAGAAATATTAGTAAATTATAATGAGATAAGATCCTGGTGCCTTAAGAATATGTCAAGTTTCTTGTTGAAGAACTCCAGGGAAGTCGCTTGGATAACCTCGGCAGGTGGGGAATTCCAGAGTTTGATTGCTCGTAAAGGACAGAAAGTGTGCTTAAGGGTTATTCTGCCTTGTTTCACCTCACGTTTCTAGGTATATCCATCAAAATTTCTGCTGGGACTGAGCTTGAGAAGGCATTGTAGGGGATTCTCAGGGGCTTTAAGGATGTATAGCGGCAACTAAATCTCAAAAAATAGCTAGTTTCGTTAGTCCTTAACATTGATTCTAACCTCAGTAGTTCTGGTGGAAAGATCCGGCAGAGGGATCTGAGTCACGTATCGTTACCAGACCATTGGGGGGTATGTCGTGCAAAGCATCTCACTATGTCCAGCTAGTTTGATTCATTCACTCACTCCTCAACATCCCGACCAGCTATGGTCCACATCATTCATAAGTTATGGCTTGACTTGGCCTAGGTTATCTGAAGTCGAAAGTTGTTACGAACAAAAGCGTTGTCCCACTCTGAGCATTAGGGATATCCTCATTGGTGAGCATGTAGTAATCTGGTACATTCAACAAGATACTGTTCTTTGCCATAACGTTATGTCTATTATTACATTTTTACATAACATGATTTTTGTTTTTCCATACTTTTTTATCCCATATTTATTTGTATTCCATTATTGTTTTGTCGGAACTTACTCCTACGTTTCTTCAGATGAGGGCTCTTGCGTCCCCAAACTTTTAACTCATACTATTTTCGCCTGACAACACTGAAGCCTGGACCTGCTTGACAGAACCACGTGAGTAATTTATCGCTGTATTAAAGATACTTAGCAGGTATTTTCACCTAGTATGTGTACCAGTGATGTTTTCGGAACCTTACGATCCTTTAAAAAGCAGTTCTTGAGTGTGGAGACCTAAACTATCGGCAAAAGTAAGACCGACAATTACACAACATTGAACCGCAGAATGGTTCGGCAACAGCAATATTACTATGCAAGAGATAGCTAATTCTCTAATCAACCTTCGACACACGTCTTTTCCGACATCACTTCCTGTTTAAACCCCGCCAGCAAATGCAAGCTATACCCCTCCTACTACAAAATAATTCCGTGGACTAACTGGGTACATCTGCAGACCGAATTCCAGAGACCATCATGACCCCATCTCCGATGCTTCTATTGAAAAGAATCCTAAGGCTACCCAAAATGTAATTAAAGGTCTCTCTAATACAGCAGTGAGCCTCTTGAATCTTGAGGATAGTCGCGAACGATCAAAGTCTATCTGACGGAGCCAATCTCGCAAAAGATTAGTTTCTTCACCGCGAGAAGCATATAATCCTAAATAGTGGTGATACAACAGGACCTACGGAAACTTTCCTAGTTAGTGTAAGAAACGTTGCAGTTCATTCAACTCCTAACCTTCTGGGGAACACTCACACACACATGAGTTAACTGCAACTGTACCTGCTGAACTCAGCCGTCACATATACATCAATGATGTGATGGTTAATGTTCTCTATTTCATTGACAATAGCACAGAAGTTAGCGTCATTCCAGAGATTACAGATGATCGTACAGGAGACTCAATTTCCAATCTTTGGGTGGCAAACGGAAAGATGATCGCCATTTACGTCAAACGGTGAGTTTGATTTGACGTGGGTTCAAGCAGACCCACTCACAGTATTTTCCTTTCGGCAGAATTGTCATTACTAATCAATGGTTATCGTTGACAATTACAGAGCAGCAATGGTAGCTATTCACTGTTATGACTTTGAACTTGTGTACGGCACGACAATGCATTTGCCAGAGTAATTTTTCGCACCACCCAGCAGCGATTTTATGTATACCAGATAACATCAACGAATATCTGCGCACAAGCGAACACTGCCCCCAGTGTCAACTCGATTATAGCATCGACAGTTTGCTCCTCCTCGAGAGTTTTTACCTGTTTACATGTTTTCATACGAGTAGATTCGATACGGAAACCGCAGCAACAGCCTTACGGAGGATCTTTCCGCGTGATCGCTCGTCACGAAAAGATTTTCATTGTTGATCGACATGGCCAGCTTTAATCGTCTCAAGGCAGAACAAGTCGACGATTTTGCCCCACCAGATAAGTCGAGATTCGATGCTAGACTCGTCCAACCCACTAGCGTGATCCCTATGTCTCCCTCTGACCTCACGCTAAATACATCATCGACCTATTTCTCACGTCCCAGTAAACAGCATGTGTCATCTGAACCATCTACGGATGATATTTAGGTCTTACATCCAGACCGGCCGGCCAAGCCACCCTTGGATTAGGCTGAGTTTGCATTCTCAAGCCTTCAACCACGAGGTAGAAACGAGACTACTGTCTCACTATCCGTTCATTAGGTGCATCGACCTGCAAGCTTTCGCGACTAGCCTCTCAATAAGTAACGCATACGATACAGGATTATAACCCTTGCTACATATTTGCAACACCTTTTTCTTCTTCTTTGATTTTATTCTTTATCCTGAGCTTACGCCTAAGACTATAGCCAGTCTGGTATCGTCGACTTCAAACAAACTTGGTGACAGCTGGCCTGATGACCTGCGCTCTTGCCAGTGCAATTATATAATTATTAAATAAATTTACCCTGTATTGTCAAGGGCAATGTTACATTGGTTTTCAGGAGAACCGAAGAGACGGCACACGTTTTACCGTCACTACATGAACAGTTTGGCTCAAGCCTGTGGTGAAACCACACAGGAACCTGATACCCTGGTGGACCATTCACACCATTTATATATACACACTGGTATATATATAAATTTCCGATCCATGATCGCGTCAATAAATATGCACCGCATGAACAGGCCATTTCGACCCATCCCGCTTACATGACTGCCAAACTCATTATTATTAGCAATGGTGATATGTAATACAGCACCTCAGTGACAATAGCCCTCGAGAATGTCGCAAAACAACCACCTATATCAATGAAATCGGTCGCCCTGCTAACCAATTTTGTATATGGACTGTTAACAATGCTTACCAAAGCAAAGCCAAGCCATCCACAATATTCACACCTCTTGTCTCATGGGAGACCTTCAGCTCTTTTCACTTTTCGACCATATGAGCCTGAGTCAAGGATAGTATCCCTCTTGCCAGTGCACTCATTCGATATTCCGGTTCCAACTGCGTCTGACATACGTATGATCCCGAAACCTGGTTCGTTTCTGGTTTCCGGTTTCGCTCCTTGTTTGCCAATCAGTCCCGACAAACGAAACTGCTATGTATCGAGAATGTAAACCTTTTCTAGCGGGAGGCTACTTTAGTGACTCCACTTTTATAAAGAGAACGCGATTGGTTTAATAGGAACATTCATTATACAACCATTTGCGCCAGTGATTGTTATGCTGTACTCTTTGTTTAATAGTACTCTATACGCGCAAACTTTCTGTTTGTGCTGCTGACATTTTTGCTTATACTGCTCTCCGTTACTTCACCCTTTTTCTCTGACACGATTTAGGTGCCACGAAATCGCGAATAAATATATTCCCTCGTATGAATAACTCTTCTCTGTCCTTGATTCTTAGAGATATTATATTTAGTAACGGGAACGTAATTGGTCTGTAGTGGTGATCTTAGTCAACCGCGACTTTTCCCTTTATAAAGTATAAACTTGTCACAACAGCGTAAGCCACTCATCGACACAGGTAAACAAAGGTTGGTAAACGGCAATAATAAATTGTCTGTTTGTAGAGTTTTATTCTGTTGTTGTAGATTATGTCCATTTAAAGTTAGGCACATAATCCATCTCTTCTTCCAGTGAAGACTCAATGGGTACCAAACACGATTACAGTTGCAGTCGGTAATCGGCAGTTTAGCATAATAACTCGCGACTACAGAACCAAGTACATACGGGAATGTCCGGCGACCTGATCCTGAAAAGCTAAGACATGCCAAGGACTAATCGTATCAAATCAAACATTTAGGGACGATTTGACAGCCAAACTGCCCATAGGCATCCCCTATGAATATGGTCTCGAAAACTAACAACGCCGATTAGCGTCCGACTGGTAAATATAGAAACCCCGCAGGATCGTTACCGTAGCATCAGATCCATGAACTCACAGCCTTCATGTTTTCGCTCATAAGTCGCTTAGTTGACCTTGGGATAATGGAGATGTTGGTAGATACTAATCTGCACCGTGATACGACTAAGGTTTAGAGTGGTGGATGTAGTCAATCAGGCGTACGTGTAGTGCAACGGTCACCCAATCAGAAAAGATGTGCCACTGCTACGGGCACTTCACCTCCCTCCAGCTCAATTCGACCAACGAAGACGAAGCCCCCTGACCCTTGCTGTTACTAAAGTAGATGGCACTATATGCGAAACTTCTCATTTGAGCAACATCGATGCAAGGGGTGTTAGGCCGTTGACCATAAAGATGGTTTTTGTCTGAACAGTAAGCCAAACCGCCCCAGAATTACCAAAAAGACTGGAGGAAGGAGAACAGTGTAAAATTGTTTAGGTAATGATCTGTAAATTTTAATTAATAATAGAACCGTTTCTTACCCAGATAAATTGCTTCCTAATTGTATTATCCGGGCAAGGTGCGTATCTAAACTCCAGAACTGTTTTTCTGAATTCAGAAGCCGCTCTAAAACCTAACACTGTGTCAATTCATTGAGCCTAGTATCTTCTTTTCAAAGCTCAACCCCAGGTGAAAGGAAATTCATTACTCTTAATATTAACTTGCATCCGTTTAGATTGCAAATAGATACCGCTTCTGATGTCACCATTCTCTCACGTAAAATTTGGACCAAAATAGGTAGCCCAAGCCTTCAGCGGACAACACAAAAGCCTCGTAATGCATGTGGTAATTGCCTTCTCCTGTTAGGCCAATTGGAATGTGAAGCTACTTACAGAGATTCGTCGTTTACTGAGGTATGTTATATAACGCCAGCCGATTTAAATTTACTCGGTTTAGATTGTTTCGACCAGCTTAAATTAGCTGATGTCCCGGTAAATACCATATGCCACCTGGTATCACGAGCACCTGACCATGAAGCATATACGAGGAAGCTAATGACGCGGTTTTCATTCATTTTCCAATCTGAATTAGGTTGATGTTCTGACATGAAAGAGACCCTTCGGTTGAAACCTGGGTTTACGCCTGTTCTCCGTCCAAGAGACCAGTGCTTTATGCATCGTTAGCAACAGTAGATGAAGAATTGAATCACCTTCAACGAAAAGGAGTTATTAAACCTGTTTCTTATTCCGCTTGGGCAGCAGCTATCAGGATGGCCAGGGGCACGCAAAATATATGTGCTGACGTTTTTACAAGTCTAAATGCAGCTCTGGAACTACATGATTATCCTCTGCCAGTTCCTGCAGATCTGTTTACTATGCTGAATGTGGAACATTTTTCGCAAAGCTGGATCTGGCTGATTCTTATTTGCAAGTGGAAGTAGATGAAGCATCTAAAGAGCTACTTACTATCAATATTCATCATGGTATGTTCCAGTATAACGGTATACCTTTAGGAGTCAAGACTAACCCATCTATCTTCCAGCAACTAATGGAACCGTCCTATCACCTATCTCAGGGGTCGCGGCTTATCTCGATGACATTTTGATTGATGCGGCGACACTAGAACAGCTACATGAACGCAAGATATTCGGGCTACAATGCGTCAGTTTCAACGGGCTCCAGCCATGCCCAGAGAAGTGACAATTTTTATTGCAGTCGGTAAAGTATTTGGGTTTCATCTTTGATGCCAAGGACGTGGACCGGACCCTGAGAACACTCTAGCTATCAAACTGATCCCCACTACCACTAATGTCTTGGTATTAGTTATTATTCAGCTTTCGTCCCTCTGATACATGATATTCGCGCTCCATTGATTTGTCTATTGCAGAAGAACAGCACTTGGAACTGGACTAAAGAGTGTGACACGGCGTTTTGTAAACTTAGGTACATAATTAGCTCGGAATTGTTATAACACACTACTATCCATCCATGCCAGTCTTCGCAGCAGCAGACGCTTCAGCATATGATCTTGGTGCTGTTATTTCGCATCAGTTTCCAGGCACGTCAGAAAAAGCCTTTATGCATGCATCCCGTACACTAACCTCAGAAGAAAAGAAATATAGCCAGAAAGAGAAAGAGGCTCTTGCCCTTGTGTTTGCTGTGCCGTTTCCACAAGTTTTCGTACAGTCAAATATTCACGCTTCTCACAGATCAAAAGCCTCTGTTAGAAATATTCGGGTAAACATCTTGAATTCCAGCACATTCTGCAAATCGTCTCTGGCTATGGGCCTTGGTACTTTTGGGGTATGATTTCGAAATCCAATAACGACGCACTCAACAATTCGGTCAGACAGATGCTTTATCACTACTCATTAGTGATCAAGTTGCGGCTGAGGAAAACTTTGTAATAGCATCTCTGTCAGTGGGAGACCATGCGGAATGTTATCTGACAACCGCAATAGGGCATTGCTGGTGCCTGAAACAGAGATACAAAACGCTTTTAGGAACGACCCCATCATCAGGATGACGATGAGCTATGTCACCAACTGTTGGCCGCCTCAGAAGTTTGATGGTGACATGAAGCAGCTGCATCAGCGGTGGGATTCACTATGCATTGTAAACGACTGATTGATGTTGGAGTAAGAGTGATTGTGCCGTAATCCCTTCGCGTAAAAGCGCTGGTCATCCGTGGGTTTGAAGAATGAAATGCGTAGCCAGGAGTTATGCTTACTGGCCCCTAATAGATCAACACATCCCCGAGTTGGCTGGAAAATCCATGCGGAGTTAGCAAGCGACAAAGGTGAATGCCAACGTTCCGCCAGTTTCATGGCCAAAACCCGATCATCCTTGGTCCAGAATACACGTCGACTTCGCGGGACGATTCATGGAACTATGTAAAACCTTGAACGACATGGCTCAAAATCGCTTATAATGGCGCAGGTGCATTCATTCATTGTGTTCTCTCTAATTCTAACCTTTTGAATTCTTCTCAGCCTCTATCTTTCTCCTTCTAAATTTATCTTACTGAATTATACTTCACGAATCATATCTTCGCTTCCTTATCTTCTCGATTACTGCCAATACTTTTGAATTTACCTTGGTAATCTTTAAGCCTAGGGTAATGTGATAATTTTCCTACCCCTTCTTATTCTTTTCATATTACGTTAATTTTCTCTCTCCTTTATTTACAATTATCACCCTATGTCTCTTTGAACTTTTATTCAATTGACCTTTTATTCATCTTCATATAAAATGCCTTGACAAGTAAATATGTGTGACCAGATTGTTCGAAATGTATAGCGCAAATACATCACATTTTTCAGATCAATTACGTCTTCTCACTGTTCTATCAAAATTTATAAAAGGGACTAATTGTTTTAAATACTTTTACTATCGCTATCACTCTTGGATTTGAAATGACAGTTGCGTCTCTTTGCTTATGTGGTATGACAACTTGAACTGATGTACTTACATACGAAGTTTTGCGTTGTATCTATCTATCTATCTATTATTTTAGTACGCTTTTTTCGTGGCTCTAACAAGGACGTTTCTGTGATGTATAAATAAGCTGGATTTGTGTGTTTGTCGATCCTGTATTTCTGGCTGCTTGAAGAATACACTTTTCACGCCTTATCAAGTCTTCGTGATCTAGTCAGCCAAGGCCGGGATAAGCGGATTAGAATAGCTTATCGTGTCACTGTATAAATTGTCTGTGCTCCGTTTACCGAGTAAGGTGAACTCGCAATAGTTTCAAGCATATCAATTGATGAGCATATCACTGGTGCAAGGGATAAGGTTTTTGATGTCTTGTGTCGCATAACGTACGTGATCATCTTTCAGGTAACTTTCCTTTCTAAACTTGCTCAGCTTATCAAGTACGTGGGACATTACCGAAATAAGAAGAATCTAACACAAAGAAATCAATTGGTTTAGATTGATTGATGAAAAGGATGTTGGATAATAAATGAAGAAGCAGACACTGATCCTCAGCACGAGTTATCGATAGCAACCCTTGGATCACAAATTAAACAGATGGTAACAAGTAAGGTATTTAATTTGTGATGCATCTTCTTGTAGGGAACATTAAATCGGGCTGTACTGGTGTCGACGCAATGTCTTCTATGAGCTACATAGACTTTTTATTCCATTTGTCTAAACAATCACTAAGCTAATCGCAGAATGATTTCGGTGGTATGCGATGAATAAAAGCCTGAGGGAGTAAGCATACTTTTGTGTAAACTGTCAGAATTTCAAGGTGATAAGACATGTTTAATATCCTTTAGGCATTTTCATATTTGTTAATTCTCTCTTTAACCATGTTCATCTTGACTTCGTAGGATGTTTAATAGATTCTAACGGACGTTTTTGGATCCCTTAACACAATGCCTAGAAGCAGTGCTTACCAGAAATATTACTTCCGAGACGGTGGCCTACACGTTTGTCGAATGATGGGAAGCGAAATTCTGTTGCCCTTCAACTATTACTGCGAAGTATTGACGCCAGTTCGATCCTATACTTTTATACTGTCTTAGTGCACTCACAGGAACCATGCAATTCCGAACCACCACGTTCCACTCAGAAACTAACGGGTTTAAAGAGTGATTACGTCGACAGTTGAAAGCCTCACTTTCAGCTGCTAACCAGTCACGATGGACCGACACCCTTTCACTCATATTACCCGCATTTTGAAATGCAGTGAAAGCTGATATTGGTCACACTGCAGACGAACCTATCTACGTATCAACACTTTCAGTTATAGGAGAATCTGTGGATCCTTTGGTTTATCCAATGGATGCTGCTTCTAAAATCCTAAGTAGGCTTACAAAAGTGATGCTTTTAGTTTGACCTGTTTCCACTGCAATGCAATCAACTGATATGTTAGTCAAACCCACCCTAGGACCTATTCCCGACATCTTTTTGCGTCGCGTTGCATTATGTCGACCAATTGAAGCTGCATATGAAGTGCCCTGTAAAGTTCTTCATCGCGAACCTCAGTTCTACACCGGTCACAGTTGGAATGTTAACGTCCAGAACGAGAATGAAGTATGTTTTAATTAATCATCTATCACTACTAAAACTAGAACCAGCAAACAGATAGTAACACGAAACCACTATTTAACAGTTACAAGTTCCCTAATACATCAATATTGGCACGAAATCGACTTCAACCGTCTAAGTGACAATAATTAAAATAATCGTCATGCATTAACTCCGAATTAATACTACGAGTACTCAAATTCTGACGATTGTAACCTCCATTTATTGCTTCTGGTTAGACCTGAATCACGATATTTTTGATTGGAGAAATTTTAAAGACAAAAGCAATGCCGAATTCTGAAGTCCATAACATCTTTACACCTTTTCCAGTCGTCCAAGGAAAGAAAAAATTGAGAATGTATGTGCAACTTGAAATAAGCGAGCAAGCCTATTTGTTTGTGAAGATAAAAACATCCAAAACTTGTTTTGTGCAGGGATTTCTCGTAGAGGAAATACAGAGATTTAATTAAGTAGTGGTCGATGTGTGAAAGTGCACCAATTATGAATTGACTAGCTATGCTCAGCACGGCATGCTCAGACGTGATCTGGTATAGACACTCTGACGAGAATCTTCAGCCAGGAGTGCGTTCAATGACAAAGTCAGAATTAGTGTTGAAGATAGAAACAAATCCTTATTTTAGGGATTTAGATACTTCTACAAATCACTACAAACAACGACTGAATAGGTCTGAAAAATGACAGATTATTTATAAAAAAAATTTCACTTCTTATAACTTCCATGTGGCTGTTTCATATTCCCTCAGTGAATAAATTAGCATCATCAAATTGTTGACGTCTCTGCATCAGACAGATATTGAGGAGCGTTGTGTTTGGCGGTAGTTTTGACAAGTTTTGCTACACTCAGGAGCTTTACATAAAACTAACAAAATGCCTTTCATGCAAAGGAGAGTGTACAAAATGGACAAAATGCAGAAGGCGGAGGAGAGAATCAAGTCGAATCCCTGGGATATTGAGGCATGGAGTGTTTTGTTGCGTGATGCTCAAAGTAAAAAGATTGAAGATGCAAGGGAAGTTTTCGAACGTATTGTTGCCCAGTTCCCAGTAGCTGGTCAATATTGGAAGATCTATATTAATCAGGAGGTAAGTTAAATGCTTTACAACTACGTTTTCAGATGAAATCCAAAAACTATGAAAGGGTCGAAAAGTTGTTTCAGCGTTGTCTAGTCAAAATATTAAACATTGATTTATGGAAAATATACTTGCAGTATATCAAAGAGACTAAAGGAAAGCATCAATCTTTTAAGTAAGGCATGCGTTCAATCTGAATTTTTGGTTCAGGGAGAAAATGGCACAAGCATACGATTTCACTCTGGATAAAATGGGCCTAGACCTCAATTCCTATTCAATATGGGCAGACTATATATCTTTTTTGCGTTCAACGTGAGTATTTTTCGGTTTTTGCGACAACCTTCCCGTCTGACTCAGTTTTCGGTCCGAACGACTAGTGATCATTTGGTTCTTACTGTCACTTCAGTAATTCTTCTAGACACTGCTTATCAAAGGGTATAAAATTAGGACAAATGGTTGCTGTTTACGTTTGTTTTTATCCTAACAGACATTCAGCGATTCTTATATTCCCAGCCAAGAATTGCGTAGCAACAATGACCACATTATCTCTAGAAGAACCAAATTCAGGAATATTCCTGTTTAGTATCGTGTTTCAGCTTTTCAAATCACTTGAATGTCATAGTAATTAGGAAATAATAAGCATGTTTTATAGAGAGTTATAGGTTCCACATTGTTCTGATTTCGAATTCATCAATAAGTTTGGCTATAACCAGATAGTGAAGTTATTATTATTGTTTGAATGTTTTAGCTTAACGATGCAAGTTTAAGACTTACCCTACTTTAAAAAACAAAGTATTATTGATGTGACTGAAGGTTTTAAACCTGATTCAGTCAGTCACTGAGTCGGAAACAACGTAGAACTTCGTATTTGCTTACTAAAAACTTGACGACCCTTATCGATCGTTATATATTCAAAAGCATGACTCATCACCAGATTCCCCAGAGTTACCCCGCTAACATTAAAGCTATGAAAACCATTTCAGTTTAATTTTGTCTAAGATATCCTTATCGACTATTAGTTGTTAAAAATGTTTGTGAATCCTTCGCCTTATCGAAGGTCATCGGTAAAATCATCCCTACAACATGCTGACATGTGTTTATCCACATTTGTTAGTTGCTTTGTGGATTAATAATTGGTATTTTGGGTTCTATAAATTCACTATTAAGTGATTTATACCCCATTCTGGACTAGTCATGTATAACGTAGAACTTGTTACGTTGGTATATCAGTCCAGGTTGTCATACCACATTAGCACAGAGACGCAATTGTCAGTTCATGTCCCGTCGTAGTAGAGTTAGTAAAATGATTAGGAGTAATCGGAGAGATTAGGGTTCGAATATGTTATTCAAGAAATATAATCAAGTGAAATAAATTTAAAAAGAGATAGAGGTGATGAAGAACTCAGAGGACTAGGATTTGAGAGGACACATAATGAGTACACTTGCGCCATTGCAAACAATTATGGGCCATATCACTCAAGGTCTCTAACCATCGATTGCTATCATCTCGCGGACCCCATGCTGGTAGTCTACACCTGCTAACACGGCTCATTCCACTTGTAAATGACTTCATGAATTTGTGCCATGTTTTGGTCTGGTCGCCCCTAGCTTTCTCCTAACCTACCCCTACACCATAGAATAAAGCCCGTTGAAACAGTTGGTGGTTGGGCGTACATAAAGTTGGTTAGGTAGCTGTAGATGTTTCTGGCTACAATTTTTCCTTGTTATCAAAAGTTTGGTTAGCAATTTACAGGTTTCAATGCAGTTAATCAATTACTGAGTAATACCATAAGAATCTATTTTCGTGTCACAAACTGATCGATCTGTAACTTAGTGGCTGTTCATTATGATCCTCTTAACTCAGCACCTATAATCTCAGGTTTTCTAGATCAGCTTTTATCCTCATTTGTAATTGTAGTCGTTTGAGTTAGTTTTAGGCCATCTCGCTACTGTTCTCTGAAAGGGCTTAAATGTTGTATGTGTTCCTCATAAGTGAGTTTTCTTAGGATCTGTTCATCGGATACGTTTTCCCTCTGGAATTTTTGAAGTTTTACTTATATCGTTGCATCCTTCTATGTCTTTTGACAAAGTAGTAAATCGACATGATTATTTTAGACATGTATGTTATGCAACTTATTGCTACATGGTTAACAGAAATGAAAACCAACATATATATGGCCAATTATTGAAAGGAATATTACTCGGTTTGAATGAGTGTTGGTACGATAGATATAATGATTGAAGATTAAGACATTAGCAAAAATTCAAATAACCTGAATATTAATTTAATGAATCATTAATGCATTTATATAGTAAGGATGAGTTTAATTTGGAGCATTTCGCTCCACCACCGAGAGTATAGGATATTCATACGTGACTAGTATTCAATCATCGGTGTCTTCAAAGTCGTGCTCTAATATACTGGGACCACTGAGTAAGCAATGCTGGTATTAGGAAACGGGTACTAGGTAAGGATTGTACTTTTTGAATAATTTCTTCGAACCCTAATCTTTCCGATTACCGCTAATACTTCTACTACTATGGGATTTGAACTGACAGTTGGATGTGTGTGTTAATGCGGTATGACTGATGTACGTACGTACGTACGAAGTCCTACTTAGCTGACTGACTGACATGTATATAGTTAGTTTTTTAGTAAACTGTATATTTCGTGTGATTTAATGGATGTATCTCATCCTGATTTCACGAGGTTTCGTTTTGATTCGATTGTTGTGAAAAGTACAGTCTAACTGCCATCAGACAGTTGCATATTTTCTTCGATTTTATTTTTTTTATAGTCAAGTTCAGGGTTCCTATGCAGAAAGTCAAAAAATAACTGCAACTAGACGTGTTTATCAACGTGCAATTGTTACTCCTATGCTTGGTATTGAAACTATTTGGCGTGATTATTGCATGTATGAAAACTCAATCAATCCTCTTATCGCTAAAAAGTTTACCGAAGAACGTAGTCGAGATTATATGAACGCACGTCGTGTGGCTAAAGAATATGAAGTGATTACAAAAGGTTTGTCTAGGACCATGCCTTCAGTACCACCCCAAAATACACCATATGAAGCCAAACAGGTGAGTCCTTATAGTATGTTATAATTTTAATCAATCCATTCGCTGAGTATCTGTTTATCATCCACCCTTTGAGAGGTAGTGACATTACCCGATTACCCAAACTGAACTAGCCGGAACTGAGTTCGAACCTGAAACTGAAGGTTCAGCTCTTTAACTACTAAGTCACCACATCGCTATATATTGTGCTGAAGTGTTTGCTGCAAGGTTACTATGATGTTCATAGTTCTCTGGTATCTAAAGGATCTTATTATTTGTTCACAGGTTTAAACCCCACTCCGCAAGATAGTTTGGCCTTCCTTGTTTGTTAGTAAAGTAAGATATACATAGAAATTAATTGTTTCCATATATTTTTACTGGTTTTTAGTTTCTGTTTGTCTGTCTAGGACTTTATACTCTCACTCAAATGTTTGGTGTTGTTATAAATGAGCCAACTCGAACCAATATATCAAAGTAGACGGTCAGACGGGTGAACATATCATGTCACAGATATTATATTTAATAGGTGTTTCAGCTTATCTCTATCATTGGTCGTACTGCATATCAAAGTAATCGTCTCTAATTACGAAACCAATCACTTGATCTGTACTCAGGTATCGATGAGAGTAGTTATTCAGTAAGCTGTTAGCGATAATAAATCCACCAGAAGACTTTGTTCGTCTTTTGAACACACCGATTTATAGACGGTGTACTTTGAAAGTCTGGGTTAAGAAGCCCATATCAAATATTTATTTACAATATTAGTCTTAAAAGAAGGCAAGATTGTGTCACTTCCTAGCAAATAACTTGTATTCAACTCTTTCGGTTTATTGCTTGAGTTTTTCGAGCGAAATTCTCTGAAAACTAAGTTATTAGTAGTTCTGCGTCTAATCAATCTTGGTCATACTTATTTAACTCATTTGAAACCAATATTGTGGTTACTCTATTTTATACTTTACTTTTAAGGTCGAACTATGGAAGAAGTATATTCAGTGGGAAAAAGATAATCCATTGAAGACGGAAGATATCATCACGGTCACGAAAAGAGGTTGTTAATGTTTTTGAAAGTATAGAAAAACTTTTAATGAAGCTAGTACTCCTTTTTGTGTAGAAAACCGTGGATCACAATGGCTTTTTGATTTCTACTCGTCCTAAATTTTTTAGTCATAAGTATCGGGTTACAGAACCTAACCAGAGTTTTTCACGTCCCAACAACTGTATGTTCTCTGTCGCAAAATTGCACTAGAAAACCATTTTTGTTCCAATGATCGTATGTGGTTTTTACCATTCATAATCCATAGTTTTTCTTTTATGTCAAATGGTGACTGAAACACCAAAATTTAAACTGAAAAATTAATGTATGTTAATAGCTCCTTATTTTAAAAAGTTCGAATTAGCTCATTGCTTCAAATCATTACGATCACTTTAGCTTGTTCAGTATTTCGTTATTTACAAACTAACGTATTACTTTTGGAGAGGATAGAATCATTCAATATTAAGGTTGTATAAAATATGGATAATAATAGGAAATTGACTCATCTTTGCTTCTGCGACTGATTTTGATCCATCTCAGCCTGTTTAACTACAAACAAACTATGTTAAACTGGTTCCAACCAGGAAGTCTGTGTTCTCAGATGGTTCACTTTAGCTTCATATAACTGTGCAGCTTGATACTGTCTTTGTTAGTGCACTCTTAGCTTTCCGTCGACCCACTCAATCTTATACCAGTCAGCATTGGTTGTTAAGGTAGGTGATGGTTAGATATTCATAACGCATGTCCCACTACCTCATTTGATAAAGGTGTACAGATTGATCGTTTGTTTAGCCGTTTCTTCCTTAAACCCAACAGCCACTCTCAAATCAACTTGCAAACCAGAGTGTTTGTTGAATTAAGTGAGGAAGGCCATCTCAACAACAATTTAAAAACCTCAACCTAAATAAATAAATCTAGCCTAAACACTCTTGTCAGCTGGTTAATGAGCGGAAACCTCACTTAATCTTTCATTAGTGTTTTATTTATTCAAGCACAGGTTAGTGCAAGAGCTGTGAATAATCATTTGAACTTGTAGCTACAATAGAAGTTAAAAGTTAGTAGAAACTGAAACGTTGTGGTATAATCATTACTACCTTCATAACTATTGTATTATTACGTCATCAGAAAATTAACTTGTCAAAATGCCGTTATTAGTTATATAAAAAATTAAATATTATTCTTTATTTACTTTCAGTTATGTTTGCTTATGAACAATGCCTTTTATGTCTTGGACATCATCCAGATATATGGTATGAAGCTGCTAGCTACTTGGATCATGCTAGCAAAGTTTTAGTTGAAAAAGGAGTACGTAATTATCGTGTCCTTAGTGTGTAATATTCATTAGTCACCCAAATAGTAATTAATTTTATCTGTTTATTGTGACTGAATAACCCAAATAAATTTCATGACTTTATTCTTGTGTAGTTTACATAATTTTATTGTCTTGTTTACCAATAATCGGTGTATAAATTCCACTGTCTCACCTTTATGTGTGTGTTGAAGTTACTATCGTTGTAGGGTTTCCCAGACTATTGTGTGGTTAGATTTTGGCTTTATTTGAAACGTAAACAACGAAGAAATTGTGGTCATCATACTATTTTGTCGTATTTTATAGTCATCTTTTATATTCTTAAACAATGTTTTCTGTCAGATTTCTTACTCGTTCTCGATTTTCGTTGTTGTATAAGGATCAAACAACAGCTCGACAATTTGCCAACGACACAGCAGCAATGTATGAAAGAGCTATTGCTTTGCTGAAAACAAATATGATGTTATATTTTGCCTATGCTGATTATGAAGAAGGTCGGTGCAAATATGCAAAAGTTCATTCTATTTACAAAAAGTTGGTTTCATTGGAGAACATTGACCCGACATTGGTGAGTGAGATAATTTTCTTTATGGTTTTTTTTATTTATTTTGTAAATTCGGTATTAGATTGTAAAGATTAAGCGCACTAACTTTTGATACTACTCACTTCACAGAAGACTAGTCACGTTTTTTAAACTTAAGATATTTCTCTCCGGTCTGTCTGGCATCAAATAAAAAACTTGAAAAACATTATCAAACATTTTCATCTGATATGTATAAATTTCAACTCATCTATTCAGCAGCAATCGAAGGAGACAGGTAGTCACTTAAAACTTGGTTTTGTATAGTTGCTAGTCAATCAGCACAATGTGAACAAAGTATTTTGAGATCGAGGTAGTAAATGGAACTTCGTCGTACTTTTGAAAAACTACTCATTTTCACGTTTGTAAATTAACCTTTTGTCTTATAAGGGAGTATATTTTCTCACCAAGCGATATATATATATTATCCTGCCATATAGCGAGATAAACGCTAAATCATCCATTTCTATATAGGAATCAGTGTTTTCCTAATTTACTAACATATAGTGGTATTTAATTGTATATTGATTATGCTGTAAAAATAAATATAGGTTGACTGCTTAATCTTAATTATGTCCTTTAATTGATGTTCTAGCCTTATATACAATATATGCGATTCGCCAGGAGAGCTGAAGGAATAATGTCTGCTAGATATGTATTTAAACTAGCTCGTGATGATTCACGCATTACTTATCATGTTTATTGTAGTGCTGCATTAATGGAATATTTCTGTAGTAAAGTAAGTGTGTATTTTATGTATATATATTCATATATATGATCTCTCTAATAAATACATGGCAATTCATCACATTTTTGATCAAGTCTTGGACAAGCTCGTAGTAAATTTATGAAGTATTTTGGGTTTATTTAATAGAGCTAAAGGATAGATAAAGGCAGCTGTTTTCAAGTGAATTAAACGTCTTCATGAGTGTTAGCACCGCAAGTATAATAAAAGCCAAGGGTGTTGATGAAAAGATTGAATGTGTGCCATCCATTGTGTTTTCTGATTACTGATTCGTTATCTTCATGAACTGAGTTTGGAAAAATCGTCTATATGAACGATCTTCCAAGTATACTGACAGTTGAGACATTAGGTATTTATAGAGCTTGTCCTTTTAAGACTTCTAGTGGTGCTTCAAACAACGGAGATGAGACAGTTGTATTGTCGCAAGTGGAAATCATTTTAAAACGCATCAAAATGAGGTACTCCGCATTTTGCAAATTGACGTTTCTGTAACTTGTGTTACTGCTGTGATATGCGATGTTCCAGATTTGAACCGTGATACGCGCTAACCTTCTAAACTGACTGCTTAATTGAAAAGGCAAGTGAAAGAGAGATAGTCTATTTGACAACTGAGTAATATGTGCGAATACTCGTAAAACATATATATATATATATATGTTTTACCCTCGTACAAAATGAATCTCGATCAATGATACCCATTCGCTCTTTAGGACATTTCTGATATCCACCTAGTGACTTCATTCAGCTGCTTACGCAACTCATCATGTTCTTAGCCAGACGGGATGGGTTTTCGAGCATCTATCAGTTCAGTAGATGTAATGTTGTCCACTACTTCCCCCCTAATCTTATGGTTTACCTTAATGGCAGATATAACTGCTGTTTCCACAGATTTCTGGATATCGTCTCAGGCTGCCTCAGGATGGGCATCACTTAAATGACTGCCTAACTGCTTTTCTAGTTGCTCTCGAAATATACTCTTGGCTTTTTTCTCGTTAAGTAGAACTGTAAGAGGTTTCCTTGGTGTGTCTTTCTTACGTCCAGTAAGCTGCAGACAAATTCCCGTTTGTATTAGAGCATGATATGAATCCAAACATGTGCTCCAGAATGGGTGACAGTGCTCTGTCGAGCCTGTCCATCGGTGTCTGATAGCAATGTGGTCTATTTGTGTCCACCATTGAGTCGACTTTGGGGTCACCTTGTCAACAGATGTTTTCCTTATGCTTAAAGCTAGTATTTACCAGACAGGTGGTTATCCGAGCATAGTTGCAGCAGACAGTTGCCATTATCTGCTCTTTGAGTCATGACACCATAAGATCCACCTAGGTGTCTTTCAGTTTCGCTTAGTCTACCTACTTGAGCATTGAAGTCACTCGCTACTAATACTACATCAGAGTGATTAAAATTTTGAAGGAGGTTGGAAAGCTTTCCGAAAAGATTGTCTTTTACCTCATTCGAGCTGCAGTCAGTGGTAGCATAGGCAGAGACAACGAGGAGGCAACAGTGAGTGTCCCTATGTTTCCGAGTTCTTACTGTCCTGTTTGATTGGAATGCGAATAGGCGACTCTCTGCTAGAGGCTAGTCTACGAGCACTAGTTGTGCTTTAAAACCTAATGCCATACCTTCACTAGCAAGGTCGCGGGAAGTAACAGTGCGGCTTCCTACAGGAATGAATTTTATTACTATTTTTATCCATTTGAAATCATTAATCAATCATCATTGTTAGACCACCATTAGAAACCTGGAAGCACTGGACGGCCGTTTCGTCCTAGTATGGGACTCCTCAGCAGTGCGCATCCACGACTCCTGCTCCTATTTTTATCATTATTTTTTGAGTAACATAATTTTTGAAAACCATCCAGTGATTTGTTATTTACCGTAATTGTTCTTCATCCCACAGCACTATATCATTAATCAACGACCTTTCTATGCTCTTTCTGATTGTGGTTTTCAGTCTGCAGATAGTCGTATTTTAAGGTATTAAGATTATCGAACATGAAGACTAGTTTGAAAATGTTTTTCCGTGTCTCTTTTTCAATCACTGGTAATTCATCGTGTACTTGTTTGTTTATTGGTTTTGTTTCCATTATGCAATATTAGGATAAAACTATTGGACATAAAATATTTGAATTGGGCATGAAGCGTTTCGGTGGAATTGCGGAGTATGTATTATGCTATGTTGACTTTATGGCGCATTTAAATGAAGATAACAATATACGAGTATTATTTGAACGAGCTTTAGGATCGAATCAAATTACACAAGAACGCGCACGTCTTATATGGGCTAGGTTCTTACAATTCGAATCACAGGTAAATAAATCATTTACTTCTCTATTTTACATATTTTTATTATCAAACAAAATTTCATCATGATACCTACTTTTAAATCCAGACGATTTAGATGAAACTGCTTTAAATGAAACTGCTTTCCAACTGGGCATAACTTTTTGTCTGTGTGAGAAAGGTTAAGAAGATTGCTAAATTCGCAACTTTATATCATAGATAGATTTTGTTTAGACAACTAAGAGAAAGCGAAAAACAATGGATATTTATTTTATCCTTGTATGGAACTTCAACAGTAAACCAGAAAGAAATCATCAACATAGGACGCACAGATGTGTGTTGACGATAGTTCTGCACGGTTATACTAGAAATTAAATCCAAGACCTTCAGATCTCGTGTCAAGCGCTTAATCCTTAGATCACTAATTTGGCACCCAATGGCTTACATTATCAATTTCAGTCAGTTCATACTGTAGCATGATTATTATCATGGCTCTCTCTGTCTCTCTCTCTCTCTGTATATATATATATATATATATATATATATATATATATATATATATATATATATTTGTAAGGGAGTTACGGTTGTTAGTTAACAATATGATATAACGTACGACAAATAAATAATCAAACATTTCAGATTACTTACTTAATCAATAACTTCTCGCCCCGCTATCGTTAATCTTACTTCAGTAGTTCAGATATTAAAGATACAAACCCTTTGCTAGTGGTTAAAAATGTTGGCAACTAGCCTGTTATTCAATATTTCAGGGAATAATTGATTGGGGTTTAGAGCGATAAGTGGTGATTTGGAGTTTCAGTGTGTTCATCATCACTGAGACACAGGTACGTCACTCTAACGAGTTTTTTATGGTTCCAAACTTGCTCTCTGAATTCCTTTGCTACCCACTATCTAAAGTGTGATCAACTTGCAGACATGCAATGTCTATGCTTCCATTTAGAGACCCCATATGCTGACAGGGAGTAGTCGGATAATAGTCTCAAATATCGGTTACGGTAAATCACAAAGACGATACTCAAATTCTAATCGCTCTAATTTTTACTTATAGTTTGTTAACAGTCTAAAAGCAATTCCTATTATTACTTTTATGGTAAATCGTAAAACATTAATAGGATGGATACTCTAATTCTTATTGATGACTGAATATTGCGAAGTATCTCGGTTTATATACATTTTCACAATGCTTGACTACGTGTTGCACAAATTTGTACGTTCGAATTAGGATGGTTAATACAAATTACAATTGTGTTGCTGAATGTTTAATTTCTATTATGGATCAGTGGCTTACTGATAAAAGCATTTGACTTTAAACTCAGTAGGTCGCGAGTTTAAAACTTACCTACTTGATATTTCAGTTTGGACAACGGATTAATACCAGTAGTCTTCACACAAGTTATAAAACTGAATGCTGAAAATATTATGCATGCACCCAGCAAAAGCGTTACAATTTTATTTTATTTATTTTCTTATTGCGTCATTACTATTGTTTTACAGGTCGGTGATTTGGCTAGTATTTTGAAAGTGGAAAAACGACGTTTACAGGCATTGGATAATTCAAAAGAATTTTCAAGATTAGAAACTGCACTTCTAATTGATAGATATCGTTTTCTGGATTTGTTACCATGTACAGATTCAGAGCTTAGATCGTTAGGATATCGAGTAAGTTTACATTCCGTTGTTTGTTTTCGTTTAGTATTGATGATTTTATCATTTTATGTTTAATGTAAATCTAATTTTAAGAAAGCACTATTTTATTTGTCTTTTAGGAATTGACTCGTTTTCAGTTGGCTGGAATCGGTAAAGGGTATGATGATATTTTGTGCGGTGTCATCTCTTCCCATGGAGCTGCTGGAGTTTCGTTAGGATCCACACTATCCGGTGTCTCTGGTGGTAGTGCAGGTGTAGTAGTAGGTGATGCTCTTAGTTCGACAATCAATGGAACTGATCCAAGGCCAACTTATCCACAGCCTGATGTCAGTCAGATGTTACCATTTAAACCGAAAGCTTATCCACGCACAGGGAGTCACCCAGTAGCTGGTGGTGAATTTCCACCACCACCGGCTGCTTCATCCTTACTGAAACTAATTCCACCGCCACAATGTTTCCATGGTCCATTCGTTGATGTAGATAAATTTCTGGAACATTTCTTAGAATTGGAAATTCCTGATGGTAAGTGAATTTAGATATGTTGATTCATATATTGGAATTTGTTTAATACTTAGTATTCATTCGTTGTTTGGTTATTTTATCATTGTTTTAACCTGCACTGATGTATCACATCACAGACTAACCTTAATTGATAAAGCGTCAAAAGTTAAGGACCACTATACAACTATTTGTGTTTGCTTGAAACTCTTCACTAATCCACTGCCTATGCTGTAATAACTCTGTTAATAGTATTATGTATTGTATTTCAACAAAAATGTTCATGTCTGCCAGATTCGGTATAAAGCTGGTACAAGCTAGTTAATCAACTTCTATGGGTATTATTCAGTGTAAATAACGAAGTTATCTAAAACATAATTTTGCCTATTTATATGGAGCAGTAATTTTGACAAGATTAAATGATCAGTTAAAAATTTAATAATAATCTTCATTGTATTATTGTCAGATAATGTAGCAATTAAAATTCTCTTAGTTATTAGACTTATTTTAAATAAATAGAAAGCATGGATAGCCTTCTCATTTGAACCGAAACGTTTGGATTTTAGACTATAATATTCGTAATGGATTGATATTATTGTCAGGTAAAAATTATACTTTGGCCAGTTCAGTAGCTGAATACTTTTCACCTTGTTAAAGACTACATTTTCTTTGTGAGGGTTACTGATCTTATATGGCTAATCAAACTGAAATATGTAAAGCTGGAGTTAAAGTTGCAGCTCAGTAGTCCGGATCCCAGGAAATTATCCTCAAAATGAATTAAGCTCCTAAAAAACTATCAATTTTGCAGTATATCCATCTACTTTAAGCAGAAGAGGATTTTTCATTGTAGACTTTGTTACTGTACGATTATGAAGACTTCGGTCCTTGCTTTTCTGCAGTTGCCACTTCACTTTAAAGTTATATCTCATCATATTGTGATATAAACCAAAAAGTCATTTAAATCAATCAGGGCCGGATAAGTGTTTCGTGGAGTCTTCTTATTATCAGTTCAAGTTATATGAACCCTGTTACGTTACGTCGTTTATGAATACAATAACACCGAGACTGGTATCGATTGATTCCAATCAGTGACGGAAATATTTCCACAAACCATATACGTGAACAGAATCATTTTATTACTTAGTGTTGATGTATTCACAGAAATATTATTTCCCTAGAGTTACCTTTCTTTTTTACTTGAGCTTTAATTTTTATTTAATGGTTGAAAATGGTAAACTATTTTAAACTCATTTCTGTTTTTGTGTCATGATGTCGAATAATGTTTTATGAAACATTTGGCTAGTTTTATTTATTTCTATCATGATCCACCTGTTAAAATAAATGTGTTTACAATTCCACTGTTTATTAATTTTATCAAGACTATATGGAAGTTGTTGCAGGTGAATCTGAAGAATTGGCTACAAGTATTGACTCTGGTACAGCTTTATCCATTGAATTGGCTAGTACAGCTACTTCGGCTGCTCCACTTTTGTTGGCTGCGCGTAAACGTCGACAACAAATAGCCTTAGACAGTTTAGCTGGGCATGGTAACCGTGCTTCTGTGGCTAATCAAGCTAAATTACGTAAAAGAACAAATCTAAATGCCTTTGGTGACTCTGAGGATGAAGAGGAAGAGGATGACGACGACGACGATGATGATGAAGATGAACGTGCAGCTGCCCTATTAGGTGGTCAAATTCTTGGCTCTGGATCAGAGTTAAGAAATCCTCTGTCAGCTGCCAGTCTCAGTTGTAGTGTGCCTATGGATTTATACAGGTTACGACAAATGCAAAGAGCAAAATAATAATTTTTTCTGAACATTTTCCCCTTTTAATGTGATCCAATTTGTATAAAGTCTTTATTCCCTTTAAAATATTGATAAGTTTTTGTAATTCAATTAATACATTATTGTCGTTTTTGATTCAGTTGTTTCATTCTTGTTGATGAAATGGACTTACTACATTTCCTACATAAATAGGTCTGCATTATTCTACCGCGTAAAATCATTGTATTGAAGAATATAAAGGTCATGTTATTTTCGTTGACAAGGTTTACAGAAAGTGTAATTATTTGGAGTTTCGCAACAGTCTGGTCGTTTTCATGTATAGAACGAACCAGTTAAGTAAATAAACTAAATAAAAGTGTCTTGTATCTATGTTATGTCGCTACAGATAGAAATTAATACAAATATTTATCATAGTAATGGATGGAAACGAAAGCTTAAAACACTGTATTTCTTTAAAAAAACAGGAATGTTATGAGGTACCATTGTTTGTATCGACAGTATAACTGTTAGGTCGGTTGTCTTTTGGTGCATCAATGCTTTAACTCCATGACCTGACTAACAAGTATTAAGATAAACGTTATTTGATGCATCTTTATATCTCGAACATTTATCTCAGGATGACTTTTCTTTTTAGAAGTTGAAAGGCGAGCACTTTCTGACCACTGCTGCAATACTATAATCAGATTACAGTGATTGGCGTCGAGTTTTTTCCATATTTCTCGCACATGCAACTGTATAGTTTGAATCTTTGTGTTTGTGGGGAGGTTACTGAAACATGTCGATCTCCCACGATAGTAGATTAGTAAAATGTATCCATCTAACCGGAGTTTGATTAGAATATTAAGCTTATATACCACAGGTTTAACTGGAGCGAGATGAATACTTAACTTGGGCAGTGTAGCATTATAGTTGAATAATTCAAGGACTTGAGGGACTGGCAACCATCAATTTCTGTTCTGTGAATAGTCTTTAAGCTTTACTGGTGATGTTTATGTCAAATGAAACAGTTTGATCTTGGTTATTGAGGATAAATCATCATACTTGGACAAAAGAAAGAAGATTAATGCTTTCTCAAGTATCAGTCCGACTCAATCAATAGGCAAATCACTGTCAGTTGTGTCCACCATTCATTAGTCGTCTTTAGTGTTAGTGACAATAGTTCGAGTAGGGTTCAGTGTTATTTTACCTATATCGACAACAAGGCATAGGGCGCTTGGTTGACTAGGCAACGTTAAGACACCATTCATGCTCCCTCTTATGAATCGAAACCAGTACCATACAAAGGGTCCACCCTATAAGACGTGTCCCTGGGCTTGGTGAGGGGATTCGGCAGATTGCCTTTAATTATTCACCCATCACCAAAACGAATGGACTTCGGTCTTTTTGATAGACAGCCATTTATAACCATTAGTTTGGAAGAGACCTATGATATGGTAACACTTGAAGTTCATAAACTGGTAAGGTATAGGATAAAAGTTCGTAATTGGGACTACCACTACTTTGTTTCAGTGAACTTAGCATCTTCCTCTAACTTTAGTTTTAGGTTCCTGGTTAACCCCGATCAGTCACTACATTATCTGGTTTCACATATAAACCTAGCATTTGTACATACGATAAACCGTTTTGCACTCGTTTGTAGCGATCTATTCGTTTTTGGAAAAACGAAAACTATATTTGAATCTACTATTAAGGTATTTTCACTCAACATAATACTGTAAAGCTTGTTGATTTTCGAAGTACATTAATGTGATATTTTCTAGTACGCGCTTCGAAATCGACGTGGTCTCGTTGACTTCCCTCCATTAAGAGGAAACGATGCATTTTTGGACACTATATTGGGGCATTTAATCACTGCCGAAGATATAAAAGTTTTCTATATTCACTGGTTGACAATATGAGTACAAATTCGGACAAACGGAATCAATCCAAGTCAGAACCAGTGTGCAGTACGCCTAGCTGTCCTGATCAGTTGCTCTCTTCCTAGTTGCTTCGGCGTTATACACACATTCATTCCATCGTAAACACAGGACTTGTGGACAAGTTAATGAATCGATGAGTAGTCGCTTATTAGAACGGTTGAAGGTAAAGTTGGAATTTCGGAGTACTTTCAGGTTCTATTCTTCCGTAGTTATCTTTATATACTACTAAATTCTTCCTTCCAAAACCCCTATTTCGCAAATTTTCCTCTCTCAGTCGTTTCGTTTTTCATCTCTAAATCTCTCAAGTATCATGTTAAGTAATAAGGTTGCTACCACGGTTCAGAGTAACTAAGGCATTGGTCAAGCCACAGGCCCAACACCAAATCAGCTGTCAGATGGACCTAAAGATCATAATCCTGACTGAAATATAACTGTCTCCTGACATTGCATACGACGAAGTGAGCTTGCGAGGCATGACACTCTTCCGAAGCGATAGGTTACACCAAACAGGAGGGTGAGTGACTGTATATATAAACAGCCATTTAAAAGCTGAGCGGCTATACTACACCCAACTAACTGAGGTAACGGAATCATGTTGGTGTTGTTTACACACAAATGGCACGAAATACATGATCATAGGAATTTACCGGCCTACCTCAGGTACTAAGGCCCAGAGAGATATCCCCAATATATCCCAACTTAGGTCCACTTATCTTCCTGATATTTGTTAATGATCTGTCAGACACAGTCCACTCGCCTGCGTTGATCTACGCAGACGATGCAAAGATCTGGGGGTCCATTTTTAAGCGAAGATTATTCACTGAGCTTCGAAAGGACCTCACATCCAATGAGGAATGAGCAGTGAAAAACGGTTTAAAACTTAACCAGCCGAAATGTCACGTCATGTACTTTATGCCCTCAAACGAGTTAAACCCCTAATGGATGTCCTCTTCCTAATGTCTCATCAGAGAGGGAACTCAGTTTATTAACCACTGACCACATCAGCTTGAACTATATAGGAGATGCAGTCCAGGTAAATGCAACTCCTCACTTTATGAGAAGACAACTTGCTGCTATCACCTCACAGTTATTCCCAAATCTGTGTTAAGTAACATTTTTCTGGTGAACTTGATTGGCTTATAGCAAGCTGAATTACCAAGTAACACAGACATAGCCAGGAGATTCGAGTGACATTTAAAGTACTTGTGTTGATCAGTGAACCTGTCAAATAATATAATGGCAAAAAATAGCTTGTATTGGGTATACTTTTATATCAAGTTCACTGGGCTTGTCCCAGCCTTCCCGTGTTGCTCACGTATTTCCACTTTTACATTTATTCGCTTATCTATTGGTCGTTTTAATTCAAGTATGTGTGTGCCACATATTTCGTTTATAGCGTGTCTGGCTTACTTTTGTTTGACTGTAAACGGTTAGTCATATTTCATCGCGTGTACCTTCTTGACTGATTCACTATCGTTGTAAAAAATCCCAGAACGAAAAACTATAGAAATTACAAAAGACTGAATGGACTTAAGTCGCTGCAGATCAGTTAACCTTCAAAAACTGCTATAAGGTGGAGAAAAGTCTGGTCAGAAAACAAGCGAGGGAACTTAAGCACATCTCAATTTTGAAGCGGTAAACTAAGCCCTATCGAAATCTTGTCAGAATAGAACATTTGTGAAGATGTCTAGCTTAAGAACGTGTTAGGAATAGCTACATAGCGTCATTATAACAAAAATATATACTGGGTCCCCAGGGGAAAAGCGACAGTACTCAATGTAATCGATTAATATATAGGATGCAGAAGGAGCCAATGGCAGCACAAAAGTGGGAAAATAATAGAATAAAACTTCATCAGGATTTATTACGCCGAAATACAGATTGGCGGTTTATCCCCAAACTAGTCACTAGGAAATCTGTGGGAAAGGTTGATTGGAAATATCAAGCCAGTAGTGAGAGCGATAGATAAGAGACAGTGTTTCATGAATGAAACACTAGAAACGTTATTTAGCGAAACTGAGATAATTCTGAACAAATGACCATTATAAACAATGAGGGACGATATTCAAGACCTAGAAGTATTACCAGCCAAACTAGAGTGAAGTACAATATCTACTTGATAAAAAGTTTCAATTAGTAGTGGAGAGCAGTGTGATTCAAGTAACTAGGTGCTCTAATATTATATGCACAACCTAGCTAAAATATACTGTAAATACTACACAGTTTTAGTGAAAATGAATTTTTAAACTGCATCGATTTAAGCTGTACGTTTTGTGCCCTAACAGCTCATTGACTATGGATTTATGATCACATGACATAGGATACCTCAATAATCTGGGGAGATTAGCACTATCTTAGTGAGTTGTGCAGTCGAGATATCTTCTAGAATGATGATCTCAGGTACGTATTGAATTGTATGTGGTCGTTTTCAAATGCTACAATTGATTTTCTCCAAGTAGCGGTGATACAGTGAGGATGCATTATAGAATATCTTTAGCTAGGATGTGTCTGGCTAGGGTATCTAGATCGGCATCAATGTGAGAGACTTGTGGAATCATTTATTTTTGCCTTCCTTAGTGAACCTGATATGATCGGATCATGTAACTTTACAGTAAATAAAAAAGAATGATGTTATCTGTTTCTGGACAGCCATTACCCATTACATTAAGGTCAAGAGTGAAATACTGGAGGGTATGAAATTTAAATTCATGTTTGTAGTACGTAAGTTTATATTTCGTCATTATCCCGAATCACAAGGTTTAAGGCTAATTAAAAAGCTGCTAGAGCCTTAAACTGTTGGTGAAATTTTATTTTCAGGTTCCTACTGTCAGTCAATGTTTACTGTGATTTTGAAATCAAAGGACTACGTCATAAAAATCAGCCAGGAAGTTTCAAAACCACTCTTGTAATGGCTCATGGGTAGTTTGCAGTCCATCGACTAGTGGCCCAGTGGTCCAGAGGTCAAGCGTTCGCGCGCAAGTCCGAAGGTCCCGGGTTCGAATCCTGCCAGGTGCAGGAGTCGTGGATGCGAACTGCTGATGAATCCCATACCAGGACGAAACGGCCGCCCAGTGCTTCCAGGTTTCTAATGGTGGTTTAACAATGATTAATTGCTGATTTCAGTGAGTAAAAACAGTAATCTCCATAACTGTAATTGAACAAACGTACAAGAATATCCCAAGAAAATAATCAAATTTTGAAGTCAGCTCTGCTACGTACACTATCAACGGATAAAATAAAGGGAAATATTGAGGAACGCCCTTGCAAACAGGCCACTGTTACATATGTAAAGACTATGGAAACTAGGCTCTTCACAGGTTGTTATGTGTTGCTATACTTGAGGTTGGAGTGCGCAAGAGTACAGTATTTATACGAAGCAGAAAATACTAACAGATTGCATGAAACTAGATGACTGGCAAACTGAAAGTTAAAGATAAATGCGTTGAGTGGCTCGCCATAAAAGACAAAAGAAAAGTTGACAATTATTACTAATTAATAAGTAAGACCAGATTCTGTGATGGCTATTTTCGCATAGCTTGTGCTTTATGATTCTGGTTACAGGAAAGTGTGAAGATGTAACAGGAACTCCGTTTAATATAGGAAGTCCTATGTGGTTGTATTCTTAATCCATTGATAAATACCACTTGTGGGCCCATTATACTACATCGAATATTGTTTCTTCTGTGCCAGCAGTGCTGATATGCCGACAAACTGTTTCGCGTAAATGGTTATTTTGGCTTTATTATGGTTGTATGTAAAGGCACATTGATAATGTTCACTGATACGATTTTTGATATTTGGAGATAGGTAAGTGTTGGCTGATTCGCAATGAGAAATTGTGATTACGGAAAGCAGGTTCGTTAAACAGTAAGCTGATCACAGTATGCATCTGCAGAGGATGATATCTTTGTGAAACTAAATAATTACCAATATTGCCAAACGATAATTAAGCTTAGAATGTTAATTCAGACCTACTGGAATTCGCGTGAACAGTAGGCAAATCCCGTGAATCACGTAGTCATGAAAGTGTGTATTTACATTCTAGCTTGCTACATTGTTTCCAAAATTTTCGAATATTGCCCTAAATATGTCACGGATATATAGGGCTTGAAATTATATTTGTTCTTTTCTGCTTAATAATCGAAAATTCTAAACACAGTCAGTCTAAAAGAAAGGGAAGCAGGAGTTCAAAGATACAATTGGAAACTTTTGTATCGATAGGTATACGGGCTAGACCAACTGTATGTTGGAAGTGACACCGAGACTGGCGTACGAGATAGTGATCTGGTGCGGATTTGTGATCAAGAACCTTTGGCTATGATGTGTCCTGTAAAACTAATTAGGTCATCATCATTGTTGTAGACTCAAGGAACTAGTTGTTTCGAGTATTTTTTTATCTACTTTTACCAGATAAGAAAGCTCATCAGGCAAAATCTTCTTTTATTCAGTTTATAACAATTTGAACTGCTTTTGGAGTTTGAAGATCTGACAAGATTGCAGCGGTCGTTTCGGTTTTCTCTAAGTAAGTTTATGTCCTCTCAGTTCATCGTTGATGATTGTTTAAAGTCATCATGTTTTTTTCCTTTGGCCGTTTGGGTGTTAATCATCAAAGCATCACAATTGATTTAAGATAATATTCTGCCATAGTAAATCATCTCTTGGTAATTAGATAAAGATTGGTATTACTGTTTCTTAGACCTTTAGCATTGTGTATTTGCAACTGCTCAGTCGTATATATTCCTGAGTGCTAATGCTCCCTCTTTCCTTGAAGCGTAATTGTACATTACTCAACATGTAATTATTGAAAACTTGACGACCCTTATCGATCGTTATATAATCAAGAGCATGACTCATCACCAGATTCCCCAGAGTTACCCCGCTAACATTAAAGCTATGAAAACCATTTCAGTTTAATTTTGTCTAAGATATCCTTATCGACTATTAGTTGTTAAAAATGTTTGCGAATCCTTCGCCTTATCGGAGGTCATCGGTAAAATCATCCCTACAACATGCTGACATGTGTTTATCCACATTTGTTAGTTGGTTTGTGGATTAGTAATTGGTATTTTGGGTTCTATGAATTCACTATTAAGTGATTTATACCCCATTCTGGACTAGTCATGTATAACGTCGAACTTGTTACGTTAGTATATCAGTCCAGGTTGCCATACCACATTAGCACAGAGACGCAATTGTCAGTTCATGTCCCGTCGTAGTAGAGTTAGTAAAATGATTAGGAGTAATCGGAGAGATTAGGGTTCGAATATGTTATTCAAGAAATATAATCAAGTGAAATAAATTTAAAAAGAGATAGAGGTGATGAAGAACTCAGAGGACTAGGATTCGAGAGAACACATAATGAGTACACTTGCGCCATTGCAAACAATTATGGGCCATATCACTCAAGGTCTCTAACCATCGATTGCTATCATCTCGCGGACCCCATGCTGGTAGTCTACACCTGCTAACATGGCTCATTCCACTTGTAAATGACTTCATGAATTTGTGCCATGTTTTGGTCTGGTCGCCCCTAGCTTTCTCCTAACCTACCTCTACACCACAAAACACTGCTCGTCAAAGCAGCGGTGATTGGCTATTCTTGACACATGTCCCAAACACTTCAAATGATGAACAATCACTACTTCATCAACTGATCTGCCATCCTTTACTAGTACCTGTTTCCTAACAACAGCATTGCTAACCCGATTGTCCGGGGATGTACAAGAAATGCTTCGAAGTCACCTGTCGTTAAAAACAAGGCACCTACGAATATTCTCTACACTTATTGGCAATGTTTCGCACTTATATAGTGGAGCTGAGTGAACTGCTGCACAGTAGACTCGTGCTTTGATTGGCAAAAGGATATCTCGTCATAGATTACTGAAGTTAGCAAAAGCCAATCGAGCTTTGTGTATCCGTGATGAGATTTCGTAAAGACACCATGCCTTCAACACCAGTGAGTTGTGGGTATAGGAAGGATTTGATTTCGACCGATTCGGTCTTGTGTGCTGTCACGGGTATGAGGGCGGTTGTCACTTCCCGGCTGCCCACACCGTGGAAGGTTGTTTCTTGAGGGACCTGGAAAGGAAGATAGATTAGTGTTGGTCTTGGAGACCTGGGAGTGTGACCGCAGAGCCCAAAGGACAACTGCTGTAGGCTGGTCACGCACGGCTTTTTTATGAGAAGTTTTTTGAGTGTTAGCTCCGCTATTGAAAGCCCTTAGTGGGCACCCTTACCGACGGAGATGGAAATCCGTGAGGTAGGGTGAGGTGTGACATTTTTAGGGTCGACCTTTTCTAGCCCTTCCTTCCTTGTGAGAAGGCAGCACCGCTGCAGATGCTGGTTGTCCGAGGGAAACACCTTACCACTGTCACCCCTCTGCAGTCAGCAATACGACTTCGCCCTCAAACCTGGAGTGGCTGCTTTTTGTCTCTTCGTTCTCCAGCCGACCTGACTGGCGTTGTAAAGCTGCAGGAACATATGTTCCAGCCAATATAGCTCGGTTGGGTCATCGCGATAGGCAATCCCGACAACCCCGTCAAGAGCAACGGTCAGGTCCATAAAGCTAGAAAGATAGGTTCTTTCGATTTGTAAGTATATAAACGTCAATTTATTCATGTCGAGCGACCTAAACTGTCTTCGTATTTTATTTCAAAAACGAGGCTCCAACTTTGTCAAATAAGGGAGCACTCAAACCAAAACAGCATATTTCTATACTTGATCTTTTTACTGCGGCTGGTAATACAATACTTCTATTATTGCTATCACTCTTGGATTTGAACTGACAGTTGCGTCTCTGTGCTGATGGGGCATGGCAACCTGAACTGATGTACTTACGTACGAAGTTCTGCGTTGTATTTGTCTGTCTGTTGCTAGTAATATTATCGTATCTACTGCTTTGGGAACATCTTGATAGTTTAAGTTGGCCACACTAATGTGTGTAAAATTCGGTGAGCTCCATATTGTTCCTGTCTCTAGCCATTCACGTATGAACAGGGAAAAATTTGTCCGTTTAATTTATCATTGTTAGTTGCATTAATTACATCGCACTTATCTGTTCAGATAAAAAATTCACAATTTTGAACGGAATCGTATGTTATTAACCTTGGATAGTTAAACAGTATTGCTCACGATTTGATATATATATGCACCAACTGAATAGCACTAACGTATCATTGTTTTGCTGTTAGTAATTGAGCATCATCACTCGACACCATGGCTAATCGCACAGTCAAAGATGCACATACAGTCCATGGAACGAATCCTCAGTATCTTCTAGAGAAAATCGTTCGAAGTCGAATTTATGAGTCGAAGTTCTGGAAAGAGCATTGCTTCGCTCTTACAGGTATGTTTAACCAATCTTTTTCTCCCTTTACTTTATCTTATTTAAAGCTGAATTACTTGTTGATAAAGCTGTGGAACTTCGTTATGTTGGTGGTGTGTATAGTGGAAGTGTTAAACCAACTCCTTTTTTGTGTCTTACACTAAAAATGCTTCAAATTCAACCGGATAAAGATATTGTTATTGAATTTATCAAGCAGGAACCATACAAGTGAGTCAATAGTTTATAAAAATGTTCTTATATTGTTCAGATACGCTCGTGCTTTAGGAGCATTTTATCTTAGACTAGTTGGTGATTCTGTTGAAATATATAAATATCTTGAAACGCTGTATAACGATTTTCGGCGTTTAAAATTTCAAGATAAAATGGGAAGTACGTTACATTCTTCAAAAAATCATAATGTAAATTTTCTTTACGTGCAACAGATTTCAGTTTAATTTACATGGATGATTTTATTGATCAGCTGCTCACTGAGGAACGTGTTTGTGATGTTATATTACCTCGTCTTCAAAAACGTGAAGTTCTTGAAGAATTAAATGGGTTAGAACCACGCCAATCACTTCTAAATGAAGATTTAGAAGACTTACAGTATGTTGAGGAGCTGGAAGCCTTGAACCATGAAGAAAATTACAAATCTAAGGATAAAGAGAAACACAGGAGACGAGACTACGGGAAAGAGAACCATCACCGACGAAGACATCGTGAGGAGTCACCTCATGCTGAACGTAGAGAGAGAGACCGAGATCATATATCATCAAGACATAAAGATCGCGAAGACTATGAACGTAAACACGATCGCGATAAAGGTCATAGGTAAGTAAAAATGATTGTTAACATTCTCGTCAAAATACAATATAATTTCTATTTAACATTATACTAGCCCCTCAGTAATGGTAAGAACATTTTCAGTAGTAACATTCTGACATTTTCACATTTTTCTGGTGGTCTTATCACTCTTGCGACTTCGGTTTTTATTGGTAAAACTTTTAATGACATCTAAAGGTTATCATTTAAATGACTAAAAGTGGGATGGTTAAATTTTCGCACATCAGCTCACCTCATTGTAAAAGGAGCAGCTTTAAATCATGCATTTGAGGAAATGTCTATTTCTGTAAGTCAAACTTACTAAGTCTTAGTAGCTCTGTCATGTCGCATTTAGTTTTCGAATGGTTTTTGTTTTAGTTGACAGTTGCGTTCCTAGTGTTCTGAAGTTCTACTAATTGTCAGTTATCGCGTTCTGGCGGATTTTGTATTTCCTCGTGGATGAAAATCTGTCCTAAATGGCTTGAAAAATCCAATTGATTCTGAGCTTATACTAGAATGGTCATTTGTCTTGATCTGCTTCAAACGTACAGTTGACTTGCTTACGTATCAAACTATGAAGGTACTGAGGTTATAAAACAAATATCACAAAATGAATAAATTCATATAATGGTGTTCATCACTTATGTTGTCATTCTTATATTTCACTCTCTATATTTTTAGACAGATTTCACGAACTGGCATTAGTTAAATTATTGCATTTACTTTACTTTTGCTTACTCCTGTTACCACTAATAGAGCATAGACCGCCAACCAGTATTCCCCAGCCTACTCTCTCCTGGGCTTTCTTTTCCAGTTCTGTCCAATTTTTGTTCATTCTTCTTATATCTGTCTCCGTTTCTCGGTGTAGTGTGTCCTCGACCTCTCACTTTACCTCTGACCCTGCGAATTCTGAGTGAGGGCTTGTCTTGCGGCGCAGTCGGGTGCTTTCTGCAATGTATGTTCTATCCACTTCCACCGCTCCTTCCTGATATCCTCCTCCACTGGAATCTGGTTTATTCTTTCCCACAGTAGGTTGTTGCTGATGATGTTTGGCCAACAGATCTGGAGTATTTTGCGTGGACAACTGCAGAGGGGTTTGACAGCAGTAAGGTGTTTCCCTCAGGCAACCAGCATCTGCAGCGATGCTGCCTTCTCACAAGGAAGGAAGGGTAAGAAAAGGCCGACCCTAAAAATGTCACACCTCATACTACCTCAGGGAGCTTATGCTCAAAAAGCCTTTGATAAAAAGGCCTTGCGTGACCGGCCTGAAGCAGTTTTCCCTTGGACTCTCCGGTTACGCTCCCAGGTCGTTAAGACCAACGCTAATTTACCTTCCTTTTCAGGTTCCTCAAGAAACAAACTTCCACGGTGTGAGCAGCTGGGAAGTGACAACCGCCCTCATATCCGTAACAGCACATGAGACCAAATTGGTCGAAATCAAATCCTTCCTACACCCCCAACATCCCTCTTATCTTCACGACTAACTCTTCTCACATTCCTTTCTCACCCAGCACCTCTGCTGCAAACGATTCGAGTTCCCGAAATGTTATTCCTGGTCTCCTGAAACCCAGTTCTAAAGTACATGTTGGAGCCTTTAATGTACGAACATTGTTTCAAATAGGGCAACAGGCTTCATTATCTAGGACTTTAGAATCTCGTGCCATCAATGTGTGCTGCGTTTCGGAAACGCGCATACAGGATCCCATTAGCGTCATTCACTTGACCTCACTACTGATACACTGGATAAGATTCAAAAAAGGAGGAACAAGAAGTCAACAATCAATATCACCCGAACAAGAACATAGGAAGTCAAGGAACAAGCTTAATACATGGAAGCAAACAAGCAGGTGAAAAGGAGCATCAGAGCCGACAAATATGTGGAAGATCTAGCATGGACGACACAAAAGGCTGCAATAGAAGGATACTGGAGACAATTGTACGATACAACAAAGCAGCTCGTTGGAAAATATCGTAAAGCAGAACGACCAGAAAAAGCAAGGAAAGCAAAGTAATCAGCAACATTAAAGAACAGAAAACCAAGTGGGTAGAGCACGTAAAGAAACTGTTGAATCGACTAGCCCTACCGAACACACCCAACGTCGAAGCAACACCCACGGAACTCCCGATCAATTTTGCATCACGAACAATTTGCAGAAATCAGCGTGGCCATCAGACAATTCAAGAGCGGAAAAACAGTGGGATCAGACAACAGTCCAGCCGAGGCAACGAAAGCAGACGTAGCAGTAACTTCCAAGGTACTCCACTTTCTGTTTGACAAGATTTGGGATGAAGAACCAGTACCAGCAGAACGGAGAGGCACAGTCTTCAGCAGGTTGCTGTTCAACAGAATGAAGTACTCCGTAGACGCCCGAATTCGAGATCAACAGGCCGGATTTCGTAAGAATCGATCCTGTGCTGACCAAATTTCAACATTACGGATCATTGTGGAACAATCAACTGAATGGAACTCACCACTCTACATCAACTTCATTGACTACGAAAAAGCATTTGAGAATGTGAATAAGGTGACACTATGGAGGCTTCTACGACTCTACGGCGTGCCCGAGAAGATAGTCAAAATCATACGGAATTCTTATGATGGATTAAACTGCAAAATCGTTCACAGAGGGCTGCTGACAGACTGGTTCAAGGTAAAGACCGGTGTCAGGCAAGGTTGCTTACTCTCAACCTTTCTCTTTCTCCTGGTGATCGACTGGATTATGAAGACGTCAACATTTGGAGGGAAGCATGGTATACAATGGACAGCCGGGATTCAGCTTTACGATCTGGAATTCGCAAATGATCTGGCCGCTCTATCGTACACAAAACAATAAATGCAGAAGAAGATGACTGGTGTAATAGCGGCAGATATCAACATACACAAAGAAAAGAGTCAGGTTCTCCAATACAACACAACGTGCGACAACCAAATCACACTTGATGGTGATGCGTTGGAGGACGTCAAAACCTTTACATATTTGGGCAGCATCATTGATGAGCAAGGTGGATCTGATGCAGATATGAAGGAGCGGATTGGCAAAGCGAGGGCTGCATTTCTGCCACTGAACAACATCTGCAACTCCAAACAACTACCAACAAACACCAGTCAGAATTTTCAATACAAATGTCAAGACAGTTCTACTGTATGGGGTGGAAACTTGGAGAACTACCTAAGCCATCATCCACAAGATACAATAATTTATTAACAGTCAGTCAGGTCTATCGTCGAAGCTCGTGCGTAAGTACATCAGTTCAGGTTGCCATATCACATTAGCACAGAGACGCAATTGTCAATTCGAATCCCATAGTGGTAGAGATAGTGGAATTATTAGTGGTAATGGTTAAGATTAGGATTTGAAGATATTTTTCAAGAAGGTCGAGGACACACTACACCGAGAAACGAAGACAGATATAAGAAGAATGAACAAAAATTGGACAGAACTGGAAAGGAACTCCCAGGAGAGAGTAGGCTGAAGAGTACTGGTCGGCGGGCTATGCTACTTTGGTGGTAACAGTATGGTTTTCGAACACATCACCCTACTAGCAGTAATCTGAGAATGAATTTATTTAAGTGACAATCGCACCACGCTAACTGACAGTATTGCGACATCTAAAATGTATTTGTGAAACAACACAACGTGCGACAACCAAATCACACTTGATGGTGATGCGTTGGAGGACGTCAAAACCTTTACATATTTGGGCAGCATCATTGATGAGCAAGGTGGATCTGATGCAGATATGAAGGAGCGGATTGGCAAAGCGAGGGCTGCATTTCTGCCACTGAACAACATCTGCAACTCCAAACAACTACCAACAAACACCAGTCAGAATTTTCAATACAAATGTCAAGACAGTTCTACTGTATGGGGTGGGAACTTGGAGAACTACCTAAGCCATCATCCACAAGATACAATAATTTATTAACAGTCAGTCAGGTCTATCGTCGAAGCTCGTGCGTAAGTACATCAGTTCAGGTTGCCATATCACATTAGCACAGAGACGCAATTGTCAATTCGAATCCCATAGTGGTAGAGATAGTGGAATTATTAGTGGTAATGGTTAAGATTAGGATTTGAAGATATTTCTCAAGAAGTATAATTCAGGCAGATAAGTTCAGAGCGACACATGTAGAGGTGTTGACGAATCCGGAAGATTAGGATTTGAAAGAACACAAAGAGTGGATGTACCTGCGCCATTGCATACAGTTTTGAGCCACCGCCGTAACATCAACTGAATTTATGTTCTATGTAGGTGATTATTTTAAATCTCACTACATAGATAGAGGCCTTTTGACTTCACTTAAAGTAACAGTTTTGCACTGCTTTTAATGGCCGGTTGAGTCCCATCAATGAAATATGCAGACATAGAGATTGGATTGCATGGAACTATCTTTTAGCTCCAATCTAAGCAGACTGCTGTATGATTAACCTCGGTCATCGACCGACTTAATTTTTTCAAAGGATATATGGATGACACATCTGTCATTTGTGATGATAATGTTGAATAGGTTTTTCAATTCATGCTATCCCTCCCTAGGTTTCATGTTAAAAAATAAGGCAGGTTAATCCATGTCATTTTCGATGTGTTTTTTTGCAAAGTATGGTAGATCCTTAAAAAGGTTTATTTATGGAGAGTAAACATAGAATGACCAATCGACTAACTTTTATATTTGGGTTCCACTAATCAGAAAGGGGAATTGAAAAACTTAAAACTAATACGAATTCACCCTTACTTGGTAAACGGAGCGCAGATAAATGATGTAGTGATATGATAGGCTATTCTAATCCGATTCTCCCAGGCCCCGCTATCAAAAGCAAGAAGTCTTGATAAGGTGTAAAAGATGTATTTTACAGCACCCAGAAAATACGAGGTTCTTAAGCACACAAATTAGTCTTATTCATACAATGATGGCAACGTTCTTGGGAGAGCCACAAAATAGCATGCTAAAATAATCCATTAACCAGTGACAGTCAAAGATTTTCCGAGTAGGAAATGTAAGCTGAAGGTCAGCTAGCAGCTTATGCGTGAAAATATAAAGAACTCAAAATTCCAAAATTAAATTGAACAATTTGGACCTTAACCAAGTGAGTTCTGGGGATCTAGCGTCTCCAGCAAGAATCTTATTCACTGTTTACACTACCGAATAAGCGAAATTTGTAGTACGAAATGCATCGATAAAGAACTTGCCTTACTCAAATACGTTAGCTGAAAATGTCTATCTAGGCCGCTTCATCGAGTAAGACATGAAAGAACGTCAGAACAATAAACCTAGAAATTTCTTTTCCAAGAAATATCTTTGCATGAATTTGGAGTTCAAAGGCTACCGAAATTCTGATGCACTTAAATTATCGGTTAATGATAGCGATAAAAAGAAGGTCCTATGTAACTAAGCGTTCACTAGTAGAAACTTTCTGTATTTGTAAGGGATAAGCTTCCTCATCTGTCGCCTCCATGTACATCTCTCAGTTTGCTTTCTCTTTTGGAACAAGGCCATATTCAGAGATTGTTTTCAACACTGTTCCAGTGTGGTTCTACAAAAGTATGAGGAAAGCAATTAAAAGTTTTATTCTTGAACATTTAGTCGGCGGCCGATGCTCCATTGGGGGTAACAGGCGTAAGTAAGTAAGTAAGTAATCACTTCACTGATCTACATGTTAATTTTAAGGTTGTTTATACGGTTTGTCTATATCTATCTACTTTTCTTCAAATCCAACTTCTTAAAACAGCAAATGCTCTTCTCATCCATGAAAAAAACTGGAACTGTGTGTACAAAAGAAGTTCATCTTTTATCCTTATCTTTACTGTGGCCTTAAACTGTTATTATTATCTTATTTCGTATTTTAAAGAATTTTCCCCTCTCTTTTTAATGATTTCCCATATCCTCGTGACTTTGTCTATAATTGTTTCTCGACACTAACATATTTCGTTTAAACCTCTCTATAACGTTTCATTGATGTCACAAAGAAACATTTTAATTATCTTACTATGTTTACATTCTAATCCGTTCCTAAATGATTATTAATTTTACAAGCCTTTCCATTTGCACATGCACAGTTTATGGTTATTATTTACACAGTATAATCTAGTAATTTATTCTTTCTATTACATCAATATGTTTATTTATATGTCCTCACGGAATGAATACTTATAACGCTTCAAATATATATATGACTACAACTTAATGACAAATTCGTTGAAAAGAGACTCCTGTGCTGAACTTCGTGTTTTTATTAAGTCTTGTCAAACAGAAAAGTATTGTTTCGCACCTAACGGTGACAAATTATCAAGGCAAAATTAGTTTTTTATGTAGTTGTCTATTTTTTCTAAATTTTTCTCACTATCGTTTTGGTTTCATCATTTCTTAATAGACGTAGTCATTCTGGAGATCGTCGAAATGGCCGGTCTAAACGTGATGATAGTCGTTCACCAGGTAATTAGACTAAGTATCTAATTATTGAGTATTTCTTTTAGATCATAAACGGGCTCGAGACAAAGATCGTGATAGACGGTATTAAATGCTGAAGAGACACTGATATGTTGTATATATTATGTTAATAAATACTTTTTTGTATAATCATGAATCACTTTAGTCTAGTAAATGTTTGAAGAGGTATGGTAAGAAATATATATATATATATATGTACCAGTGCGTATTTCTGGTTAGCGTTTTTTTAGCAAGTTATTTTTCTACAGGCCGGGGTCGCTAACCTCATGCCTAACGCACCTTTTGTCGGAGCTTGGGGTCGTCAATAGCCATCTGGAGGATAGGAGTGGATAAGAAAAACATTGCAGAAATCTTCCACTTGCATTACCACACAAGTCCTAATTTTGGACCCCCATAGTCAAAGAAAGGGAGGTAGACCGAGGAACACACTACTCCGAAAACCGGAGACAGACATGAAAATATCAATAATAATTGATTAGGTCTGAAAACGAAAGCCCAGGAAACAGTTGGTTGGAGAATGCTAATCGGCAGCCTATACTCCATCAGGGGTAACAGATGTAAGTAAGTAAGTAACTAGTATGTAGTTTCAGCAGCACCCAACCTATTGTACTTGACACGAAAACTGATATTTTGCTTTGCAGTTAGTTCAAACTTGAAGACTATGCATGGTCGATGTAGCAATTTTAAATGACATCAAAAAGTTCAGAAATTAACGTAATCACAATACACTCTGTCAGTTAGTCAACAACGACATAGAACTTCGTACATACGTACATCAGTTCAAGTTGCCATAATACATTAACACCGGGATGCAATTGTCACTTCAAATCCCAGAGTGGTAGATGTAAAAGTACGAGCGGTAATCTGAGAGATTAGGGTTCGAAGATATTGTTCGAAAAGTAGAACCGAGTAAAAGAAACTTGAAAAAAGAAGATAAAGCTAGAGATGTTGATGAATACAGAAGATTACAATTTCAGAGAACACAAAGGGTGGATGCACCTGCGCCATTGCAAACGATTTTTAGTCATGACGTTCAAGGTCTCTAATCATCGGTTACAATCGTCTCGCGGACCCCAACCAGGTAGCCTACATCTACCAACACCACTCAGTCCACTTGTCAGTGACTTCATGTATATCTGCCATGTTTTGGTTTGGCTGCCCCTAGCTTTCTTCCATCCTACCCATGCACCACAAAACATAGCTCGTCGAGGTGGTCGTTGGTTGGGCATTCGTAACACATTTCCCAACCACCACAACTGACGAAGTTTCAATACTTCATTTATTGATCTGCCACCCGTACCTAGCACTCGTTTCCTAATAGCAGCATTGTTTTCTCGGGTGTCTCACGATACACGAGCAATGCTTCTAAGACATCTGTGATCGAATACTAATAACCTAACAATATCTTCTACTCTTACCGGCCATGTTCCGCATCCACATAGGAGAACGGAGTGAACTGCTGCGCAGTACACTCGTCCTTTGGTTAGCAAACGGATATCTCACCTAAGCCATAAACGACGCAAATTGTCAAAAGCCAATCAAGCCTTCTTTATCTGTGATGAGATTTCGTCAGTCACCAGACCATCAGCACTGACAAGACTTCAGAGATAAGTGGAGCGGTCAACACACTCAACTGCTACACTCCCTATCACCAGTTCAGGTGCCGATGCAATCCAATCCTGAAGCAACATTTTATATTTTGAAGGGGAAAACCGCACATCCTGAACATGCTTGCATTGTTGCTTAGGGTAGTCAGAAGACTATGCGCCTTGTCAGCGCCATCAGCTAGTAGAACTGTCATCGGCATACTCTAAGTCAACAAACGAATCTCCTGGTAAAAGGTCCATTCCTGAAAGGTCAGACGATGATAATGTTGCCTCTGAAAGTATACCTACGACAAAGTTTGACAAGAATGGAGATAGTGAACAGCCCTGACGGACACCACTTGAAGTAAAGAATTCCGATGACAGTTCGCCATAAGCTCTAACTCAACCTGTAACGTTTGAGTAGAGAGCCTGTGTAGTTTTAATGTACTTCTCTGGTACACCTTTCAATGACAGACACTACCACAGAACCTCACGATCCACCGAGTTAAATGTGGCTTTAAGGTCGAGAAATACTACTATTGTGGGGCGTCGGAACGAGTGTCCTTGTTCTAGGACCAGTTGTAGTGTGAATATTAGGTCTATACATCCACGTCCAGGTCAAATACCAGCCTCGTTTCCTCTCATCTGCTCTTCACGAGCTCTAGTTAAGCGTCGGAGTATTATTGAGGCCAACATTTTAGAAACTGTATTAGTTAGACTGATTCCCCTGTGATTGTCACAAGAAGACTTTTGTCCTTTCTTGTAAATTGGGACAATCAGGGATTGATATCGGTCGAATGGGATTACTCCCAGTTCCCGAATCCTACCTAAGATCTCAGTCAGCCCAACTGCTAAAACTGGACCACCATCCTTAGAAATCTCAGGGGCAAGCCTATCAGGCCCTGCTGCTTTCCTTCGCCTTGAACTGCTCCCTAGTGTTCTGCCTGTTGACCCATTCTCCGTCAAGTAATCCGCAAACAAATTGCGGTTCATATTAGAGCATGATATGAATCTAAACATGTGTTCAGATTTCCTATGGCTTTTTCAACTTCATAAAGAGTCAGAAGACTTATATCGATTTCCCATTCAGGATGACTGGAGATGGTGGGCAACCGAAGTGTGGCTGAAGGCCAGTTGAACTGATCCCTGAAGTGTTCTGCCCAGAGATCCAATCTCCCAGATTGAGAGTGAATAATAGTTCCATCCTTTTCTGAACTAGTCTCACTTATATTCACAATTGTACAACCTGTATTCTTGATGAGTGGATAGTATTCTACTGTTGCCTATCATCACTGTCTATGCAATCTCGCTTCCGCTACCCACCACCGTTCGCGATCATCGCGTAGGCTTTTTGTCAGCCTAAGCTGACTCCGCTTCTAATGGTTCTCAGACCCAGACGGGATGAGATATTACTGGTGTTTGCGCAGCTTTTTGGACATCATTTCAAGCTGCCTCAATGTGGGCATCACTTAATGCATGGCTATCTGTTTTTTCTAATTATGTAGTGAAAGAGAACACAGGTGAGGGCAACCGAATTGTATTTAACGAAAATTACTGAGTTACACAGTAAAATAGGATAAGCAAAATCAAAGGTAACTCTTTCTCCCAATCTCCTCCTTTAGATGCTAACCATTCCTTTAGCGTCCGGCTGTTTCTCTCTGTAAGCCCGTTTATCTGCGGATGATACGGTGCAGTTCGTATCCTCTTGGTGCCAAACTGCTTTAGACGGTCTTTAAACTCGTCACTTTCAAAACAGGGCCTCTGGTCAGTTAATATCACCTTCCGTATTCTGTGACACGCTACAATATACCGGATTACCACTTCGGTCATTGTTCTTGCCCGCTGGTCTGTAATGGATATCTATCTATCCATCTATCCAACGTGTAGCGTTTACTAGTTCCCGCTGCTGGGACACGGCGGCAGGCACACTCTCGATAAATTGCGACGCCAACAACTGTGCCCCCGACACCCAATCCATACTCGGCAGCGCACGGCGCAACATAATCGTGAGCTCCACAGCCAGCACCAGTGCGTAACAATCGACAGACAACCTCGCCAACCGGAACCTCTGCGGCGCCTCTCCCCCAGTCCACTGGGCCGACGAACTCCGTCACTATTTGCCCCATGACCGTCTCCTCGGCGGCACCGTCCAAGCTGTCGAATACAGCCTTTGCCTCACCTCCCCGCAGCGTCCCCAGCACCATCAACTTCGCTCCGGGCCCCTTCACACTCACCATCCCCACCGCGGCCTCAAACTCCTCCAGGGAGCTCCGCAAATCTCCGTCGTCAAACTCCTTCGGCCATGGGAGCTCCTTCCTTCGTGCAGGCAGCGACACCAAATGTAGTGATGGAGAACACAGGTGAGGGCATCCGAATTGTATTTAACGAAAATTACAGAGTTACTCAGTAAAATAGGAAAACCATATCGTAACCGTTAATTTGCAAATCTTCAATCCATTGTCTGACATTTCACTATTCATGCGTTTCATACAAATTCCATTGTGTTCCCACTCTTTCTTTCTTGATCTTCCCCCATCTTCTGCTGCCAGACATTACGTTTTCACTCGCATCATATACTATTTATAAGTAGCGCGCACCACAATTGTACCTGAAATATACTCTTAGATTTGTTATCACCTAATAAAACCCTGAGAGATTTCTTTGGGATGTCTTTCGTCCAGTAAGCCTCCAAGAAATACACGCTTTCACTAGACCATCATCTGAATCTAAGCATGTTCCCCAGAATGAGCGACAGTCTTTTTTGGTGGCTGATGGCTATGTAATCTAGTTGACTCGGCTTTATGGGTCGCCAAGTCATGAGATGATTTTCCGTATGCTTAATCATAATACTCTTTTAAGTCATAATTCTAGGTACATTACGAAATCTCCACTGAAATAATAACTCATCATTACTCTGATCTGATTTTGCTTTATTACTTGCACAAACTCATTAGACAAAATCTCTCTAAAACTGATATTTCTAAAGAATGTTAACATTTTGAAATCAGTTCATAAAACACTGGTCTTCTGATATATTTCACCACAATATACTTTAGGTGCTGTCATCTGAAACTACGCATCATAGAAATGAAATGTCATATTCTTGAATTTTTTAATTTATGGTCTCAGTTTTGTACTAATAAAAAAGCAGCTTGCGAGGCCAGTCTCTTAGGGCGATATCAACTAAGTTTCACAAATACATTTTAGATGTCGCAATACTGTCAGTTAGCGTGGTGCGATTGTCACTTAAATAAATTCATTCTCAGATTACTGCTAGTAGGGTGATGTGTTCGAAAACCATACTGTTACCACCAAAGTAGCATAGCCCGCCGACCAGTACTCTTCAGCCTACTCTCTCCTGGGAGTTCCTTTCCAGTTCTGTCCAATTTTTGTTCATTCTTCTTATATCTGTCTTCGTTTCTCGGTGTAGTGTGTCCTCGACCTTCTTGAAAAATATCTTCAAATCCTAATCTTAACCATTACCACTAATAATTCCACTATCTCTACCACTATGGGATTCGAATTGACAATTGCGTCTCTGTGCTAATGTGATATGGCAACCTGAACTGATGTACTTACGCACGAGCTTCGACGATAGACCTGACTGACTGTTAATAAATTATTGTATCTTGTGGATGATGGCTTAGGTAGTTCTCCAAGTTCCCACCCCATACAGTAGAACTGTCTTGACATTTGTATTGAAAATTCTGACTGGTGTTTGTTGGTAGTTGATTGGAGTTGCAGATGTTGTTCAGTGGCAGAAATGCAGCCCTCGCTTTGCCAATCCGCTCCTTCATATCTGCATCAGATCCACCTTGCTCATCAATGATGCTGCCCAAATATGTAAAGGTTTTGACGTCCTCCAACGCATCACCATCAAGTGTGATTTGGTTGTCGCACGTTGTGTTGTTTCACAAATACATTTTAGATGTCGCAATACTGTCAGTTAGCGTGGTGCGATTGTCACTTAAATAAATTCATTCTCAGATTACTGCTAGTAGGGTGATGTGTTCGAAAACCATACTGTTACCACCAAAGTAGCATAGCCCGCCGACCAGTACTCTTCAGCCTACTCTCTCCTGGGAGTTCCTTTCCAGTTCTGTCCAATTTTTGTTCATTCTTCTTATATCTGTCTTCGTTTCTCGGTGTAGTGTGTCCTCGACCTTCTTGAAAAATATCTTCAAATCCTAATCTTAACCATTACCACTAATAATTCCACTATCTCTACCACTATGGGATTCGAATTGACAATTGCGTCTCTGTGCTAATGTGATATGGCAACCTGAACTGATGTACTTACGCACGAGCTTCGACGATAGACCTGACTGACTGTTAATAAATTATTGTATCTTGTGGATGATGGCTTAGGTAGTTCTCCAAGTTCCCACCCCATACAGTAGAACTGTCTTGACATTTGTATTGAAAATTCTGACTGGTGTTTGTTGGTAGTTGATTGGAGTTGCAGATGTTGTTCAGTGGCAGAAATGCAGCCCTCGCTTTGCCAATCCGCTCCTTCATATCTGCATCAGATCCACCTTGCTCATCAATGATGCTGCCCAAATATGTAAAGGTTTTGACGTCCTCCAACGCATCACCATCAAGTGTGATTTGGTTGTCGCACGTTGTGTTGTTTCACAAATACATTTTAGATGTCGCAATACTGTCAGTTAGCGTGGTGCGATTGTCACTTAAATAAATTCATTCTCAGATTACTGCTAGTAGGGTGATGTGTTCGAAAACCATACTGTTACCACCAAAGTAGCATAGCCCGCCGACCAGTACTCTTCAGCCTACTCTCTCCTGGGAGTTCCTTTCCAGTTCTGTCCAATTTTTGTTCATTCTTCTTATATCTGTCTTCGTTTCTCGGTGTAGTGTGTCCTCGACCTTCTTGAAAAATATCTTCAAATCCTAATCTTAACCATTACCACTAATAATTCCACTATCTCTACCACTATGGGATTCGAATTGACAATTGCGTCTCTGTGCTAATGTGATATGGCAACCTGAACTGATGTACTTACGCACGAGCTTCGACGATAGACCTGACTGACTGTTAATAAATTATTGTATCTTGTGGATGATGGCTTAGGTAGTTCTCCAAGTTTCCACCCCATACAGTAGAACTGTCTTGACATTTGTATTGAAAATTCTGACTGGTGTTTGTTGGTAGTTGTTTGGAGTTGCAGATGTTGTTCAGTGGCAGAAATGCAGCCCTCGCTTTGCCAATCCGCTCCTTCATATCTGCATCAGATCCACCTTGCTCATCAATGATGCTGCCCAAATATGTAAAGGTTTTGACGTCCTCCAACGCATCACCATCAAGTGTGATTTGGTTGTCGCACGTTGTGTTGTTTCACAAATACATTTTAGATGTCGCAATACTGTCAGTTAGCGTGGTGCGATTGTCACTTAAATAAATTCATTCTCAGATTACTGCTAGTAGGGTGATGTGTTCGAAAACCATACTGTTACCACCAAAGTAGCATAGCCCGCCGACCAGTACTCTTCAGCCTACTCTCTCCTGGGAGTTCCTTTCCAGTTCTGTCCAATTTTTGTTCATTCTTCTTATATCTGTCTTCGTTTCTCGGTGTAGTGTGTCCTCGACCTTCTTGAAAAATATCTTCAAATCCTAATCTTAACCATTACCACTAATAATTCCACTATCTCTACCACTATGGGATTCGAATTGACAATTGCGTCTCTGTGCTAATGTGATATGGCAACCTGAACTGATGTACTTACGCACGAGCTTCGACGATAGACCTGACTGACTGTTAATAAATTATTGTATCTTGTGGATGATGGCTTAGGTAGTTCTCCAAGTTTCCACCCCATACAGTAGAACTGTCTTGACATTTGTATTGAAAATTCTGACTGGTGTTTGTTGGTAGTTGTTTGGAGTTGCAGATGTTGTTCAGTGGCAGAAATGCAGCCCTCGCTTTGCCAATCCGCTCCTTCATATCTGCATCAGATCCACCTTGCTCATCAATGATGCTGCCCAAATATGTAAAGGTTTTGACGTCCTCCAACGCATCACCATCAAGTGTGATTTGGTTGTCGCACGTTGTGTTGTTTCACAAATACATTTTAGATGTCGCAATACTGTCAGTTAGCGTGGTGCGATTGTCACTTAAATAAATTCATTCTCAGATTACTGCTAGTAGGGTGATGTGTTCGAAAACCATACTGTTACCACCAAAGTAGCATAGCCCGCCGACCAGTACTCTTCAGCCTACTCTCTCCTGGGAGTTCCTTTCCAGTTCTGTCCAATTTTTGTTCATTCTTCTTATATCTGTCTTCGTTTCTCGGTGTAGTGTGTCCTCGACCTTCTTGAAAAATATCTTCAAATCCTAATCTTAACCATTACCACTAATAATTCCACTATCTCTACCACTATGGGATTCGAATTGACAATTGCGTCTCTGTGCTAATGTGATATGGCAACCTGAACTGATGTACTTACGCACGAGCTTCGACGATAGACCTGACTGACTGTTAATAAATTATTGTATCTTGTGGATGATGGCTTAGGTAGTTCTCCAAGTTTCCACCCCATACAGTAGAACTGTCTTGACATTTGTATTGAAAATTCTGACTGGTGTTTGTTGGTAGTTGTTTGGAGTTGCAGATGTTGTTCAGTGGCAGAAATGCAGCCCTCGCTTTGCCAATCCGCTCCTTCATATCTGCATCAGATCCACCTTGCTCATCAATGATGCTGCCCAAATATGTAAAGGTTTTGACGTCCTCCAACGCATCACCATCAAGTGTGATTTGGTTGTCGCACGTTGTGTTGTTTCACAAATACATTTTAGATGTCGCAATACTGTCAGTTAGCGTGGTGCGATTGTCACTTAAATAAATTCATTCTCAGATTACTGCTAGTAGGGTGATGTGTTCGAAAACCATACTGTTACCACCAAAGTAGCATAGCCCGCCGACCAGTACTCTTCAGCCTACTCTCTCCTGGGAGTTCCTTTCCAGTTCTGTCCAATTTTTGTTCATTCTTCTTATATCTGTCTTCGTTTCTCGGTGTAGTGTGTCCTCGACCTTCTTGAAAAATATCTTCAAATCCTAATCTTAACCATTACCACTAATAATTCCACTATCTCTACCACTATGGGATTCGAATTGACAATTGCGTCTCTGTGCTAATGTGATATGGCAACCTGAACTGATGTACTTACGCACGAGCTTCGACGATAGACCTGACTGACTGTTAATAAATTATTGTATCTTGTGGATGATGGCTTAGGTAGTTCTCCAAGTTTCCACCCCATACAGTAGAACTGTCTTGACATTTGTATTGAAAATTCTGACTGGTGTTTGTTGGTAGTTGTTTGGAGTTGCAGATGTTGTTCAGTGGCAGAAATGCAGCCCTCGCTTTGCCAATCCGCTCCTTCATATCTGCATCAGATCCACCTTGCTCATCAATGATGCTGCCCAAATATGTAAAGGTTTTGACGTCCTCCAACGCATCACCATCAAGTGTGATTTGGTTGTCGCACGTTGTGTTGTTTCACAAATACATTTTAGATGTCGCAATACTGTCAGTTAGCGTGGTGCGATTGTCACTTAAATAAATTCATTCTCAGATTACTGCTAGTAGGGTGATGTGTTCGAAAACCATACTGTTACCACCAAAGTAGCATAGCCCGCCGACCAGTACTCTTCAGCCTACTCTCTCCTGGGAGTTCCTTTCCAGTTCTGTCCAATTTTTGTTCATTCTTCTTATATCTGTCTTCGTTTCTCGGTGTAGTGTGTCCTCGACCTTCTTGAAAAATATCTTCAAATCCTAATCTTAACCATTACCACTAATAATTCCACTATCTCTACCACTATGGGATTCGAATTGACAATTGCGTCTCTGTGCTAATGTGATATGGCAACCTGAACTGATGTACTTACGCACGAGCTTCGACGATAGACCTGACTGACTGTTAATAAATTATTGTATCTTGTGGATGATGGCTTAGGTAGTTCTCCAAGTTTCCACCCCATACAGTAGAACTGTCTTGACATTTGTATTGAAAATTCTGACTGGTGTTTGTTGGTAGTTGTTTGGAGTTGCAGATGTTGTTCAGTGGCAGAAATGCAGCCCTCGCTTTGCCAATCCGCTCCTTCATATCTGCATCAGATCCACCTTGCTCATCAATGATGCTGCCCAAATATGTAAAGGTTTTGACGTCCTCCAACGCATCACCATCAAGTGTGATTTGGTTGTCGCACGTTGTGTTGTTTCACAAATACATTTTAGATGTCGCAATACTGTCAGTTAGCGTGGTGCGATTGTCACTTAAATAAATTCATTCTCAGATTACTGCTAGTAGGGTGATGTGTTCGAAAACCATACTGTTACCACCAAAGTAGCATAGCCCGCCGACCAGTACTCTTCAGCCTACTCTCTCCTGGGAGTTCCTTTCCAGTTCTGTCCAATTTTTGTTCATTCTTCTTATATCTGTCTTCGTTTCTCGGTGTAGTGTGTCCTCGACCTTCTTGAAAAATATCTTCAAATCCTAATCTTAACCATTACCACTAATAATTCCACTATCTCTACCACTATGGGATTCGAATTGACAATTGCGTCTCTGTGCTAATGTGATATGGCAACCTGAACTGATGTACTTACGCACGAGCTTCGACGATAGACCTGACTGACTGTTAATAAATTATTGTATCTTGTGGATGATGGCTTAGGTAGTTCTCCAAGTTCCCACCCCATACAGTAGAACTGTCTTGACATTTGTATTGAAAATTCTGACTGGTGTTTGTTGGTAGTTGTTTGGAGTTGCAGATGTTGTTCAGTGGCAGAAATGCAGCCCTCGCTTTGCCAATCCGCTCCTTCATATCTGCATCAGATCCACCTTGCTCATCAATGATGCTGCCCAAATATGTAAAGGTTTTGACGTCCTCCAACGCATCACCATCAAGTGTGATTTGGTTGTCGCACGTTGTGTTGTTTCACAAATACATTTTAGATGTCGCAATACTGTCAGTTAGCGTGGTGCGATTGTCACTTAAATAAATTCATTCTCAGATTACTGCTAGTAGGGTGATGTGTTCGAAAACCATACTGTTACCACCAAAGTAGCATAGCCCGCCGACCAGTACTCTTCAGCCTACTCTCTCCTGGGAGTTCCTTTCCAGTTCTGTCCAATTTTTGTTCATTCTTCTTATATCTGTCTTCGTTTCTCGGTGTAGTGTGTCCTCGACCTTCTTGAAAAATATCTTCAAATCCTAATCTTAACCATTACCACTAATAATTCCACTATCTCTACCACTATGGGATTCGAATTGACAATTGCGTCTCTGTGCTAATGTGATATGGCAACCTGAACTGATGTACTTACGCACGAGCTTCGACGATAGACCTGACTGACTGTTAATAAATTATTGTATCTTGTGGATGATGGCTTAGGTAGTTCTCCAAGTTTCCACCCCATACAGTAGAACTGTCTTGACATTTGTATTGAAAATTCTGACTGGTGTTTGTTGGTAGTTGTTTGGAGTTGCAGATGTTGTTCAGTGGCAGAAATGCAGCCCTCGCTTTGCCAATCCGCTCCTTCATATCTGCATCAGATCCACCTTGCTCATCAATGATGCTGCCCAAATATGTAAAGGTTTTGACGTCCTCCAACGCATCACCATCAAGTGTGATTTGGTTGTCGCACGTTGTGTTGTTTCACAAATACATTTTAGATGTCGCAATACTGTCAGTTAGCGTGGTGCGATTGTCACTTAAATAAATTCATTCTCAGATTACTGCTAGTAGGGTGATGTGTTCGAAAACCATACTGTTACCACCAAAGTAGCATAGCCCGCCGACCAGTACTCTTCAGCCTACTCTCTCCTGGGAGTTCCTTTCCAGTTCTGTCCAATTTTTGTTCATTCTTCTTATATCTGTCTTCGTTTCTCGGTGTAGTGTGTCCTCGACCTTCTTGAAAAATATCTTCAAATCCTAATCTTAACCATTACCACTAATAATTCCACTATCTCTACCACTATGGGATTCGAATTGACAATTGCGTCTCTGTGCTAATGTGATATGGCAACCTGAACTGATGTACTTACGCACGAGCTTCGACGATAGACCTGACTGACTGTTAATAAATTATTGTATCTTGTGGATGATGGCTTAGGTAGTTCTCCAAGTTCCCACCCCATACAGTAGAACTGTCTTGACATTTGTATTGAAAATTCTGACTGGTGTTTGTTGGTAGTTGTTTGGAGTTGCAGATGTTGTTCAGTGGCAGAAATGCAGCCCTCGCTTTGCCAATCCGCTCCTTCATATCTGCATCAGATCCACCTTGCTCATCAATGATGCTGCCCAAATATGTAAAGGTTTTGACGTCCTCCAACGCATCACCATCAAGTGTGATTTGGTTGTCGCACGTTGTGTTGTTTCACAAATACATTTTAGATGTCGCAATACTGTCAGTTAGCGTGGTGCGATTGTCACTTAAATAAATTCATTCTCAGATTACTGCTAGTAGGGTGATGTGTTCGAAAACCATACTGTTACCACCAAAGTAGCATAGCCCGCCGACCAGTACTCTTCAGCCTACTCTCTCCTGGGAGTTCCTTTCCAGTTCTGTCCAATTTTTGTTCATTCTTCTTATATCTGTCTTCGTTTCTCGGTGTAGTGTGTCCTCGACCTTCTTGAAAAATATCTTCAAATCCTAATCTTAACCATTACCACTAATAATTCCACTATCTCTACCACTATGGGATTCGAATTGACAATTGCGTCTCTGTGCTAATGTGATATGGCAACCTGAACTGATGTACTTACGCACGAGCTTCGACGATAGACCTGACTGACTGTTAATAAATTATTGTATCTTGTGGATGATGGCTTAGGTAGTTCTCCAAGTTTCCACCCCATACAGTAGAACTGTCTTGACATTTGTATTGAAAATTCTGACTGGTGTTTGTTGGTAGTTGTTTGGAGTTGCAGATGTTGTTCAGTGGCAGAAATGCAGCCCTCGCTTTGCCAATCCGCTCCTTCATATCTGCATCAGATCCACCTTGCTCATCAATGATGCTGCCCAAATATGTAAAGGTTTTGACGTCCTCCAACGCATCACCATCAAGTGTGATTTGGTTGTCGCACGTTGTGTTGTTTCACAAATACATTTTAGATGTCGCAATACTGTCAGTTAGCGTGGTGCGATTGTCACTTAAATAAATTCATTCTCAGATTACTGCTAGTAGGGTGATGTGTTCGAAAACCATACTGTTACCACCAAAGTAGCATAGCCCGCCGACCAGTACTCTTCAGCCTACTCTCACCTGGGAGTTCCTTTCCAGTTCTGTCCAATTTTTGTTCATTCTTCTTATATCTGTCTTCGTTTCTCGGTGTAGTGTGTCCTCGACCTTCTTGAAAAATATCTTCAAATCCTAATCTTAACCATTACCACTAATAATTCCACTACGTCTTCGTTTCTCGGTGTAGTGTGTCCTCGACCTTCTTGAAAAATATCTTCAAATCCTAATCTTAACCATTACCACTAATAATTCCACTATCTCTACCACTATGGGATTCGAATTGACAATTGCGTCTCTGTGCTAATGTGATATGGCAACCTGAACTGATGTACTTACGCACGAGCTTCGACGATAGACCTGACTGACTGTTAATAAATTATTGTATCTTGTGGATGATGGCTTAGGTAGTTCTCCAAGTTTCCACCCCATACAGTAGAACTGTCTTGACATTTGTATTGAAAATTCTGACTGGTGTTTGTTGGTAGTTGTTTGGAGTTGCAGATGTTGTTCAGTGGCAGAAATGCAGCCCTCGCTTTGCCAATCCGCTCCTTCATATCTGCATCAGATCCACCTTGCTCATCAATGATGCTGCCCAAATATGTAAAGGTTTTGACGTCCTCCAACGCATCACCATCAAGTGTGATTTGGTTGTCGCACGTTGTGTTGTATTGGAGAACCTTACTCTTTTCTTTGTGTATGTTGATATCTGCCGCTATTACACCAGTCATCTTCTGCTGCATTTATTGTTTTGTGTACGATAGAGCGGCCAGATCATTTGCGAATTCCAGATCGTAAAGCTGAATCCCGGCTGTCCATTGTATACCATGCTTCCCTCCAAATGTTGACGTCTTCATAATCCAGTCGATCACCAGGAGAAAGAGAAAGGTTGAGAGTAAGCAACCTTGCCTGACACCGGTCTTTACCTTGAACCAGTCTGTCAGCAGCCCTCTGTGAACGATTTTGCAGTTTAATCCATCATAAGAATTCCGTATGATTTTGACTATCTTCTCGGGCACGCCGTAGAGTCGTAGAAGCCTCCATAGTGTCACCTTATTCACATTCTCAAATGCTTTTTCGTAGTCAATGAAGTTGATGTAGAGTGGTGAGTTCCATTCAGTTGATTGTTCCACAATGATCCGTAATGTTGAAATTTGGTCAGCACAGGATCGATTCTTACGAAATCCGGCCTGTTGATCTCGAATTCGGGCGTCTACGGAGTACTTCATTCTGTTGAACAGCAACCTGCTGAAGACTGTGCCTCTCCGTTCTGCTGGTACTGGTTCTTCATCCCAAATCTTGTCAAACAGAAAGTGGAGTACCTTGGAAGTTACTGCTACGTCTGCTTTCGTTGCCTCGGCTGGACTGTTGTCTGATCCCACTGTTTTTCCGCTCTTGAATTGTCTGATGGCCACGCTGATTTCTGCAAATTGTTCGTGATGCAAAATTGATCGGGAGTTCCGTGGGTGTTGCTTCGACGTTGGGTGTGTTCGGTAGGGCTAGTCGATTCAACAGTTTCTTTACGTGCTCTACCCACTTGGTTTTCTGTTCTTTAATGTTGCTGATTACTTTGCTTTCCTTGCTTTTTCTGGTCGTTCTGCTTTACGATATTTTCCAACGAGCTGCTTTGTTGTATCGTACAATTGTCTCCAGTATCCTTCTATTGCAGCCTTTTGTGTCGTCCATGCTAGATCTTCCACATATTTGTCGGCTCTGATGCTCCTTTTCACCTGCTTGTTTGCTTCCATGTATTAAGCTTGTTCCTTGACTTCCTATGTTCTTGTTCGGGTGATATTGATTGTTGACTTCTTGTTCCTCCTTTTTTGAATCTTATCCAGTGTATCAGTAGTGATCCATTCATTGTGATGGTGCTCGTCTCGACATAGAACCTCTTGATCTGTTGATGTGATTATATCCTCGATCTGCGAATGGGGCTCGATCGTAATTTCCGCTGTACATTGAGTAGTTGTTCAGTCAGTCACAACGTCGAACTTTCGTGCGTATATCTGTTGAAGTTGTCATACCATGGTAGCATGTGGATCCGGTCGCTTATTTCAATCCTTTAATAAAAGAAGGTAGTAGATGTATGAGCAGCAGTCGGAAAGATCACGGTCGGAAGATATTATTCAAGAAGTATAATCCAGTGAAATAGATTTGTGAAGAATGATAATTGTCATGATGATTTTATGTCAGAATGTGTAAGAACACAAAAAGTGGATTCACCTGTTCCATTGCAAACGATTTAGTGCCATATCACTCTAGGTTTATAACCATCGTTTACTATAATCTCGCAGACCCCAAGCAGGTAGTCTACACCTACTATCATGGCTCAGTTCACTGGTTAGTGAATCGGTGGATTGGTTCAAGTTTTCCTCTGTCACCTCCTAGTTTTTACCCAACCTACTCCTACACCCAAAACATAAATCATCTAAGCAATCGGTGATCGATTATAGTTAACAGATGTCCCAATCAAACTCCACCATTAGAACCTTCGGGGCCACTGCCGGTGCCAAACCCGGTTGAAGGAGGAGGGTTGGACATGGGGTTGTCGACCCCATTCCGTCGAAATCTAACTTGCCAAAAAAAACGCTAACCAGAAGAAATAATTCAAACCATTTTAACTCTGCACTGGGAGTTCGAAGAAGAATTATGACGTCGCGTGATGAAAGCCGAGTTCCCTCGGAAGTCACGGGGCCGATGCCTTTTCTCACAACCAGAGCAACCATTCTTTTAGGTACTTGGAAGGTTCGAACACTGTGGGAGACTGGAAGACAATACAAGTTGCGGCAGAAATGAAAAGATACAACCTCGAGGAACGAAAACGGTGAGAGATTTGCAAACCTATGTGCCTTCAAAAAAATGGTCATTGGTGGCACAATATTCCCGCACAACCGTATACACAAAGCCACATGGATTTCACCTGATCACACTACTCAAAACCAAATTGACTATACGTGTATCAATAAAAGGTTTAGAAGGACAATGGAAGACAGTTCTACTGTAAGGAGCAAAAATTTTGAAAACTACGACAGCCAGTATCCAGAAGATACAAGTGTTTATTAACAGTTGTCTACGCAAAATACTTCGGATGCGTTGGCCAGACACCATCAGCAACAATGTACTGTGGGAGAGAACAAACCAGATTCCAGTGGAGGAGGAAATTAGGCATAAGCGGTGGAAGTGGATAGGACACACATTGCGGAAGGCACCTAACTGCGTCACGAGACAAGCCCTCACATGGAACCCTCAAGGCAAAAGGAAAAGAGGAAAGCCAAGGAACACATTACGCCGAGAAATAGAGAAAGATATGAGAGGAATGCACAAGCATTGGACAGAAGTGGAGAGGGAAGCTTAGGACAGAGTTGGTTGGAGAAAACTGGTGGGCGGTCTATGCTCCATTGGGGATAACAGGCGTAAGTAAATAAGTAATGTCCCAACCATCTCAACTGATAAAGGTTTACAAATTTATTAACTGATTTGCTTTCCTTACCTAGTGCTCGTTTCCTACCAACTGCATCGCTTACCCGAATGTCCATGATATTCATGCTTGAAAAGAGCAGTATTCAAGTGAGGGCCTTATACAGTTTTGGAGTATGTAGGCTCAGCCGCATTTGTTGATAAGTTATTATTTATAAAACTCATTAACCGTCTAGATTTAGAGATATTAGTAGAGGCTGTAGAATCTATTTTGAAGGCTTTGTTTTTGGAAAATACCTGCAAGTATGTATCTGTGTTATGATCTGACTGACTCTTTCTGTTCGATATTTTGGTACTCTATTTGATCTCATTTTGGTATTTTATCATTTGTATCTTGTTATTGTTTCTATATCTTGTGCTTATATTGAAGTTTCTATGCTTCCTTCTGAACTATATATGTGTTGTTTAAAATTGATACTTAATAAGGCTACAGCCATTCTTGGATTTGATACTCTAGCAGCAGCTCGTCGCAGCGAACTGGAAGCACTTATTCTCCCAGTATCGGGACTTATTTGAAACTCAAAGGTGTAATATTGTTTTGGTAATTGTCTGTATTTCCTTTTTTTGATTAAAAATAAAACCGTTCTTTCCCAGATTTGTAATTTCCACTTGAACTGGGCAAGACGCGCGTGAACCTACGATTTTTGGATTCAGAGCTCACTGCGAGAGTAATAACTATTTCTATAGAAGCATGTTCTTCAAATTTCGGGCTCCTGGAGTTATGGATACGCAGATTATGCGCTGTTGTGAGTGTCTGAACCCTGAATTTTTGTAGGTAGAGTGGCATTTCATGGTGACACTTACTAAAATGCATGATAACACGGTTTTGGAGGTTAAAAGGTAGCTGCCATGTTTGGTTCCGTGTAGATAAGGTGTCACGGTCACTCTGGATCCTGGCTATATCTTCGCCCAGATCTTCAGGCTTATAGTTGTATACTATAGGCATGCAAGAATGATCTTGTGAATTTTTTTGTTTCACGTATATCGTTTATCTACATCAGAAACAAGAGTGGACCTGATACACTTCCCTGAATAACTCCACTGGTTAGACTTCTTAGTGATGAAACTCATTCGCATTTAAACATTCGTTGGCGTCCATTTAGGGATGAAAAAACACGAATATAGTGGGCTACTGATTCCGCATTACTTTAGTTAAAGGAGAAGTCCTTTGTGTGGGAGGTTACTTACCCAAGATTCTTGTTTCGATCTCAATATCTAAACTTCCTTAAGAGTTATTCCTCAGTCCAAACCTCAGTTTGGATCTTACAGTATGACGATATTATGATCGTTACATGTGAACTTTTTTCCAACAAATACAGTATTAGGAATGACACTGCTGGTGAAAAAAACCCAATATATTTTGATGTCTGGTTTGGCCGTCAACATGCTGAGTCCACTATCCAAGCTCTAAGTATCCAAAAAATGATTCGAACCCTTTAGATGCTGTGATTGGGAACCACGCCATTTTAGGCATGTTGAAATCCTCACAGGTAGCCTAGCCTGTACAAAGTAGGGATGAAGCAAACGTTGATAGTTCCAAAAATATTGCTGAATATCCTTTTGATGCGTTAGACTGACGGTAAATACAGCCAGATAGTATGGAAAATGTATTTCAGGGTTTCGGGACGATCCACACAATCTAGTAATTTGTTTAGTGTCGACATATCACATTGGAGTATTTAGGCTATAGTGAACATATATGAGGTATCCTCCACCTCATCCTTGTAACCTCTTACTTCAAAATAAATCCTAGTTCTAAAGATACAAACTTAGATCAACAAAAGTGCCGAGTTACAGCGACCGGAAAAACCATAAATGTCATCAACACAAACAGGAAGTTTGCGCGTACATAGTAAGAATAAACAAATAGTAAATTAAAACAATCACTAGTACATTTGGTTATAATAATAAATGTTTCTGTCAAACCAGTCACGTTCTCTCCTTAACAGTGTGGCCACTGCAATCTATGATTAGCATCGAAATGACTGCCACAACGAAAGTTCAGTGAATGGGTTTGCGTGCATACACGTTAATATGGCTAACTCTTTTGCGTTTTTTGCAGGTAAACTGAAGCCTTGGTTTTGTAAACGTTAGCTTATGTTCTCTGAGAGAACGCTAACTTCAGCATAATATTAATGTACAATAGACTGCTTAGTTCGTCGACTACAGTTACTGTTCACGCGTGCGGCACTGAGTGTCATTCGAAATGTCTATTGTAACAGAAGTTTATGAATTAGGAAAAATTCAGGGTTTCCTATACTTACTCGAATATTTGCTACAGGTTCTGCTCTGTTAAAACCAATTCAGGAAATACCGGTTGCATTACTGACTGCAAGTTTGGATGTGTCACGTCGTGCTTATATAAGCTAACCTGAGTAGAGCCAAACCAACTTTCGATTTTTTCATATCAGATTGACGTAATTTGTAAATTGCAGCGTCCAATCTTAATTTCCAGCGTCTTTCCCTTATGTAAGTTCCTAAGGAGAATATTAATGAGCGAAAAACCTAAAGCTTAAAATAAGATCATGACCTTTAAAAATATGAGAAAGTATTTTGCTTTATGACAAGGAACAGGCTTTCAGTTTTTTCTTGAATGTACCTCATTAAGTTGTGATTGTCAATGGACATGGAGGTTAACTGTAAGATTCACTTTATGTTTAGGAACATGGATGCCTACTGTTACCAACTCTCGTGAGTGGGTTACAACATCTGTGGATGTTAGTTTTAAACGCAGTGACTTTACTCCAACACCTTGGATGCCAACCACTATTATTGCACGAAGTTTAGGAGATATGTGGCAACCAGCTGCAGGTCACAATTGTTGACTTTAACGTCTTGAGACCAATAGACCATCAAAATCCATTTGTGTCCTCGGTTAAATTAAGGCGTCCTTGCAAAGACAGATTTTATAAATATCATACTATTTGACCGCAGTGATTCATGATGATAAACACATTTATCTGAGGCTTTAGGTTAAAGGTTGTGTCATTGACATAGCACACTCCCGAAGTAGAATGGATAGTAGTAATAATTTTAATTGAATCATGACTCAACCGATACATTTGTGAATAAAATATAAAGGCGTAATTATTTGGACTCGTTTTTCTCTCTATTAGGTCACTTATTGCACAATTGCATTTATGTAGGTAAGTGAAGTCAAGTCACTAGTAAGTCAATGAATGTTCAAATAATTGCATGACTATTAGAGATTCGATTGAAACCGAATGTTAGGGATTATCTGAATCTATAGAAGCGGGGAAAAACACTTATTTTCATTTACAGTTTTTTAGCATTATTACTTAATAAGTAGTTACGAGTAAAATTTTTATCTTAATTACCTAAATCAGCTGATAATGTAATTTCTGGGTTGGGGGAAAAAACTGGTTAAGGTCACAAACGTGAGTCAAAGACTTAGTTGGCATGGATAAGTGACATCAATATGTCTGTCCAACAGACATGGATGGATTGTATTTATTGCCCCACCATCTTATGTTAGTGATTATACCGTTGCTAATTCAACCAAAATGTTGTTTTATCGAGAGGAGTTTAAAAGGCCACATCGCTAAAGTCGTACTTTCTGTAACTGTTTCAGTAAAAACCAAACAAAATCATTCCGTAGTTGACAAATAACTGTGATTATATGAAAATTTCTCAAAATTGTTGTAATTATGTGCAGCTCTGCTTTCTTTATTCATTTCTATGGTGCTATGTTTGAAGGTATATCTTAAGTGGGAGGATTTCTTAACCCGATCAATAAAAATAGGGATATTAATGTGTGTGTAAAACACATTCTTTTGAGAAATTGTAAGAGGATATTGAAAACCGCAAAAAAGTAAATACTTGAGTCGTATGTTTATCGTTTATCAGCTAATACAATGTTAATCAGCATTTATGGTTGTATTTTGCACCGAATATTTAGAAGGGGAGTAAGACAAATGGGGTAGGATTTATGGTGATGTTATTCAGGGGGACGGATGTTTGGCAAGCCGGAAATTAATCAATTTGTGATGATTGATATATTTTATCTGCTTTTCTTAGTAACCAACATTTAAATATGTCAGTATTATAAGCACACGGGAGGATGATAAGGAAAACTGCTTGAAATCGCCTGCGAAATAAGTAATCGAATTGTAACAGCAGTTTTCTTTGAAACCAATTCACTTTTAGTTTGGAGATTATTAGTTGGCACCAACATCTCCTCAAGATAAACCATATTAAAATGTTCTTTGGCATCTGAGCAGTATGAATCTATCATCAGTCCAGTAATACTGTGATGCAAGCTTGATTGACAGTTTTTTTTGATTGTTTGATGTTTAGGTGACCTAAACAAAGAGATTAAAGTAAATTTAGCCTACTTGTCCAGTGTATAAATCACACAACTGGATATAAAATACAAAATATATATCTCATGGCCAAAAAATGAATCATGAAAGCATTGGACATTGCGCATTGCGCACATGGAAGCTTCTGAATAAACTCATTAACAACATAGCAGCAAGCCTATATAGATGAGTAGTCAGTTCGCATCGAATAACCTTGTCTTTTACGAACTTTGGTTATTTATTTAACGAACAGTGATCATTCTTCTAATTTGACGTCAAACGTAGCTTGATATAACTTAGTTGAGTTTCACTGTCATTTTGCTAACCATGCTCATCATTTTGTTTATAATGCCATACGAGCCATCCAGAATTCATGTGATATTTAAGGAATCTATGGATGAAGGAGGCAATGTCTGTTACGGGATAAATGAAGACATTTGGCTGAATAAAACCTATATATAAATATCATTAATTTCAGTGTGTTTTTTGTGTACATTTGTTTTACTTAACTTATGAACTTGTTTGATTTATTATTTTCGGACATTTTGGTTTCTGTTTGTCTTGGTTTGCTAATTGGAAGTTTTTGCTCCAGGAACCTATAAAATTGAAGGTTTTTGTAGTTATTATAATCATTGTTTTTAGACTATTAGTGAACTGCGAATAAACTTTGGTACCTAACTTTGGAGTTTGCTTCTGTTGTTAATTTGGGTTCGTGAATTGCAAACAGATCGACATACTGTACTTCAATAACGGGAAGTAGCAAATCTTGGAAGTAACAATATCTATAGATCAAGTTTTTTCAGCCGGAAATCTCATTATCAGTAAAGAACAATAGCGACCAACCGAATCATATTATAATCATATTATGCAGTGTGTTTGTCACTCCGGATTCAAGGGTCTAGTCCAGCACAATAGTTGAGTCGGTGATGAGACGGTAAAAAACCAGATGTTTTGACTTATTGCTGTGCCGAATCATTATCTACAGCCTCATGTTACAACTGTCAACCAGACCGATCAAATGACTTCTCAGTGAAGAAGTCACAAGTGGTAATAGCATTCCCATTGTCCTACAACAAATGTATTTGGCAGCCTTCCGAATTTACTAATATTACATTCAAGCAGTCTAACCATGATCACTTACCGTTACGAGACATCTAGAACTTAACCAATGGACCTGAAATCAACAGGCATTTGACTGTTAATTTGCGGATGCATCAACTATTCACTTTATGCGAAAACAGCTTGCTGCTATCACCACACAATTATTCTTAACGCGCGCACCTGGAGGTTCACACTGTCATCGCGTCCGCTCTCCTTAAAGGAGAAATAAATCTCTCTGATCGAATGCAGAGGAAAGCAACGAACTGCGTGGTAGGGTTGAAGGGTAAAACTTACGAAGGTAGACTCCAGCATTTAGGATTAATCCCTCTAAATCACAGGAGAATCAGAGGTGATCTAATTGTAGCGTATGACATATTGAGCACGCCAAACTATCCCAACGTACCTTACACATGCATCACCACCACTCCCCTTGAGGCAGCCCTCAAAATATTTCGCATGAAAGAACAAATACTCAGGTTCGTACAGACGTTTTCTAACAGAGAGTCGTTGCGACTTGGAAGGCCCTCCCAGTCGACGTGGCCATAGTCCACTCAGTGAACAGGTTTAAGAAGAGACTTGATAAACACATACTCACATACGGATTATCATCTCCCTCGTGGACAAGCTGTACCTGATGCATGCCGTGAGATTTGGTGATTGTTATTGTTGCCATCTATTCAGATTGCTAACTTAATCTATCTCGCCTATTATCTCTGTTTCATCCCCCTGGCTTACACTTTCGGTCCTCTAGGACAATCTTCACTACCAGTTAATAAACTAAATTATTCATCTATTTACCTAGTTCTAAAATCTTATTATAAGCATTAGAATTTCCTCCCTATTATTCCCCATATTGCAGCTAACTTATTGTCGTTCTAGTAATGTGATAGCTTCTGGTATCTGGAAACCCTACTGTCTTGAAACCAACTTATTCATTCAAATTACAGGACATACAAACTGAACAACGACTGGCAACTGATTAGAGCTAGGCAGTTGAGTGGATAGACAAGTGTCCATTGGACACTATCAAAAACCTGGAACCGTACCGAAAGAACAAGAATTGAGAACAAAGAAATCAATTATTTTATACTGGCTGATGAAAAATATATTGGAGGTTGGACATATGCTACTCTCCTTGTGCACTTAGCGTGCAACACATTTGAGACCTAACGCTACCATTTTATAGTTTTGATTATCCGTTTGTCTTAATCTCATGCCAGTGTTGTTTCCGATTGTAACTGATTGCCTTATTGTTTAAAAGTAAGTACATTTTATATGCTCTATGAGTTGTCGGCTCAACTTCTTTTGTTCTTCCCTGTTACAGATAATTTCACATACTACTTTTCGCACTACCCCCAGTGCACAAGGTGCTTTAAGGCAAAACGCAAAATTACCAAAGATTTAGGTAGCAAGCGAGTTAATGTTCATCTTGGATGAATCTGTTATCAAAATCAATAGCTAGCCGTTAAACGATTCTTGTGTGTCTAGTAGGGAAGCAGTTATATTATTTATAATTATGTGTATGAATGTTGCTTATTTCACTCAGACTTGCAGAGGAGTGGTAAATTTATCTTTACTCCGGAAAACAGGTTAAGTATTCTTATCAAACTGTTCTTACAAACGCTGTACTAGTCTGTGCTTTTGTGAAATATTGTTAAAGGAATGAGTAAATTTTATTTGGCCTTTAGTGCACACTGATTGGTGTATGCTTGAAAACTTGTTCTTTACGGCGATGTTAGAAGCTGTATGATGATATAACCTATTCACTCAGAAATGACGGGGTGTTCGTTTGTTCTGAGATGTGGCCTAGAGAAATATTCTTGTTCTCGTAATCGATTTGATTTGCATTCCGTTAGTTTAGAGAGCATCAGTTTATTAATATCCCTAATAGTCGAACAAAACAATTGAACTTTTATGTAGGATAATCAGTGGAACAAATATGTAAACTGGTTTTATAGTTAGAATGAATATAAACCCACTTAATGGGACTACTATATGGCGTATGGTCTATGATATTTTGTTGGGTGACGTCGTTGGTATGCATAAAATCACACGTTTAATATCACATATACACACAATCAAATTAAATGATATTGTACGTGTTTGAAAAAATTCACTTGTCATCTTTCATGCGCAAGTTGAAATAGAAACGTTTGTTGCTTCTCATCGTAGACCGGGTGAAAAAGTTCCAAGTTTCGCTAGCTGGTTCACAAATCGCGCCTATTTTACATCATTTGCTCGCTCTGATAACACTAAATTAAAAAATACTCACCTGAATTAAGTAAATATCATATTTCTGTATCTGAAGCAATTTCTCGCATATCATATTGTAATTCTGCTTTATTTTTCTAGGACAATGTAGGAATGGGATATTGTTTATCAGCAAAGGTGTGTGCGTCATAGCTTGGAAACTAATTCGAATGAATTTAAGGTTGATAAAGTAGGCTAATTTAAGCTAGGATGGTAGTTGTGCAACTTCTCTTCCAGACTCCAAGACTGTGCAGGTCGGTAGATGGCGTCAGCTAAGACGGACAAAATCAATCACAACATGGAGACGCATTAGCTCTTATCTCTGAACCATGTCCTTGTTGATGTTATCTTTTCATTTGTATTGAATTTGTGCATCTATGCTGTCTTTAAGTGTGGCAATATAAGCAGGTAGTGTGTAGTTTTATATCGATATCTTTCTGGCAAATATTATTCGTCGAAGCATAACCCTTTTCAAGCCAATTTATTATGATGTTTGCTGTTTCCGAGTGCCCTGATACGTTTGGGTGGAGAGAGTCCGCTCTTCCTCTGCGAATGCTGTCATGTTATCACGCGTGTACAGTCATTGCTAGTGAATCCATACTTGCTACCTTCTCGTGTCGGCGGTGTTTACAAAATTGTGACGACATAGGTGGGTCCCTAGTTTTAATGTGGTTAGATTTACCAAGAGGAGTTGGAAACCCTGATTACAAACCTGTGGTGCACTTGAAGTACAGGATCCTTCAGGAACAAATGGCGTACGGACTCACTTTCGGCCACCAGCAACCAGCAGAATGCATCTTATGAGGTCGCTCCACTATCTGGTGGGTTAGACCACTTAGTCAAGGTCACGGGCCTTGGCCCTCTAAAATGACAAACTGTTTCGGCTCGGGAACCCTATTAGTATCCCATCTCACCCAGAAATTCGATAATTTGTGTGGCACAGAAATATTGGGGTTCCCCTTTGTGCTAAAATTTGTGTTTAACTAAATAAGCAATGTAAACCCTAAGACTTAATGTGATATAAGTGATAACAACGTTCATTTCGATCTTTTTCGGAGTCTAATTGATTATATGCTGCTGTGTTGTATGTCCTGTCTGTATACAAATATTTTTTTAACAGGATTGACAATCATATTTTATATCTGGTCATAGTTTGAGATGTGTACGGATATGTTCTCCATATTTGTAATTCCAACAACGATAGGAGTGTCTAGATATTTCATGTTTTTTTAAACACTTCAGTATGTCGATTTGTGCTGTTTTCATGATCGGTAAAGAAGATTCTTGCTATCTTAATGATTTTATTTGCAAAAAGTAAGTAGTCAGTCAAAGTACTAACCAGTATTGTCTTGGAAAACTAGACTGCATTTAATAGCTAACCGGTTTTTGTACACTTCTGTGAAAATGATGTATACGGAGTATTTATGGAAATAAAGTGGAAGTTCAAATTCCTAAGCTAGCAATAATCGGAAAGCTTACGAGTAAATAGAATATTTCGTGAACTTAAATTTGAAATAGTTTCTCGCTCTCCAAGAATAAAATTTTGTTTCCTGACTGGTCTTCATTATCTAGATTAATCATTGAAAATGAAGTAATTGAGTCAGTTAGCCACTGTACTTAGCTTGCACGTCTGATATAGTAGTAGTGGCTGATTACTTTAATGCAAAAGTAGGTAGACTCAGTAAAAAGGAAATACAGGTAGGTGGATCTCATGGTGTCGCGGCCGATCGAACAGATAATGGCGACCGTCTGCTGCAACTGTTCTCAGATAACCGCCCATTTCTAGCAAACACTAATTTTAAGCATAAGGAAAAACATCTTTAGACCTGGTGACCGCCAAAGTTGTCTCAACGCTAGACCCAACTAGATCACATCGCTCTCAGTCAACGAAAGATGGGTTCGATAGAGGACTGTCGCTCGTTCCGTTGCATATCATTAGATTCAGATCGTGCCCTAGTGCGAGCGCTTATTTGTTTGCGACTTACTGTACGTAGGAAAGCTTTTAAGGTTCTACTTAACGATAGCAAAGCTAAGAATATATATTTCAGGAACTATTAGAAAAACCGTTAGGCAGCCATGTAAATGATTCCCATCCGGAGGCAGCTTGAATTGATACCAAGAGGGTTATGGCAACAGGGATGATATCTACTAGTAAGGTAAACCATAAGGCTAGGAAGAAGCCGTGGATCTCAGTAGACGCTCATAAACTCATCTCATCTGGCTGTGAACATAACGAAGAGCGAATTCGACTTCAGCGCAGGTTGATAAAAAGCCTACGCAATGATCGCGAACAGTGGTGGGTAGCGAAAGCAAGCGCGCTGGAAAAGGCAGCGGCGATAGGTAACAGTAGACAGTTGTTCCGCCTAATTAAGGAAACCGGTATTAGAAATCCGTCTGTTAGCGAGACTACCTCGGAAAAGGATGGGACTATTATTCACTCTCAATCTGGGAGATTGGATCTCTGGGCAGAAAACTTCAGGGATCAGTTCAACTGGCCTTCAGCCACACTTCGGTTGCCCACCATCTCCAGTCATCCTGAATGGGAAATCGATATAAGTCTTCTGACTCTTTATGAAGTTGAAAAAGCCATAGGAAATCTGAACACATGTTTAGATTCATATCATGCTCTAATATGAACCGCAATTTGTTTGCGGATTACTTGACGGAGAATGGGTCAACAGGCAGAACACTAGGGAGCAGTTCAAGGCGAAGGAAAGCAGCAGGGCCTGATAGGCTTGCCCCTGAGATTTCTAAGGATGGTGGTCCAGTTTTAGCAGTTGGGCTGACTGAGATCTTAGGTAGGATTCGGGAACTGGGAGTAATCCCATTCGACCGATATCAATCCCTGATTGTCCCAATTTACAAGAAAGGACAAAAGTCTTCTTGTGACAATCACAGGGGAATCAGTCTAACTAATACAGTTTCTAAAATGTTGGCCTCAATAATACTCCGACGCCTAACTAGAGCTCGTGAAGAGCAGATGAGAGGAAACGAGGCTGGTATTTGACCTGGACGTGGATGTATAGACCTAATATTCACACTACAACTGGTCCTAGAACAAGGACACTCGTTCCGACGCCCCACAATAGTAGTATTTCTCGACCTTAAAGCCACATTTAACTCGGTGGATCGTGAGGTTCTGTGGTAGTGTCTGTCATTGAAAGGTGTACCAGAGAAGTACATTAAAACTACACAGGCTCTCTACTCAAACGTTACAGGTTGAGTTAGAGCTTATGGCGAATTGTCATCGGAATTCTTTACTTCAAGTGGTGTCCGTCAGGGCTGTTCACTATCTCCATTCTTGCCAAACTTTGTCGTAGGTATACTTTCAGAGGCAACATTATCATCGTCTGACCTTTCAGGAATGGACCTTTTACCAGGAGATTCGTTTGTTGACTTAGAGTATGCCGATGACAGTTCTACTAGCTGATGGCGCTGACAAGGCGCATAGTCTTCTGACTACCCTAAGCAACAATGCAAGCATGTTCAGGATGTGCGGTTTTCCCCTTCAAAATATAAAATGTTGCTTCAGGATTGGATTGCATCGGCACCTGAACTGGTGATAGGGAGTGTAGCAGTTGAGTGTGTTGACCGCTCCACTTATCTCTGAAGTCTTGTCAGTGCTGATGGTCTGGTGACTGACGAAATCTCATCACAGATAAAGAAGGCTTGATTGGCTTTTGACAATTTGCGTCGTTTATGGCTTAGGTGAGATATCCGTTTGCTAACCAAAGGACGAGTGTACTGCGCAGCAGTTCACTCCGTTCTCCTATGTGGATGCGAAACATGGCCGGTAAGAGTAGAAGATATTGTTAGGTTATTAGTATTCGATCACAGATGTCTTAGAAGCATTGCTCGTGTATCGTGAGACACCCGAGAAAACAATGCTGCTATTAGGAAACGAGTGCTAGGTACGGGTGGCAGATCAATAAATGAAGTATTGAAACTTCGTCAGTTGTGGTGGTTGGGAAATGTGTTACGAATGCCCAACCAACGACCACCTCGACGAGCTATGTTTTGTGGTGCATGGGTAGGATGGAAGAAAGCTAGGGGCAGCCAAACCAAAACGTGGTAGATATACATGAAGTCACTGACAAGTGGACTGAGTGGTGTTGGTAGATGTAGGCTACCTGGTTGGGGTCCGCGAGACGATTGTAACCGATGATTAGAGACCTTGAACGTCATGACTAAAAATCGTTTGCAATGGCGCAGGTGCATCCACCCTTTGTGTTCTTTGAAATTGTAATCTTCTGTATTCATCAACACCTCTACCTTTGTCTTTCTAAATTTATCTTACTGAATTATACTTGTTGAATAATATCTTAGATCCGTAATCTTCCCCATTACCACTAATACTTTTGATATCTCTACCACTATGGGATTTGAAGTGATAGCTGCGTCTCTGTGTTGATATTTTATGTCAACTTCAACTGATGAACTCATGTACGAAGTTTTACATTGTAACTGACTCTGTATTACTCTGTGACTGTAAAATAGAGTAGGTTTTTGATCATTGTCGTCTTGTTAGCATGGCTAAGGTATCGACTAAATAATACTTAGTTTTTTCCAAAGAAATTGTTTAGTGTGGTCGATAATCTTCATGAACTGAGGTGGGCGGGCACGTATTATGTTTGTTTGACCGTCACCTACCTTGAGGGAGTATACTAGCTTCTGTAGGTGTAGGTTTGAGGAAAGCTAGTGTAGGCGAAATCAGGACGTTGTTTCAGTTCTAATATCTCACTAAACAGTGAACAATACTGAATGTATCTTTGCTTATTTTCTTCGAACTAATTTTGTTCATAGTTATGTTGGAACAATTTAATCCTTGTTCGCGTTTAGGAGTATTTAGTGTTTTTCAGTTGGACTATGACATATTTGCCTTTTCAATGTGAAATTTTTACCTCTTTCTTTGTGAACCCTTTTTTTTTAGATAGTTCTTAGTTTGATTTATGTCTGACGTAGTTGAAACTAATAAAACTGCTACAAATGATGTTGGCAGACTATTGTATAATTTCTTCAGCCTAATTTATATTTTCGGAGGAGCGGTCCCCTATATCCCGCAATATTTACAAATTCGTAAAACACAATCTGTTAAAGGCTTTTCTTCGTTTGTTTGTTTTGTACTTTTAATATCGAATATTTTAAGGATTTGGTTTTGGTAAGTTTTCCGTCATTTTATTTAATTCGTTGTTTTTTATATGAAATGATTTGTTAGCCTTTATTTCATAAAATCACACCGAAAATTACTGGATTATGAAGTGTTTTAAATTTTTATGATTAGATCTGTCTGACAATTACCTTATATTAATAAGACAACATATGCTGTTTCGTGCACTGAAAATGTGTCTTTCAATATATCATCTACAATGTTTAGGTATTTACTGAGATGGTGCGTCAGTATTCCGAAAAGTTAAAAGATTAATAAAGGCATATTTTTCAATAGACTAAATCAGATAGTCGCAGCTATTCCTCATTCTTTAGTTATTAATAGCGTATCTGGGTGAAGTCTGTTTCAGAACCCTGCAGAACTAGTCAAAGCTTGTTTCATAGTAGTTCTAATATAACTTAATAATCATGTTTGTGCTCATGTATTCGGCTCCAAGCTTGATCCTTGTATCAGGACTAGTGTTGCTGCATGATTTCGCAGATATAAAGAATTGAAATAGGGTTCGAACTTCTAAGTAGGCGGTTGTAAGTTGATTATTTTAATTATTCAGCATCTGCTCCAAAAAATTACCTGACAATTAAAAAATAATCTAATACGTTTGTTTGTTTGGAATAGTATTCTGATACATAGTTTTCTGTGATCATCTACATTTCAAATACTGATTTATTGAGTTACAGTTAAGGCAAACCACGTTCTACCGGAATTTTCAATCGTTTGTTTGTAATACTGTTATCAAGCTGCATAATTAGGCCTTTATTTTTTGGAGAATGAGTGACTTGCGAACTCATTTCCTGTAGTTGCGTCTGTTATTTTACGTTTTTATTTGTTTTGTTATTATTTTCTAAATAGGCATATAATTTTACTAAATAAAAATCTTATTCTAGTTAGTGGTCTTATCTCTGATTTCGAATCATTTGGGGGTTTATGTCAACAATTCAATCTTGTGAGGAATAGTCACTCAGTCACATTGTGTCGCTGCATATCATCTACCGATTCGGGTTTTATCCATCAATTTTTACGATCATTAAGATTTAAATCTATAGTAAATACTGCGTTATATTATCAATTTATTCTGTACGATCTGTGCCTGATTTCCTATTATATATATAAGCGATAGTTCAACACAAATATGTTCTTTTATACTTTAGCTTTGGAAATATAATTTATTTAACTACAAAAGTCGCACAGTATTAAGCGGGAGCAAAAGTACACATCATAGTTTTATAGCATTCAGAAAACACATTAAGGATAAACAATGATCATGAAAACTGGAAATTTGGTTGAGATCATTTTTTATTTCTGTGTTTTAAAGTAGAAAAATCTCCACAATTTCTTGTGGGACATAATATCGAGCTTAATGGAGCTTACTTGCATTATTTATACGGGTTTATTCGAAAACTCGTGATACGTCTATATATCTTCATCCAACATCCATTTTTTCAAGTCATACATTGTTCTGTCATAAGTGATTCCTTTGCTTTAACCATTTATAGCTATAACAATTAATATCCAGTGTTACGGTCTCTGAAAAGATGATATTCTCACTTCTTTATTGCGTACAAAATTTGAATAGTTATTAAGCGTTTATTTTGCAAGATTTTGAGGTGAATATTGTCCTGGAATTCGAAGTTTCGTCTGTCGGTTTATGAATAAAAAATGTCCACTTGTTCGCAAAACAGATGGCATAACCTCCCGACCATAGCTGTTACCTTGACGTGGTGGTCGGGCTTACTTATCATGATAACCCAGCCGAGATATATTGGCTGGAATATATGTTCCTGTAGGCTCTACCATGCCAGGCAGATCGATTAGAGAACGGTTAGACTAAAGGCAGAAACTCAAGATCTGAGCGAGAAGTCTTACTGTTGACTGTATAGGGGTGTGGCAGCAGTAAGGTGTTTCCCACGCACAGTCACCATCTGCACCATCTGGAGGGGTTGAAAATGGTCGACCCTAAAAATGTCACACCTCACCCTACCTCACGGATTTCCGTCTCCGTCGGTAAGGGTGCCCACTAAGGGCTTTCAAGAGCGGAGTTAACACTCAAAAAACTTCTCATAAAAAGGCCGTGCGTGACCAGCCTACAGCAGTTGTCCTTTGGGCTCTGCGGTCACACTCCCAGGTCGTTAAGACCGACGCTAATCTATCTTCCTTTTCAGGTTCCTCAAGAAACAACTTCCTACGGTGTGGGCAGCCGGGAAGTGACATACGCCCTCATACCCGTAACAGCACACGAGAACAAATTGGTGTGAGGAGCTGGGATGTGATATCCGCCCTCATACCCGTAATAACACGCGAGACCGAATTGACCACAATGAAGTCCTTCCTACTCCCCGTAACATCTCTCTTATCTCCACGAAAAACTTCTTTCGCTAATGCGAACGACTCGAGTTCCCGAAACTTTATTCCTGGTCTGCTGGAACCCCATTCAGAATAACGTGGAGCATATAATGTTCGGACATTGTGTCAAATAGGGCAACAGGCTTCCTTAGCTAGGACATTAGAATCTCTCTCCATCGACGTATGCTGCGTCTCGGAAACGCGCATACAGGATCCTAGTAAAATCAATGATTTGATTTCACGTCGAAATGAAGAAAAAGCTCGATTTACTCTTTGTGTATCTAGAAGCGCTGATGCTGCTTCCCGCGGTCTTGCTGGCGTTAGTATAGCATTGAGTCCTATGCTAGAAGTAGCTCTCCTAGATTGGATTCCAGTAAATAGTCGCTTGTTTGCTGTCTGACTTAACGGGACAGTAAGGACTCGTAAAGATAGAGACACTCACCGTTGCCTATTTGTCATATTTGCCTACTCTTTAAGTGACCGCAATTGAGACGAGGTGAAAGATGAGTTTTACAGAAAGCTTTCGTGCCTCTTCCAAAAGTTTTAGGGCTCTGATATCGTAGTAATGGCTGGTGACTTCAGTGCTGAAGTAGTTAAACTGAGGTAAATATATTGGCGACCAAAACAACCTGCTCAGAAAACTAAACACCACCACAATCATCCACCTGAGCCACAGATTTTCTCCACCATCTCACCGTCTGCTGCATCTGTGCTCAAATAACCGATTATATATATGTATATTTCTTTTTCTAGGTTTGTACAGCCATTTGCAACTGCCTTACTCTTTCAAAGTTTCGTTATGATTATTACTATGCTTATTCTAATGAAAACCATTACTCGGTTTTCTGGCATAAAGCGTTCTCAATCTATGCCATATACATCCGGTATTATGAAAACAGAATCAGAAAGTTGGAATGTTAATCAGTTCAAAGGTGAGTTGTTTTATAATCAGAACGTTTCAAAATATTGGTTGTTCGTTTCAGTGATTTGTTTGTCGCAAGTTTTTCTGAAGTATTTCTTTAGATAATCGGCTTCTCGGAGTTCTAAAGAACTTGTATTAGTTATAAGTTTGTTAATGCAAGTTTTACTTATGGTCGAAATCTTGCTTTCAGATGATTAAATACTATATATTGTTCTCTTCTATTGGATTGCTTTAATTTGCAGTAGAGTTGTAGATCATCGGAATATGATTTCTCTTGAGATCATAAGGTTCTTTTTAAATTGTTTAATGTTAATATTGTTTTATAATTTGTACTGAAAAGGCAATATAAGTCAAGTGCTCATACTATTAAAAGCACAAATATGACGAAAATTTTCCTCTAATTTGTGACAGTAAATAGATTGGGTCTTCTCCAAATAATTCAGAATAAATGCATTTAGAGAAATACGATAAAAACTTAGGAGCATACATCTTGGAAATAGGTTAGAAATAAGCATTGTCATGATATCCTTTCTCAACTTTCTACTAATTTTATGTCTAACTCGACTTCTTGGTTGGGTTCATTAGGATTACGTAATTCAATGATCTGAAATCTTGTCGAACGTAGGTTAAGGCAAACGTCAGTGGCAATCTGATCGTGGATTTTCGTCACATGTTTCATAAATATAAAGTGAATTCTAAGTGAAAGAAATCTTCTCACTATTTTTCATTGGACTGAATCTTTTATTAAATATCATTCTTGTTTAATCGTTCACTGATAACACAACTTTTCTCATTTCTATTTTTCCATAAGATTATCAATCTACATTAAATAGCAAGTTCTATCTAATGCTATGTTTTACCAAAATGTTTATGTCATAAATAAAATGAACATTTGTTTTCAACAACTTGCTTATACTTAATATTAAATTATGTGTAGTAGTGGTTAGTTTGTTTTTGCAATAAGAATTTGTTTACTTTATGAATACAAGTGTCGACTAGATGAATCTTTAATTAAGAGTATATGCTGGTACTTAACCTAAAACATCTACAATTAGGTAAGCTGGTTTTTTGAATGATTGGTCGATATTTCTTAGCTTCAGCTATCTTCAAATGAATGTTCTTTGATACAGATGAGTTGATAATTAAATTGTATTCGTTATTTCAGGATAGTTATTTCTTTAGTTGAATTGAATATATGTTCATAGTCTCAAATTGGTATGCTGTTTTATACATATGTTCTTATTTTATTACGTAAAGTGTATGCTTCATCTTACCAATGAGCATTGAATCAGAAAGCCTAGTATTGCTTAGATCTCCTTTTAATCGTATCAGTTCACAGCTCAGGCATGATTTTCTATGCTGCAGCGTAAACGCAAGCAGTATGTCAATGCTAATGTCGTATATTATTATATTTATTCACTTAGCATACATGTATGAACACCTACATAGGAAGAAGTAACACTGTTATTCAATTGAGAACAATTAGAAAACATGCATCAAAATTTCGGCACACACAAGAACATTTAGTTAGAATAAAAAGCAAACATCTTATTATATCGATTACCTAATGCGAGGCCTAAGAGTCTTGTGCCGATGACAGTTCCATTTAATGAAGACGCTGACAAAATGCAGAGTCTTCTGACCCCACCTTAAGCAACAATGTAAGCATGTTCGGGATGTGATTCGCCCCTTCGAAATGCATCGGTACCTGAACTAGTGACATGGAGTGAAGCAGTTGATCGTGTTGACCGCTCCACTTATCTCGGAAGTCTTGTCAGTTCTGATGGTCTGGTGACTGACGAAATCTCATCACAGATAAAGAAGGCTTGATTGGCTTTTGACAATTTGCGTCGTTTATGGCTTAGGTGAGATATCCGTTTGCTAACCAAAGGACGAGTGTACTGCGCAGCAGTTCACTCCGTTCTCCTATGTGGATGCGAAACATGGCCGGTAAGAGTAGAAGATATTGTTAGGTTATTAGTATTCGATCACAGATGTCTTAGAAGCATTGCTCGTGTATCGTGAGACACCCGAGAAAACAATGCTGCTATTAGGAAACGAGTGCTAGGTACGGGTGGCAGATCAATAAATGAAGTATTGAAACTTCGTCAGTTGTGGTGGTTGGGAAATGTGTTACGAATGCCCAACCAACGACCACCTCGACGAGCTATGTTTTGTGGTGCATGGGTAGGATGGAAGAAAGCTAGGGGCAGCCAAACCAAAACGTGGTAGATATACATGAAGTCACTGACAAGTGGACTGAGTGGTGTTGGTAGATGTAGGCTACCTGGTTGGGGTCCGCGAGACGATTGTAACCGATGATTAGAGACCTTGAACGTCATGACTAAAAATCGTTTGCAATGGCGCAGGTGCATCCACCCTTTGTGTTCTTTGAAATTGTAATCTTCTGTATTCATCAACACCTCTACCTTTGTCTTTCTAAATTTATCTTACTGAATTATACTTGTTGAATAATATCTTAGATCCGTAATCTTCCCCATTACCACTAATACTTTTGATATCTCTACCACTATGGGATTTGAAGTGATAGCTGCGTCTCTGTGTTAATGTTGTATGGCAATCTGAACTTCTGTACTTGCGTACAGAGTTCTACATTGTGTATGATTGACTGAATGTTCTCTTGTGGGATCGTGTTTGTTCAGTACTGAGAAGTTTGGAAATAGAATTGAACTGTTTATTGGTTCTCTGCTTCTCTTCCTCTCCATCTTTGGATTTTGACGTGGAGCTTTTGCATTATCTAAGCTATTTCCAAACATGCATTAGAAAGTCATCATACAATTTCATGTAAGACTACTATTCCTTGTTCTAGTTTTTCTTAGAGATCACCATAGTTGGAATTACTTAGAATTGTTGTTGCTAGGGCCTCCATAAGGTAATTTTCTGAACCTCAGTAATGTATTCAAAGACAATTTGTGCTTACATTCAACCTTCTCTGTTAACAGTGATCTTTATACCATTCGTATGATGTAAATAATGTTGTTGTCTTGCCTTGTAAACATTCGTTTTGTCGTATATTCCCACTGATTTATCATTTGACCTTTTATTTCTTTCGTGGTTATCTGAATATGGTAATCTGTTGTCATGTTTGCCGGAAAGTATATTTCTCTAGTATTTACCTAATCATGGAACGTTAAAAAAATTCTACTTTTCTACTCGATGAGATATCTAAAATATGTCATTGTTTTTGTCAGTATCGATTTCCATGGTAGTTCATGTTTGTGAGTTTATTCAAGGGAAATAATTAAATTAGTGGGAATCGTTAAATATTATTTAATTATTTTAACAAGATACTGTATTGTTAAATTCGACACCTAGCATTATTTATATTTCATCAATTTTAATGTATCGTCGTATATCTAACCCATTCTAGTCAGCTGTAATAACGGGGAATTCCTTTCTGTGCTTTCTTATATTGTTTACATTCCTCATAGATGTTTGGTTTCGGAATTTTTGGAAATGGACGCATTTCTCTAATTACTTAATATTCTTATATTCATTTACACTGATTTCTGGTTTATGCACTTATGTTTTTTCATCGAGTCAAATTTATAACCAATTATTGGGCTTTACCGCTTTGTTTATTGAGTCCATGCTGGGTTTGCCACAATTTATGAAGAATTGTTTTAATAAATCAATTGTTGGAATGAGGTAAGTAGTTGGTTATCAAATTTGGAAGTTTTTATATTTTAAATGTCGCAAAATTTGACATTAACACCATTGGGTGTTGGGTCACTTGTACGAAAAACCGTAGATCCTGAGCTCGACTCCCGAATGTAGGTTCGTGAATGTACACTTTTGAAGAGTTCCATATTAGGAAGAAATGACCTTTCAGTGCTTTTAGGCTTTCAGTGGTAGACTATCTAGGGTCAGTTTGTGATTTAAAACTACATAAGCTACTTAATCTGCCCCTTTACAAATGATGTTCCAACAAGTTCGATTTTTTCATTACTCAATCTTGTTTAACTTTGAGCTAGTTGATATTTACTTCCTCATGTAAAAATCACCTACAATCTTATAGTTTAATAAGAATTTGTATAGTAGGTTTCGTAAATCGGGGCAAAAACTTGTTAAGGTAGTAAAACACGCAAATTTTGAATTTTAATGTAAATTAGTTCATTTTATTGAATAGTTAAATAAAAAAATATATAGACTTCTAAGTAGATTATTGAGTCGAAGACTCCATCTACTTCAGTTCAAGGAACTGGAATGTACCATCGGCTGTCAAACAAACGGTACACGAACTTGAACTTAGTTATCGAGTTGCACTAATCTCAATTTAAAGTTATTACTTACTGGGCAATGGCTAGAATTATACAAACCTTTTGACGAACTCCCCAAAACGTTTTGAGTCCAACGACAAACGGAGATCCTAGATTGAATTCTTACAAAAAAGAATAAATCGTAATAATAAAAACCTGTCTACTATAGTTCTTAGAGTTGTTGCGTTTGGTTGGAGGGATCACCCTGTGAACCTTATGGGTCACTTCTGTTGGTGTTATTATTGCAGAGATCTAAGCGGAGTTCCAACGGTAGATGATGATAAATGAAACCCTCGATGCAGCCGAAGGATAAGGCGGAAAGTAGGTTGTGGATCAGTGAAAACGATTGGGTTGGGTGCTGTTCATCTTTCTGCTGACATAATATCGTATTATCTCTGCAGATTGAATGCTCTATTCGATCAATACAGATGATTTGCATATTGAAATTAATTGAGTTTTTGCTTTTATTGTAGAGGTCCTCTCATGTCACTGAGTAATATGTAACCATGATCTTTGAGTTATCTATTAAAGCATAAGACATTTCGTCATTTAGTTTTCGATAAATTTATATTCAGAACTAGTTTTTTGAAATCTTACTCACATTAAAATATGTCCTGTCAATCATTGTAATGCGTTGAAGAATCAATACTATTTCTGATAACTGTTGGCATTTATCGAATTATTTTGTAGAGCTCTACAATTATATATATATATATATATATATATATATATATATATATATATACCGATCAACCAGAATTTTGTGGAGTAGTACATAATTTTAGAAAAATACTGTTGAACTAGTTAAATCTCAACCAAACTATCCTAGTTTAAGTACTTTTCTTTGTTTGGACTCGTCATTCTTTAATGCTTGTCTTGTAAGTTGTTAACGTCATCATTGATTTTGTTTGATTGATTTGTACGTTGAGTAGAACTATCCATTTTAATGAACTGATTTAGTTCCAACCTACTTGTTTTATCGATTACACTAGTAACTCCTTGTCATGTGTGTACAATTTAATTGGTTTCTAATGTTGTGTAGTTGATTACATTTAAATTCATGTAGATTTATATATTTGACGGTAATGTTCATCATAAAGTCCTCGGTAAACAGAACCAATTGCTTTACTTGTTGAATTCAGGATCCTTTATTAACTCACGTCTGTGATATCACACCATATCTAAAAGGAGAATGAATCACTAACCTTCCATGATACATATCATTCTGTTGGTTCATTGCGTTGGAATCCATTGTTTATGTTTTCTAAATTCAGTAGATAATCTGAACTATTGAAGATGGAGACCAGCTTGTTCGTAAGTATACGTAACAAAAGTTTAACGGTCTAGGTCATGATTACATACTGCTTTTTTTCTACGTGATTGTGAAAGCAAATGTATGATTTTATTGTAGGTCGGTCAGTCAGTCAGTCAGATGCAACATAGAACTTCGTACTTAAGTACATCAGTTCATGTTGCCATACCTTATCAGCACAGAGATGTAATTGTCAATTCAAATCCAATAGTAGTAGAGGTAGTAAAGGTAATAGCAGTAATCGGAAAAGTTAGGATTAGAAGATATTATTCAAGAAGTATGATTCAGTGAGAAAAGTTTCGAAAGTCAAAACTAGAGTTGTTGAAGAACCAAGAAGATTAGGATTTGAGAGAACACAAAGAATAAATGCACTGGCGCCATTGCAAACGGTTTTGAGCCATGTCTTTCAGGGTCTCTAACCATCGATTATTATCATCTCGCGGACCCCAACCAGGTAGTCGACAACTACCGACATGACTCAATCCACTTGTTATTGACTTCATGGATTTCTGCCATGTTTTGGTTTGGCCGCCTCTAACTTTATTCCAACCTACTCCTACACTACAAAACCTAGCTCGTCGAGGCAGTCGGTGGTTAGGCATACGCAACACTTGTCCCAACCACCTCAACTGATGAAGTTTCATTACTTCATGAATTGATCTACCATTCTTACCTAGCTCCCGTTTCCTAACGACAGCATTGCTCATTTTATTGTAGGTGTTAGAATAGGCATAAGATAAATTAAGTTTGGATAGATTACATTGAAATGAACTAGCGACGAGATGACTTATAAGCGTATTGAGAAAGTAGTCAGCAGTTATTGTATAGTGATGTAAATTAAGATAATAATAATAATGATAGTGAAAATGCATGTAGCAAATGTTTGATTAAGTCTAAAGATTGAATTATAACAATAATCATTAATTCAATAATTATTATTCACCGATAGACTTTCTGACTGATGATAGTAGTACATGTTGATGATGTAAATTAGTTTGGTAGTTACACACTGACGAAGTACTTAATTGGATAATTTGTCAGTTTAATCTTATTGCAGTATAAATCATTTTGGTGAGTATAGTTTTTTTTAGCATTTTAGAATTCAGGTTATTGTCAGTTGGTTTTTGTACAAGTGTACTATACTACTCGAGGTAATCTGATCAATTTTTTCTTTTCCATGTCTATGTATTGGTCATTGTCAAATATGCTGGATTGATATATAAAACTTGCGCATATCTATCATCACTATGCGAAAGTTGAAATTTTCTGAGAGATTTCCAGTAGTTAATCTGTTATTTATGATTTAATTTACACATGCTTCAGTTCCAATTGGCGTCGGTAATGTAGTTGCATATATCATCATGTATCGAGTTCTCGAAGGTTCCATCTTTTGGGCTTAGCGAACGTGTTCCACCAAATCTATGGGAAAAACGATTACTTTTAATTTGTGGTCGTCAGCAAATTATCTTAAATTTTTCACATAAATTCGAACTTTTTTTCATCATCTTTCATTTGTTTTTCTGTCATTTTGTAGTATTTCAATGGTATTAATGTGGACCTCAGGTGATATATTCAAAACAATTTATTTCGTATTAGAAAAAGCCCCGTTACAATTTCCACTGTGTGGTCTATTACAGATTGGATTAGATTTAGCCATTCTTCTACAATGTTTATGTTATAAAGGTGAAGGATTTATGTGATGTGAATGTTACAATTGATGCGATCAACGTGAATGATGCAGACAGACAGACAGTGATGATAATGAAATCAGTTTACACGTTAATTGTGGATAGTAAAATTACTTTTCTTGCTTAGTTTATCTATCTGAAATATCTATTAGTTTGTATTTCAATTATAGAGATTTTTTCCATACTCGTCAGTTTCACGTACCAGTACTCTCCCTATATTCAGATCTCATCTAAGTGACCTTGTGACTTTGTCTAGTTTTCATTATTATTGTCATTACTCAGTGTTTATATTTTCTTTGCAGTTCCTTTGTATCTTGCCTTAATGTCAACTTACATTGATTACTATGGTCCCTCGGATTATACTTTCTTTGTGAGATTGATTGTTCGACTTACCATACCATATGTGATAATGAATCAAGGAATCTCGAAACAATTAATAAATCTATTGCTTTAGGATCGACATTCTGTGTCATGTGTTAATTCTTCGCTTCTTTAGTCTGCACACTAAACGCCTGTAGATTATTTACAAAGATCACATTCTTCAAAGTTGGCGAATGATGAGTATTTCTGATCGGATGAAATCTATCAATTTAAAAGTATGATTCTAACTACACCACATAACCTGAATGCTTAGATGATCGATCGGTCGATAAATAATCAAAGCTGAGATAATTGATTATCTAGGTCGTTTAACTTACTCACAAATTACATGCATTGTAAGTGATACATTATTATTCTATAGATTGAGTCACATGCCTGTCTTTGTTTATGTGAATTTGTCAGGCATCGAAAGTATACGTTAACAGTTAAATCAAAGTGCAAGTTATACTTCTGATTCACAGTTATTGGTATAGATTTTACCTAATCCATGGGTTGCAACCGATTTGGAAGTAATTAGATGTAATAAGATGAATTGGTTGTTTTGATTTGCTTCTCACTTCGATTGAACCTTGTAATACAGCAATGCATACATAATAGTTAGGATTTATTCAGTTAACTAGTGAAATTTCGGCCCTATCGCCGAATGGAACATTGAAAAGATTGATATGAGCTTTATAGGGTTTTTAAATTCATGAATGTGAAAATGTATTATTTTTTAGTAACACATGTAAGCCATAAACAATTTGGTGAAGTCACGGATGCAGGTCTTCAGTTTACATCATAACTAAACTAGTCAAAGTTCCTTGCCTAACCTGTCCGTTATTTAATCTACACTTTGAGTAGAAAGTCATAATGACATGCGGCATTTTCAAATTACACTGCACTATAATGACATTTTTATAGAGCAAGATAGCGAAAAAGCGAGCACTTAGGAATTTAAGAGATACATATTAGTTTGAACTTTCAACCGTGACTGCATGCTGAGTGAAATAGGCAGTAAAAACAAAGTGAAAAATATGTTAAAAATATAGTAGACTCAATTTGTTAGATTGTTGATTTATGGTATTAAGATAAAGCATATCAAGATAATAGTCAAATACTTGGAGATGCATACTGCGTATGCTTCATCTAACTGTCAAAGTTTATAAGCCTTGATACTACTGTCTAGTGTGTGTAAACCAAAATGGTCAAATTTCGAGTCATTCACCTGAAGATCAGTGAAAGAGCATTCTCAGGAAATTTTGAACTCTCAAATGTTGACCATCTTAAGTCAAACTATTCATAACAGTAAATTGCTGATATGATGAGGCATTCATTAAATTGTTAATCATGTCCACTTATATGCCAATCTAAATAATAAGCCGAATTCAATTGTATGAAATTGGTTTATTGACCAAATTAAATAATCGGTCTTAGGAACAGACTGTTCAGAACCTGAGTTTTGCTTGTTTCATTAAATGAGAATATTTCTAAGGAGATAACTCTATTTATCAATACAAGCTGAGCCCGGAAATACTTCTCTTCAACTTGTTCCGCTTCATAGCTCTACACTAGTATTTAGGTTTTGCAGTGGATTGTAAAATTAATACCAAAGAAATGGCTATCAGTTAGTTTGACAACAGGTACAAAATCAAAGGTAAGGTGAGATTTCACAATCGTTTAATTGTAAACACTGGTTTTAAAAGAGTACGAATAGAAAGAAAGACATGTTTTATTACTCGTGAAATCAATTGTAAACAATAATGGGTCTAATAAAGATCGGACGGTCAGATTATTGATCAGACAGCGTGAGATTAAAATTAGGAATCAGAATCCAATACCATCCAAAAAAGTTAGAAATAAGTTTCTCTTCAGAAGCGTAGCCAAGTAACTAGTTACAAGTTTGGGGTAAGCTGAGGCTGTACAAATGTCTACTGTACACAGAGGTTAGATTTATTAATGCGTGTATTTCTATGGCTTCTACTATAAAAACCGAATTCTGGGAGGATATGGTTAGGTAGGATTTTAGAAATAACTTTAAAAGGTGAATTCATATCAATCTAGTAAACCACTACCAGCAAAATGCGTCAACTATAGCTTTTTTTTATTTCTTTTTTTGTTCCTTGGCCAATCATAAGAGATGATGTTAAAAAAGTCGAGGACACGTTTGCCTGGTTGTGTACCATCAACATCACAACTTTCGGTTGACCAAATGGTTGAAGAAAACAGTAATCTCCAGTGTGTTGATTTCACATTTACTTGCAAACTAATGTTAGTGTAGGGCCAATGATAAGGAAAGTAGCTAAGAGAAAAATGTTTCTTCATTCAACTTCTAGTTTTAATGTCTCAATGGAAGTATTCAGAAATAAATACACATTTGAGAAGAGTATCTGCAAATCAATTGCATATTTTCTGCAGTTTATAATTGTTTATATCCGTCGACTAAATAAGATAATTACAAATTATTTGACTATGGTGTAATATTAGAAACTGAGTAACAACTATAATTAAATAATCCCTAGTAGAGTGTCATAACAATTAGGTGTCAATGATAGGCAAAGGATAATTACTGATTCACTACAGGAGTAGATCATAAATTATTCCTTTTGTACCATGACCAAATTAACTAGGTTAGTATTTTTTCTTCGTTTCTGGAATTGTGAACGTTAGTCAGTTGGTTTCAACTCACCAAAAAAACAAGGCGTATAGTCAATATATTGATTTTCTTGAATTTCTTAGGGGCGGGTGCGTACACGTCAATAAATTGAATTTATGAGCATGAAAGTGAAGAAAAGTAGGTTGGATGACTATTGATTTAATGTGACAGGCGAATCTATTGAATTCGTTCGCACGATTAGTATTCACTTATTTTTCTGTGAAGAAAACGTACATATTCAATATTCTGTTTTGATTGTTACTTAAGAATAGCGAGTATTTGGATTTCTTATACAGTATATTTAAAAATGCTTAACAACTATGAATAAATACAGTCAACCTAATCCAGTTTATTAGTGTTTTGTGATAATAGCGAAATTATTCGTAATATTTTCTACATGATGTCTGAATTCTGTACAGATATTAATAACTAATTAAAAATATTGATTCTGTAAAAGTGTTATATATGCTGTCGTTTGAGTTTATTGTTGCTTTTACAGAAGTTGACCAATCTCCATTAGCAAATGTATACTCCTGAGTCGATTTTGTCAGTAGTATATTCTACTTACAAATTTTAATAGATGCGGCTTTATTAAAACTTCTAACTAAAACGAACAGCCGAGTTGATCCATTTAAAATACTCGAATGTTGATAGTGATTGTTCGATTGAGTTTCAGTGGAAAACCTAATTCATGAACGATTTGATCCGATTTCAGATAGCGTCTGTTGTATTTTATTGCAGAATTCATTTACCTATATTGGCTAAATATTGTTTCGAAATTAAAACTGATATCGTTTTCCCATGGAAACTTTAACTCAAATCCCGAAAATTTACGTACGATTTCATATCCTGATCCTAATTTTTCACACTAGTTTATAACTTTGCTTAGAACCTACTAGTCGTTCAACGTTTGGCATCGCTTATAGGTTGTCTACTAGTTATTCTCCCGCCACCATTTCAACTCAGTGGAAGGTATTGAGCTTGAGTTCCTTCATGAACAAATCCATCTAGCGAGTCCCAAGTTGGACTAAACGAACGCCCTAAATTCTACTACCACTAACGGCTCAACTCTAAAATAATGTTATATCTTCCAAACTACTTATAAAAAATTAAATAGACACATCAAAAACAATTTAAATTAAGTATCAAATGTGCTATTAAACTTGACCAACCAAGTTATTAGTTTAGAGCTAATATTTATTTGAGTAACTAAACAGTATATCGAGATATGTTGCAACCATACTTTTAGATGTTAACTGGAGTTGGATTCATGTACCAGTTATTTTTTGTTCCTATGGGGTATAGTGATTGTGTCGGTAGGCAACTTGACAAACCAACTTTTCCATAACACATCATTTGGGTCGAAGTGATGTGGTTCGTAAATTGTTATGGGTTGAAATTCGTCACCACAATTACAACAATGTTCCGCAGCAATTAGGACCACCAGTTCTTCGTAGGGGGACTAGGACTTCGTATAGATGCATGTCTAGGGCTTTTACCAGTGCCACTATAGAATAACTGTGGCCATGTACAACTAAAGATCAAAAACACCAACAGTAGTTGTAATTACTGCAAAAGATTTACTCTTTTATTATGCTGCTTTATGACTTTCTGATTAAGATAAATTTTGGCGAAACAGTTTAAATTATCTAGAGATAATTTAGGTGTATAATAGGTTCAAGAAGGGTGAAAACAATGATCAAATTTTAGTGTCCTTACTACATCTCTGTCAAAATGGGATGTGATCATTACTGTAAGCATTTTTAAGGCAGTTTCAGAGGATAAGTAACCACCATTGTAGTGAACAAATGATGGTAGTGATTTGATCGAGGTAAGCTTCTTTAGACTCCCAAAAATGTATTGCAAATGTTATTCATGTTTAGAGCAAATACAGAATGCTATCTTTACTTTCTATATAAGGCATAAGTAGTAGTTTAACAGTTACAGATATAGTGAGTGGTACAATTCATCAATACACTAATACTGAGGTTTAGATCTTGTATCCTGTCTGCACAGAGGAATGGGTTGGTTTTCTGGTGAACTAATTGTTGAATTATTGACATGATCAAAGTGTGTATTTGTTGAGATGAACTGTTTTGAAAAGTGGAATTAAATAAAACCGTCCATGTACAACATATTCACTGAATTTGAATAAAAATGCATCGTCTTAAAATGCTTGTTTACTTTAGGTTTCTTGTAACCACAAACATGAGCGCAATCACATTGATCGAAAAGAAGACGAAAAAGTAACGGTAATTTAATTTAGCGAAAAACATATTTACCGAAAAGCATATTACATTAGATTTGTTAGTGAGTGAAAACAAATTATCGATGAGAAAAAACAATTGTGACCTGAAAGAGATTAAATTGTTTTGATTTTTCACTGTTGATGAAAAAATCCCTCGAACAGATTTATTATTGTTAATTTGGCTTTTTATTCTTTTGTATATTTCAACCAACAATTTTCATAATGAGTGTGATTTAGTTGGCAATCAATAAGCTTTATCATAAAAGTGACAAGTCGTTCTGTCTTTTTCAAATCGATAAATTTTGAGCTTCCTTTGTCGGTCATTCGGATTTATGAAAAGTTATTGATCGGCCACACTAATCGGACTAGGTCAAGCGATCGATAGAAGCAGACATAATCGATATAAACACTCGTCTAGTGCGAAAATTGTTGAGTGTTTATCAAACAATAGGGAAATATATCAAGAGTATCTAGCACTTCCCAAACCTATCAGCTTCGGTAGCCAACACTGAAAAACTAGCCATAGGTAGTTAATTAGTCACACGTATTACCACTAATGGAGCATTTGCCGCCGACCACTATTCTCCAGTCTACTTTGTCCTGGGCTTCCCTTTCCAGTTCTGTCCAGTTTTTGTTCATTCTTCTCATGTGTGTCTCCATTTCTCGGCACAATGCTTTCCTTGTCTTGTGACGCAGTTGTGTGCTTCCTGCAATGTGTCCTATACACTTCCAGAGCCTCTTGATTTCTTCCTCCACTGGAATTCGTTTCATTCTCTACCACAGTAGGTTGTTGCTGATGGTGGTGTCTGGCAGACGGATTCCGTTACTCATGAACGTAAACATGTCATTTTGATATGCTTGAATTATTATTACGAGTTTACCTTAGTCGGAAAACGAGAGCGACGATCGAGGATCCGGTGACACGACATGCTACTCTAATCCAAGTGTCCCAACCCCCATTGAGTGAAAGAAGAAGATTTGATGTGAAGCAGAACCTGTATTCTACAAGCATCCAGAAAGTTCGAGGTGCGAGTCCAGAAGGAAATCAGGATACCGGACTAGGAATCCGGCTCCGCTCCTAGAACGTTACTGATAATGCGTATTTATACATTTAGGTTGAATAGGAAACAGCTCCACAGTATGTGACATTGACAGTTAAGACGACCAATCGGAAACAACATTTGAAGTGACAATGAAATTCAGGACGACCAACAAGAAACGACATTGGAGTACGTGACACTGATATATAGTACGGTCATAAAATTTACCAGTAGAAATTACCAATAGGAATTGACCAATAATTCTCTTAGGATATTGGATGAATATCCTCCTAACAGATCCGAAGTATTTTTTGTAGACAACAGTTAATGAATATTTATATCTTTTAAATGATAGCTTTGGTAGTTCTTCAAGTGTCCACCCCATACAGTAGAACTGTCTTGACATTTGTATTGAAAATTCTGACTTTGGTGTTTGTTGGCAGTTGTTTGGAGTTCCAGATGTTGTTCAATGGTAGAAATGCAGCCCTTGCTTTGTCAGTCCGCTCCTTCATATCTGTATCAGATCTACCTTGCTCATGAATGATGCTGCCCAAATATGTAAAGGTTTTGACGTCCTCCAACGCATCACCATCAAGTGTGATTTGGTTGTCGCACGTTGTGTTGTATTGGAGAACCTTACTTTTTTCTTTGTGTATGTTGATATCTGCCGCTATTACACCAGTCATCTTCTGCTGCATTTATTGTTTTGTGTGCGATAGAGCGGCCATATCATCTGCGAATTCCAGATCATAAAGCTGAATCCCGGCTGTCCACTGTATACCATGCTTCCCTCCAGATGTTGATGTCTTCATAATCCAGTCGATCACCAGGAGAAAGAGAAAGGTTGAGAGTAAGCAACCTTGTCTGACACCGGTCTTTGCCTTGAGCGAGTCTGTCAGCAGCCCTCTGTGAACGATTTTGCAGTTTAATCCATCATAAGAATTCCGTATGATGTTGACTATCTTCTCAGGCACATCGTAGAGTCGAAGAAGCCTCCATAGTGTCACCTTATCCACATTCTCAAATGCTTTTTCGTAGTCAATGAAGTTGATGTAGAGTGGTGAGTTCCATTCACTTGATTGTTCCACAATGATCCGTGATGTTGAAATTTGGTCAGCACAGAATCGATTCTTACGAAATCCGGCCTGTTGATCTCGAATTCGGGCCTCTACGGAGTACTTCATTCTGTTGAACAGCAACCTGCTGGAGACTGTGCCTGGTAGTGAGAGTAGAGTGATGCTTTTGTAGTTTTCACACTTGCTGAGATCGTCTTTCTTTAGTATCTTGATTAGATGTCCTTCTCTCCGATCTGATGGTACTGGTTTTCATCCCAAATCTTGTCAAAGAGAATGTGGAGTATCTCGGCAGTTACTGCTACGTCTGCTTTCGTTGCCTCGGCCGGAATGTTGTCTGATCCCACTGTCTTTCCGTTCTTGAATTGTCTGATGGCCACGCTGATTTCTGCAAATTGTTCGTGATGCAAAATTGATCGAGAGTTCCGTGGGTGTTGCTTCGACGTTGGGTGTGTTCGGTAGGGCTAGTCGATTCAACAGTTTCTTTACGTGCTCTACCCACTTGGTTTTCTGTTCTTTAATGTTGCTGATTACTTTGCTTTCCTTGCTTTTCACTGGTCGTTCTTGTTTACGATATTTTCCAACGAGCTGCTTTGTTGTACCGTACAATTGTCTCCAGTATCCTTCTATTGCAGCCTTTTGTGTCGTCATTGCTAGATCTTCCACATATTTACGTTTGTCGGCTCTGATGCTCCTTTTCACCTGCTTGTTTGCTTCTATGTATTAAGCTTGTTCCTTGACTTTCTGTGTTCTTGTTTGGCTGATATTCCATGTACTCAAAATAATCGCTACTCTGTTTGTAAGAGGGTATATCAGCTTCGTGACTTACGAAGAAACTCGATCTTCATCATGAGACGTCTAACTCTTCTGAATGAAGACCTTCTAACTTGCAGGGCAAGAGTAAAAATGATTTTTGAATTATGTTTTCTGGTTAGTATTTTTGTGAATGACTTACAGCACAAAAATTCATCCAATGGAAACTTTCAATTACTGTGAACAAACGAACTTATGTGAATTTGAATTTTGAACCGTAATGATTCTCGACAAGTGAAATAACAGACTATTATTAAATTTGAATATTATTTTGATATACACCACTGTTCATTACTAACTAGTTTTCACTTGTTTCGCAATTTTTATTAGTCCTTGATAAAAGTCATGCCGTAATTGAGCTAATCCTTACGGACCAAAATCTTGGTGACAATTATGTGCCAACTAGTTAGTGACTTGCTGCTAGATGGGTGTCCCTGGTGTTCTAATGAGAGTTGATGACTAATAAACTCATCGATTTTGTTTTGGTGCAGTCACCATCTACCGGTGGCTTTTGAAAAACTGTCATATCCTGCAACCTGCAGAAATCCGACTTTTTGAAATTCCTACTATTGAACAATGTCAAATTAAAACATAACACCTGTCCAATCATTATGGATGCATGATAAAAATAAAAAAGGTATCCTCAAATTATGATGTTCTTAATTGAACAAAATTAGTTTGCTTATATTATTAGTAAGTTGGTGCATTCATCATTTGTTGAACTTTTTGTTAGTTTCTTCTTCCGGGGTTATTTATTATTTTTTTAATTCTATTGAACAATGAAGAATGGCAAAAGAAGCAGAGAACAAAATAATACAACGAAATTGGAACAACTCCGAAAAAGCAAAATTAGAATGGATTAAATGTTTACAAGTTTTTGCTGCGTGTTACATTGTTGTTTATCGCTTCTGCTCTTTTTTTCTTTCTGTTCTGCCTTTAACTGGAAAGTAGAAGGGCGCAAGCAAAACATAAAAACAAAAAAAGAAAAACAACACACAAGGAAAACCAACAAACGAAGAAGCAGGAAGAGAAAAAAACAAAACAAAACAAAACAAAAAAGAAGTAAAGCGCGCGATGTAAAATTTGCATAAACAGTCTCATGAAAGCATTGGTTAGTTAGTAGTGTTCCCAGGGCGAATAAATAAATACAAACAAACAACCAGATAAAGGCACAGATAAACAAACAAACGAACAAACAAGGAATTAATATTTTTTTTTGTTTGCTGTGTACAAAAAAAAAATTATTAATGTTTATTGGAATATAATAATAAATAGATGAACGAGTGAGTGGAGGAAAGGATTAAATTGGTTTTGGGGGATATTGTGTGATCATTGTGTATTATTTTATTATTTATTTATAGGCGGTAGATTCTTCATATTTTAAATTTGCTTTTCCTTTTTTGTTTGTATTATCCATGTTGGTTGGTCAGCAATGAGTTTAAGGAATCTATCTATTCACTGGTTTGATTTTTTGTTTTTTCATATTTTGATAACAAAATACAATACAATGATGACAACATAACACTAATGATTGTTTTGATTTAGTTTATTCGATGGATAAAAAAAAGTTGCATGATTTATTCTTTCTAGTCAGTGAGATGTGGTATATTTTATATGCGTGTTGAATAGCATTTTGTATGCAGTTTTTGTGCTGAATTCGAATTCAGTGAAACAAGAGAGTAAGTTGCATATTCGTATAGCTTGATGTCAGCAGCTATATGGATATTTTGTCCTTGTATGGGACTTTTTAACAGTGCGCACTTATGACTCTGTCAAGTATTTAACTCAATACATCCAGCTGTAAAAGAGACTACAACAGCTTTAAACTATTAAATAAGTAAAAGAAGTTGGTTCATATTTCCACTTTTTGTCGGTATTACTGATGATCGTAATAGTAGTGTATAAGTAGGAAATAATTCATCATGTTTTTCTCCTGTTCTCATTATACCAACATTAACATCTACTAGAAGATTATTGCATACAGATGAAAAAGTTTCACGATTTTCGTTTGTATTGGTGCATTGAAGTTGACTATAATCACCACTACAGAACAATTATACGCCCGTCACAGAGAACACATGTAAATCCATGTGAGAGACTGTATTTGTTGGCAATTTCGTTGTAATGAAAGAATACCGAAATCGTACCAGAAAAGAGGGGAGAAATTACAGAGACAGTGAAGCCGAAAAATGGCAGCAACACAAACGGAAAGTTTGCTTGTACAAAGTAGAAATAAATAAAAGAGGTTCAGTAAAACAATCACTGGTGCAATCAACTATAATAATGAATGTTTCTATTGAAACAATCGCGTTCTCTTCATAAAAGTGGATTCATAATAATTTTATTGTTAGTTTATAAAAAGTAGCGAGTAACATGTTCAACTCCTTATTTATCTTAGTATCTAATCTGCATTTACTCTTGTTCATAATTCATAATTATCCATTAAATTTCGATAGATTAGGCAAAAACTAGTGAACAGTTGAACGTTTAAGTGGTCAGTAAGAAACTGTTGAAAAAATAGACAAATTTTCTGCCAAAAATAGATAATTCAGTTCACCAGTAAGTATATTGGTATGATTACACAATGAAATGCTTTCATTCAGAAGCTATGATTTTCATGAGTTTTAAAGAACATGTCAAGTATAGTAAACAGGTTGTTTATGAACGATGGCTAAATAATTAGACGTGAGTTTAAATAGTATGGTTTTCAACTTACAATGTCTGTCAAACAAACATTGAATTGATGTTTTCTGATATTATTTATTTGGCTCAGATACATGATAAACCATCTTTACAAAAAACACCAAACATATAATATATACATATATACATATATATGTTTGTTCTAAAGGATTACTGTTTTGTAGTTTTCGTAGCCGTGACCAATTCGCAGATCATTTAGTGTTTTTTTTTCTCAGTATGACTTTCCAACATAAATTCACCACTGAAGAACTTGTCTTTATGATTTTTCATTTTTAACATGGAATGAATACCAAATTTTAAAAACCTTAAAATGATACCATTCACATACCATTCACTTTAAATCCTTTCCACTACGATATTTATCAATATAGTTTTTTAACCTCGAGTTCATAGTCTACTGTATTACATTACATTCTAAATAGTTGACTAGATGAAACTCTTATCGTATAAAACAATTTCCATTTTTTTTTCTAAAAAAAAACATCAAACTTGATATATAGAGAGTTTCGTTTTTAAAAAAAAACAACTGAATGTTAGATTTAAATATTGTGAGTTTTAGTTGACTAAATGGAAAATATTACAATGTCTAGGTAGTAGTACGCGCACAACAAAAAAACATACATACATACATACAGATGAATTTAACTATTCATGTAGGGTGGTAGTGAGTAATAATTTTTTTTACGACAAGTAATCAAGAATTATTCATTTTGCAGATGACTTATAATATTTAATGGAATACGCATAAATAAGTTGACAGAGTATTAAAATACAAAAAACAAAGCAACAAGATTAATAGCTTTATTTCCGGTCGATTTCAATACATTCACAAATGACAAAACTGAGAATCTACATTGGAAAAATGCTTCTTCTCTGGTGTAAGAACGGCTTTATTTTCATCCGTTAAATTTTGTCTATTTTTTTTGAAGTTTGTCACTTTCATACTTCGTGTGAGCCGAAAACGAGTTAAGCAGTGTTTTTAGTGAAAGTGTTGTTTATATGCAGAATTTCTCAGTAAGGAGAACATCCACTTTTTTTTCCAAAGATGGAAAAAAAAGTGTTTGAAATGCAACTGTTGTAAATTGAATTAATCAAGTGAATTTTCAAAACGAGAATAGCATATGGAGCATAACACACAGGATGATGATGATGATGATGATGATAACTGTGTAACTTTAAACTCGTAAATTTAATGTGTTCTGTTCGGTCAAAGCTAATCTTTTGAAAAAATAAACACATAGCATTTGTGCATAACGAATAACTAAGCTACATACTCGTTGAGGCTATAAATATTTATTCACTTAAATGTCAGGTATACACGTTCTTAATGTTCATCATGATACAATAACTCCTGACTACTTTATCACTGCGCTTATAAGTCATTTCAGTGTAATCATTCCAAATTTGAAAAATATAATACACACATTTAATTTATGTTATTCCTTCCTACCTACTCTAACATCAACAATAGAATCATATATTCGTTTTCACAATGACCTACATTAGCTATATTTGGCAAAAAAAAAATTATACCATCATTATTGACTTATATATTTTTGACCTTTATTTTCTGATAATTAGCAAATTTTCTGATCCGGTTGATGATTCATCGGTTCACGTATCGACTGCCCTAACCAAAAAAATGTCAGTGTTATTAAATTCCTAATTGTGGATTTATTTCTTTATGATTAAAATTTGCCAAATATGTATATTCTTGTTTCTTTGAATCGATGTAGGACCTTGCATAGAATTACAGAATGACAAATCACTACTATTCCGCATTGATAAAAAGGGATAAAATCGATAAAATCAGTAGCGAAGCAGCAGAATTGATAGGGGCTCCGAAGACAGTCAGAATGATTAAACATTAATGCAGGCTTGGGACTAACAGTGGGATCGGTGACTAGGGAGGGAATTATCAACTAAATGTACCTGCATCTCGATGTGGATGATCAAATTGGGACTCGAACCCAGTACCTTTGACTTGAAATACCCAGGGTATCGTCAGTAGAGTTACTGAGTCCCGATGGCTATATGGATCCATACCATGGTGACCATATTCCGGAGATTTACACAGAATGGCAACGAGGACCTATCAAATGTCATCCCCTAATATTAATGAAGGCATAACTCAAACCCTTATTAGCAGTGATATAAGAAACGACAATAAGGTTTGGATAGAATAATATCTAGATGTCAATGTATCCGCACTTTTGAGCCTATTTCGACCCATATCACAAAGCGTTTCTGACCACTCAACTCGGTATTTAGGCGGAATACAACCAGATAGTCTAGTCCTGACTATGACTGTATGTCTTGCTCTCCTCCAGTTTTATCCCAGCTTTCTATCTCAGACAGTATTAAATGTCCCAATAAGAAGTATCATGAACATAACCGATCACAAATTTGGGCACAGCTGCTTTTAGTTTATATATTGACCATAAAACTTCACTTAATCACTGCATTTTTGTCAATTAATTAAGGACGATTGATTTTAATCCTTCTAATTAACTTTCTCATCCGTGTTTGTAATTAACTCGGTACTGAAGTCGTCTGCAAGACCGAATACACTGGGCTTATTCCTGTATACTGTCATACATGTATCAAGCTGAATTGTACCAAACTAGTATGAATTGTGAAGTTTACCGCCACCTGTATATTCTTAAGTCACAGCTTTCGACATTTTTCCACCTGAAGTCATTTTGTAGTAAGAAAGATTTTCAAACAGAAACTATTCCTTATGTCGATCAGTAAATAATGTGATTGTGTAGTGAAAAAAGTTTTAAGGACTAGTATTGAAAACCTCAGACTAACTACCATCGAATACAGTAGAGGAAATGTACAGTCATTCGAAATGATGATTATATTCCAATGTGATCGAAAGAATTCGATTAGCACCCAGGACTAGACAGTACGACATTGTGCACTACTTAATGATGAATCAGTTCTATCAGAAGGTCAACTGTGACTCAAATAGCCTAATAGTAACTCATTAGACTGTGGTACATTGTAAAATCCATTCAAACATCACGAAAAGACTTGGTTCCTTGATGAGTATCGGTTAGAACGATTGCTCCTACTTACCAAACATATTAGATTTTGTCTTACGAACTTTGACAACATGCAGTTGGATAAATAATGATAATGTGTGTGCTTAACTAAAAAGACGGAGTAGTTGATGTTCAAAAATCTATCTTAGATATCTACAGATTGTTCCAAAGTATTTATTTTATTGATATTACGTAATTTATTATATCGAAGTAATAAGGAATATTTTCATAAGAAAATATATATCGCAGTCAAAAATAAATTATATAGAGTCATGAAGACAGCATAACTTAACTTTGTGTAACCATATCAAAAAGTTGATTTGCATTTCTATGCATCTGTTAACTATCTGTGACATCGGTGTAATTTGAAAAACTCTTGACAAATGTGGCACAGTGAAATTTCATCACTTTATCGATCAGTCACGAAATTAGCAGGAATTAAAATTCATTCACTAGTTAATATTCAAGGTATAATTGACTTTTCGCATCATATTTTATAAAGGATTATGCATGTATCCAGTATTTGAAAATTCAACTACCAATTGCCTGCGTTGATCAGTGAATAATGAGCTCTTTTTATGATCACTATGAACAGCTTAAGAGTTGATTCTATGAAATATCAGTGCTTAAAATACAATTGCATGAAGAATGTGTACTTCTGTTTAATGGAAACGTGAGATAAAACAAGATAAATAAATATGGGTAAGTAAAATATAACATGAACAACAGTACACTATATGATAATTGTCTGACTAATAAATGTCATTCTATATTAACAAATTAACACATTATCTTTTATTGTCCGTCAGTTTGTTGCTGTTTATGATGTTATCTGATATGCTCACCTATTGATGTACTCGAAAATATCACGAGTTCACCTTGCTCGGTAAACGAGAGCGAAGAGTAATGACTTATTGACATGATAGACTATTCTAATCCGTTTGTTGCAGACCCTGCTAACTAGATCAATAAGTCTAGATAAGACGTAAAGAATGTATTAAACAAGCACCCAGAAAACACGAGGAGTCTAAGCACACAAACCGAAGTTTATTTATACAATTATAGAAACGCCCTTGGGAGAGCTACGAAATAGCGTACTAAAATAATCCATCAACCAGTTACAGTCACGGATTTTCTGAAGGTCAGCAAGCACGAAAAACATGGAAATCAAGAATTTCGGGATAAAATTACAAAATTAGGACCATACCCAGTGAGTTCTGGGGATCTAACATCTGCAACATAGCCTCGGATGAAGTTTGGTTACGGTATACACCTTTTTTGGTGAAATTGTCGTAATGAATAACTTAGCTATGAATAAGAATTGATTGTTGTTCGTGTTATTAAGCATGAAAACTTAGGTAGTTTTACTGGTCTGTATCGAGCTTGAATAATTATAAGCAGGCAAGCAAATCAAGCTAATTGAGAAGACATTCAAGGAAATAAATTCATTTGTTTATTTAAGAGTAGACAATTGAACTGTTAGTTAGTCCAAATTCTCAGATTTCATTAACAATACCGGACTGACGAGTCAGAAAAGCTATAATTGAATTTGAACCCAGTGCTTTTTAGTCTGCACTGTAAACTTTTTCACAATGACAATAATTGAAAATAGAGATTATTATTACAAACTATTTATTCAGTAATTTGGCTCTGCAATTAGAGTTTCTGTCTAAATTATCATACTGTCTAAATTAACCATGAGCACAAATAAGATTAATAAACAACAATAAACAAATTACTGTGAAGGTCGAATTTGACTATAATTTAGGATAATTAAAATAAGGAAAATAACAATTAAAATGCTTTGGTTGGTTTTTTTTCCCTTCTGAATAATTTACATGATGCATTCATTCATGTGATTTCATGTATATCAAGTTATCCATAGAATATTTGTTATTGTTTGGGTTTTATTTTCGCTTCCCTTGTTTTTCCTAATAGTAGTCTTTGTCAGTTGAATGGTACTTTAGGTTATTTTAAATTATTCAGTGGTTGTTTATTGAATTTCCTGGTCACAATACAACCTTTTTAAATCCATAGTTTGAATAAATGATCAATTGAACCTATTTGAATCACAAAATATTTAAGAGTTCCAAATAAATCAGTTCAAAACTATGTTGGTCAAATAGTGTTCAAATATTTAGCCAATGAAAGAGCACACTGTTGAATGATTAAAAAAAGTAGGCAACAACTATGGGTTTTTATTGATTTATCAGCTTTTATTATTTTGATGCCCTTCATATACCTTTAAAATGTGAATGAAGAGCGCGATCTAATCACACATTGAAGAGTCAATATTCGCAAACTGTAGACTTTACACAACTTTCATCAATGAAGTTACGTATACACAAGTTATTGGCTAACTCACTTTTTGTATTGATAAACAGTGGATTAGCTTCCTCCCTTTTTTGACCTCATTTTGTTGGTGATGTATCTAAAGTTAAAAATATAGACGTGTAAGATTTACTTACCTATTTACTTACATCTGTTATCCCCAGCGGAGAAAAGGCCGCCGACCACTATTCCCCAGCTAACTCTGTCCTGGGCTATCCTTTTCAGTTCTGTCCAATTTTTGTTCATTTTTCTCATGTCTTTCTCTATTTCTCGGCGTAATGTGTTCCTTGGCCTTCCTCTTTTCCTTTGACCTTGAGGGTTCCAAGAAAGGGCTTGTCTGGTTAGGCAGTTGGGTGCTTTTCGCAATGTGTGTCCTATCCAGTATCACATAATTAAACTTGGTTGTTAGACATTCAAAGATCTTCTTTAAAATTTCATATGAAATTGCACTCAACACTTCTCAACATGATTTTCACAAATTTCTCATTGTCCTAATGTGACTTTTCCAAGGCAGCACTTCGACAACTAGTCGGATGTGATATTGACATAAAATAAAGACTGAGTTATTCAGCATAATGATTTTTGTGTTATTTAGGAATAAACAATGAAGAAAACATGTTATGTTAGAGAATGTGTGCTACTATATTCCATAATGTACTACATTGCGGCTAACATTGTAAATCAGAGATAAATAATTAACTTTAAGCAAGATAGGCTTTCTTTCAAAGGATAACTTAATTATACTATTAAAATATAACCATAATTACAGAAAAAAATAGATTTATTCATACCAAGTGCGAACTGGTACGCTGTTTACAAGATCATGCTGGACATTTGTTTAAATAATGTATTTACATTGAAAATTTCATGCAAGGATGAAAGTGAAAAGTGAAATTAACAGCAATAAAGCATGCACAAGTGAATTTATTGTACTAAAGGAGATGAAAAAAGCTGCGATCTAACTGTATGCTCCTTCTTCTCCTCAGGTAAAACTAATATGCATAATTTATGAAAAGATTGTACAATTGAAAGAGTTGGAAAAGAAAAAAAAGCAGTGTGATTTATCACAAACACCAGTAGCATTGCGTGTGTATTGATAACAATGTCAACTGTAGTTTGGTTTTTTTTTCTTCATAGTTAACATGTTAACATTTTTTTCTCGGAGAAGTTGGCAGAAATTTTATATTTTAGTCATATAATTTCAAAAGTGAAATTTCATTTGGTGTATTATATAAGATGCCAAGTTATATTTACAACCTTTAAATATTGTGGTTTTTATTAGAAAAAAACGTGTTAACACGTAAAATGACAACAGTCTGTCGTTTGTAGTTTGGATAAAAGATTTTATGAAGACAGCTTAATGTGGAGACAGTTTATAATACTAGTTGATGGTAGCTGATAAATCATTGGAAAAATAAAAATATATATTGAAGTCATTGTTTCCTAGATCCTAGGAAATAGTATGCATGTGATACTGTACACAAGTTTCAACCAAGGATTGTTGGGTTTTGTGTTAAAACTTTTAAACAGCTTAGCCGGAATTCCTCGGTTTTATTATTATTTACCTCAGTTGGTTTATATTATTGTCTGATAATTATACATTACTGTGAATACTATCAGCTTCAACTTATGATTGAACAATATCAGTCATGACTTCTAGTAATCGTCAGTTCTTGACGGTTCAGCGCTATCTTCAAGGTTATGTTGTGAACATTGCTTGATTAGATAACTGCAGAAACAACAGTACCATGTGAATATTCTAGATCAATTTATCATCTAATTTGATTTAAAAAAACCTTTTTATTTTCTATTTTGATTCTGTTTTTTCATAATATAGGGATAATTGGATTCACAGTTCTTGTGCAGTAGTTATTCACAATTCAAATGTTAGAATGTTTATCCCGAAGTTTTGTTGAGTATTTAAATGAACGACATTGTATTTACATACATTTTGCACTTGAACAATAAATAGTAGAATGAATTCATACAAATGTTAGACAATATTAGAAATGTTTTGCTTGACAAATAAATACTGACTGGCAGTTTTGACTGAAGGATTCTACAGAACGTTGGAATAAAACTGGAAAATTAATTTTCCAGTAGATTATATTCAATGATTAGGAATGCGTTCTTTAATATTGGTAAGAGTAGACTTGCAGTTGACACAATGTTTCGCTTAGAAATATGCATTGTTTATTGTAATGTGCTCGAAGACGTGACAAATACACCAAAGTACGGATGTCTCAAAATAGATTGATATTGTGATGAATAGAAAAGTGGAATTATGGTGTTTTGTGAATCAGTGTAAATCTGTAAGTCAAGAAATAATTAATCTAATTTGAAGTTATAACAATTTTATGTGAACAATCTAGTTTTATTTTCGCGCACAATATCGAAGGTCCCGGGTTCGAATCCTGTGAGGTGCAGGAGTCGTGGATGTGCACTGCTGATGAGTTCCATACCAGGACGAAACGGCCGTCCAGTGCTTCCAGGTTTCTAATGGTGGTCTAACAATGATTGATTGATGATTTCAAATCTAGTTTTAGTCATTCGTAATTTAGTGCTTTCTGAGGATAATAATAAGCTCTAAAATAAAATGTATTCAGTTCATTTTGTTGTTGATACTATTTGAGTTCAAGATAGACATGTTCCAACCGTTTGAACCCTCAAACAAGCGAATGAGAGAATTGTTTTAAATTATTATAATTACAATTATAATAATAATTATTATTATAGATGAAAGCCAATTTAATCAATGTATTGAGTTCTGGACTTTTGACATTACGGATTCTTTGAAAAGCCTAGACAACAAGTTTTCTGTCTTTTGTTAGCTTTCGCTGAAAAATCATTTTTCACAACCCATAGATTTACTTAACAATATTTTAAAGCAACCAGGACAATATTAATTTTATTTAAACAATTTATGACTTTAAATTCAATAATACATGTCATTTATGTTAGTGGCTAACAATGTCTTGAATGTAGTGTTTAGCGGTGTATCAGCTGAGGAGCTTCATTAGAGGAAATTTAATTGTACATCACAAATTGTGAATAATGATGAGTAGTGAATATTTTACCTTATGGGTACCTACCTGTGTAACATGTTTTGTTGGACATGAACGCTTGCAAACTGTAAGAAATCACAGAATATGGAAGAACAAACTGTAGGGTTCATCACTAGGTACGCTTGAAGCTATTACGAGTTCAACTTAGTTTATAAATGCAAACGAGACAATTACCAGCGTCCAGATAGGCTACCTTGGATCCCAAGCTCAAGTTAGAACGCTTTGTAAGCGTAGAAAGTATATTCTACAAACACCCACCAATCACAATACAATCAAGCACATAACTCTCATTTATTTATACATCATAGAAACGTCCTTGGGACAGTTACGAAATTAGCACAATAAAATACACAGCAGTTGATCACAGTCAAGGATTTTGCTGTTGGGAAATGAAATCTCAAGGTTAACTGATCAACCCATGCTCACAAACATGAAATCTAAAATAAGGCATTGATCAAGCGAGTTTTGGGGATCTAACATCCCCAACACAAACATGGTCAAATATATTCAGGGCAATTATCGGATAAGTTGCCAATGTAGTTTAAATTACAGCTGTGTTTCCCTGTAGTTAATCTCTCATTTTCATGCATTATCCTGCATATGTGATATACATAAGATAAGGAAGAATGTGAAGTGGAAGTTTTTGTTTTAAAAAAAAATAACTGGAACTTTGATAATCATTATAGTTGATAAGTAATCCATGAAGTGGTAAGAAAAAGAGTATAATTTAAAACTGGATATAAAAGTCTTTAAAATGTCTTTTCTTGTGAAGAGCTAATGATAATTAATTTACATACAGTTGGTGGAGTCCTCTTTTTCTTTTTTTCCGCTATATACTACTTAGTTTTAAGCTTTGCCTGTACAAGTAATCAGTGGTGAGTGTTTTTGAAAATACAAATATAACATGCAATTATTTGCCAAGTTTGTTCGCTTAATTTTATTTACATTGACTAGTAGTAAATGATAATGGTATGAAAAAAAAAGAAACTGTCAGTTATGAATTAATAGAAATTGGAATAAAAATGAAAATGCTGAGTAAAGTGTTTGATTTTTTTTCAGATACTTAACCAATAATTGTGTAATAGTAATACATATATATTGTGGTTAACGAAAATTCAAGTTTATAAGAAGTTTTTAGATATGAATATACCATGTGGACTATCTTCAGTAGGCAAGGCAGCAAATGCAAATGAAGAACCCTCAAATTAATGAATTGCAAATAATTAACAATAAAGAACACTTTTAACAAGTTAATAACATTCTGTTTTGCATGACTGACTGAACGAATTAATACTTCTTCTACGTGTAAGTGTAAGTAAGTAAGTAAGTAAGTGTAGACTTGTATTGACAATTAAATTTTATTACCACTAGTGAATCTGACATACACATACAGCAGAGTATGTAACAAGATTATATTGTGTTTGTTTAAAATTTACAATCTAAGGTAAACATTATATGTACCTATAAATCTAAGTGTACATTCTTAAGTTCAGTTAGTCTATTTTTATATCAGATGAACAAACAATGAATATAACTTTCATTATACACTGATTATTATTTTTTTTTCACATGAACATACATTTTTATCAAGGACTAACATTTGAAAACCAGAAAATATCGTCAGACAGCTAGCTGTCTTGTCAGACTACACTGATCAGCAATCGATATCCATAATCTAGCTTGCATTAATGTACATTTTCTCTTGGTTGATTTGAAAAAAATTCTAATTAAATATATATTAATTATCAATTTACATATCAAATATTTATTGCTAGCTGGTTGTTGTTGAATTCAAATTCAATAAACTATTCACACTCAACTGATCACTGAGTAGTAATGATTAATGCCATGTTGATCTAGTCCTTTTGGTGTTCATGGAATTCGGTCGATGAAGTTGCGATGTGGTCACTAGGCTGACGTGTTGATCTGTTAGATAGTTGAAAGTAGTTAATAGAAAACCCTGAATCTGGGTTTTGTGCTGTTGCTACTCTTTATGAAGGGTGCTAATGCTCCCGAGTCAATTTGATCCTATGTTATTGATTAGTAACAAATCAACTCTGATTAATAAGTTGTACATTCGCCAGTCCCGTAAAGATCAGACACGGCCCAAATTAGCTCAGTGATAAAATCTCAGATTGTTTTGTTGGGTGACGGAATAGAATTGGCCGAAGATTAGTGGTAGACCTCGGTGACCTGTATCAAATAACATGAAAATTAGGTTCAGTGTTTTCTACTGACTATTTTTAACTGACAAAGTGAATTATACGTCTTGGTAATATAGGAGTTGCTAATTAGGTTTTGATCAACTGCCAAAATGAATTAGGTTTTTTAATGACTAGTTAAAAATTCGTTAAAAGATCTTGAAGAAGTTGTTCCAATAAAATTTGAACTTTGTTAAATTTCACAAGCATAGACTATTCTGAAACATGACTTATTGTTTATGCCGTTCGTTAGTCAATGTTAAACTAGCTTTGAAACGGAACTCTCGTTTTCGGTTAGTAAATCAAATTTTTTAAGTTTTTTTAAAAAATATCACTTTCTTACTAAAAATTTACTGTTAATTTAAATCAGTTTATGACAGCCATAAAAACACTTCGTAATTGAATACACGTAGACTGATCAAAAGTTTACAAATGATTTGAAAAATTATTTAATTCAATTAATTTTTTTATATTTATTGATTAGTTGATTTATTCAGAAGTGAACGAAGAACAATTGAAAGCTTTCAATGCCTCAAATTATTTTTTATCGCTTTTTTTTTCAAAAAGGTACATGGACTGAGGACGTTGGATTAAAATGTAAAATTTTGTTGATAATCAATCAAAAATGTTTCCATTTCACACAGGTGAATAATGGTTTAGCAGATATTTTGAATTATCCTGGTTTTGTTAATAAATGTATACATATCAATATACATACTTTCCTCAGAATTGCACTCAACAGAAAAGATGAGGAAAGAAGTATTTATGAGCGTTTTTCTTAACTATTCGAGGTCATATCCATCAAAGTAATTTGATTAAAAAAATAGTTAACTTATTGTTCACATGATATAGTGATAGTATTTAGGTCAAAAAATGTGTGAAATGAAATTGTTATTATTAATTTTTCAAATGATATCAGTATATGATGAAAACCAACTTTTTTTTCAGAATACCTTATTTTGTAGGCCTAGAGAGTTTGATGTCAGCTTCAGAAGCCCTTCTACGGTTATTGCCATTCGTAAGTCCGGATAAATGAGGAGGGCTAGACATGCGAGTTGCCGACCCCGTGTTGTAGAGAAAAAACTTGATGAAAAAAAGCCAAGTAGAAAAAATAATTCAAACCATTTATATTCTGTCATGACGGTTGGAACGTCTTCGTTTAGAAGAGTTATCACACCTCATGATGAAAGACGAGTATCTTCTGAAGCCGTGAGGCCATAGCCAGAGCAACAAGAGACAAGGTACATGGAATATTTGCACAATTTTGGAGGATGGAACAACCATTCAGTTTGCTGCGGAAATGAAAAGATGCAACCTTAAGTTGCTTGAAATAAGTGGAACTCATTAGATACAAGCTGGACAGAAAAGGTTGGATTAAGGATAGATATTGCTGTAATCAAGCCATGAAGATAATGTCCCACATAAACAAGGAGTTGCACTGATGTTGTTAGAAGAAGCCCACAAGAACTTAGAAGATGGAAATCACATCGACCCCGGATGATTAAAGCATCCTTCAAAACAAAGAGTGAGGGGATTACAATGAGTATACTTCAGTGCTTTGCTCCCAACAACGGTTACATTGAAGACGACAAAGATCCATTCCATGAGAAGATGCAGTCAATAGTAAAGAAGTGCCCAACAAGGGATCTAGCCATTCTGATAGAAGACCAAAAAATCAAGGTTGGAATGGGCAACACTAGATATGAAGACATCATGGGATGATATGGACTGGTAGAAGGAAAAGAAAACGGTGAGGCCTTCTCAAATCTACATGTCTTCAACAAAATGGTTGTAGGCTACACCATACTCCCGCACAAACGTTTACACACAGCTACATGTGTTTCACTGGATCTTACCACACAGAACCGAATCGACCACACCCGTATCAATAAAAAGTTCGTAAGGACGATGGAGGATGTTAGACAAAGGAAAAGGGCTGATACACCTTAGAACAAAAATGAAACTCAGGAAGCACTGAACAACTTGGCGAACAGCATCACAAAATTTTATTGTAGCCTGTCTTCGAGGTACTGACAAACTCAACGAATTCAAGGTAGCTGTCATCAGTGAGTTCCAAGCTTTACATAGCCTATTCGACGAAGAGGAAACTACGGCGGAGAACTACTGGAAAGCGGTCGAAGAAGCAATGACTTCAAGATGTCATGAGGTTCTAGGCTATAAGGATCAACACTACAAAGAATGGATCTCTGTAGACAATTTACATTAGATTCAAGAAACGAAGAACAGGAAGAAAGCAATCACTAACAGTTAAACTACAATAGAGAAAACAAACGCTCAGACTCAATAGAAAGAAACAAATAAACAGGTGGAGAGGAGCATCAGAGATGACAAACGTAAATATGTAGAAGATCTAGACGGCAGAAAAGGCTCTAAGAGAAGGAAACTAGAGACAACTGTACGATACAACAAAGCAGGTCGCTGGCAAATATCGTAAACCAGAACGACCAGTAAAAAGCAAGGAAATCAAACATGGCAACAACTGCAAAAAATATTCCACTTTCTCTTCAACAAAATTTGGGATGAAGAACCAGTACCATCAGATCGGAGAGAACGTCATCTGATGAAGAAACTAAAGAAAGGTGATCTCAGCAAGTGTGGGAACTACGAAGGCATCACTCTACTCTCACTACCAGGCACAGTCTTCAGTAGGTTGCTGTTCAACAGAATGAAGTACTCCGTAGACGCCCAAATTCGAGATCAACAGGCCGGATTTCGTAAGAATCGATCGTGTGCCAACCAAATTTCAACATTACGGATCATTGTGGAACAATCAACTGAATGGAACTCACCACTCTACATCAACTTCATTGACTACGAATAAGCATTTGAGAATGTGAATAAGGTGACACTATGGAGGCTTGTTTGACCCTACGATGTGCCTGAGAAGATAGTCAGCATCATGCGGAAGGAATTCTTATGATGGATTAAACTGCAAAATCGTGCACAGAGGGCTGCTGACAGACTCGTTCAAGGCAAAGACCGGTGTCAGACAAGGTTGCTTACTCTCAATCTTCCTCTTTCTCCTGGTGATCGACTGGATTATGAAGATGTCAACATCTGGAGAGAAGAATGGGAAACAGTAGACTGGTCGGATGCAGCTGAATGATCTAGACCCCGCAGACCATCCGGCTCTTCTTCAAAAAATGCTGGAGAATATGACTACTACAGCAGCAATAGGTCTGAACGTACAGGAAATAATGATGTAGATAAAAGAACACTGCGCCGAAAATTGGAAACAGATATAGAAAGAATGAATGGCAATCAAGTAGAGCCGGAAAAGAAGATCCAGGAGATTTGGATAAAGAATTCTAGTTGGTAGCCTATGCTTTATTAGGGGTAACAGGTGAAGGTAAGTAAATAAGCAAGAGTGTTTTCCTCGTTTTTTTAAATGAAATTTGCTTTATAATAGATCATTTGCCGTCTTCTTTTGATGAAATAATTACGTCTCGTTATTTAGTAATATTCGTATCCATCGAAAAATTATGGTATTTCGAGAGAAATGATCAAAAATGAGGAGTTGGTTGGTAAAATTTGTTATCTATACCAACAAGATATTTTAAAACAAATTAACAAAACTATTCATAAGAAAAAATAAATCAGATCAAATCAAATCAATGGTCATACCATCCTTAGATTCTTTTTCATGGTCTTTTTATTTTCATTATTGACTTGCATTTTACTACCTGATGTGTAGATTGATAATCACAAATTATAGTTTGAATTTGATCATCAATAACAGTTTGTATAGTTGTTTTTTTTTATTTATTCAGTCAGTTGACTAGTAGCAACATTTAACTTTTTTTTAAACAGTTAAAACGTGTCGTTGGTTCCATGCATAAATAGATTATCATTTTAGATAATTTCACGATGTCCATATGTTCAATAAACCAGTTGGACTGTCATAATGGGAATATTTATAGATGAACAATTCCAATAGATTATTCAAAAAAAATATGATAAATGATAAAATACCCTGTCTATCAGTAGAACTAAGTAGACTTGTATTTCGTATATCGTTTCAGCTTGTACAGAAATGGTATTACTTGTATTTTATTATTCTATCTTTCTTAGTCGATACAAAGGTTATCTCAAAATTATTGTCGTTCATATATTATCCGATAGTTTGTTTCAGTACCAAATATTGTACAGTGTGAACATGCAAGTTAAGGAGCAATATAAAGTATATTTAAGTGCGATTTGTACCGTTAACGACACATACACATGCCTTGAACTCGTTCTATCAGAAATAAGCAGTGGTATGCAAAATGGATTGACCTTTGCTAGTTAGCCATTGAAAACCAGGGAAAAATGGTCAGATATTTCATTCCGGTGTGCGATCTCATCCCAATGATCACTTGTGGCTATCGAAGGATAGAATTTAATCCATTTAGACCTTTCTATGTAATATCCATCGAAGACTCATTGGTTTGTTACTTCAGAATAAAGTAATTTTTTTTTCAAATTCGATTTAAAAGGCAGAACTGGTAATGAAATTATCAAATGTCACTGGTATTAAAGCTACACTAAATCCAATAGAGATTATCTGCTACTTGAACTATAAGAAAACAATCAGCATTACAAGTACGTTTGATCAGTCTAATTTGTTGCAGTTGTCCAACTTTTGTCATGAAGTTGGTTTGCTTTTGCAGAGTAGATAAATATAATCCTTAGAGAAACTGTTAACTGTTCTTACTTCAAGATAGTCATCGACTGCGGTTTACGCATTGAAATAATACAATTTTCACAATGTTTTCTCATTAAATTTATAAATCTTACTGCTGAATGGTGTACACTGACTAATGACATGGTCATCTGTTGTTTATTCTTTCAGTTATCACATGTTCATTATGCAGAATACTTTGTAGGTAGGTCTAAACTTACTAAATTCAATTTTTATGCTTGTATTGGTATTGTTTGTCGAGATACGGTTCAGATGAGCTTATACCGAATTGTCCAGTCTGCACAAATCTTTGTCTCAATAATAATAATGATAATATTAATCATAACAACAATCGTTGATTAACTCTGATGTGAGTTATCGATGTTCAAGTGATAAGCTATGAAAAGAAGTAATTGAACATGAGAAAGATACAGTTTATGATAATAAAAATATTGAAAATTGATTGTAGTTGATTCCCACGCATTAGTAATAATGCGGGGTACTCACTATGTTATCTGGATAATCTGAGTTTACTGCCTGCCCCAGGTTGTAACCGTATGGTCCTAGTGTAGGAAGAAATATGTAGGCATTATCCACCAAATTTTTCATCTGATACTAGTTCATGACGAAAATTTCTTTCGAGTTTTAGAAAATACCATAAAAGCTCATCATAACTTTCATACTGATATTCCAATGAGTTTTTTGTGTTAAACACTAAAAATATTTACTGGTGCATTGAATATTAGTATATAAGGGGAATGTATCAAGAAATTCAACACTTTAAATAATAGATTTTTTGTAATATTAATGAAAATAATCAGTCTTGTATTTCATACATTGCTCAGTTATTCATAAACATGACATTTGGATAAAGGTCCCAAATAGAATCTCTAACAATTTTTAAGTTATCATATTAATACCTCAGCTTAATATTAACTATTTTGATAGATAACAATTAGAAGTAAGTCATACTATTTTCGAGGATCATATCATCCACTTATGCACTTTGGATTCTTACGACAGTTTGTTTCAGGAACTGACTTCGGATGAAGAACTATGAACCATCAGGAAACAATCAGCAGTCTTCTCGTTAACATTTAGACTCGCATGCATTGTTGATCTTATAAGAGTTCAACTGAAGCAGATCATGAGCCTGCGATTCGAATCTATCAGCTAGGCAAATGTACAGTGATTAGAATGTTGACATTCCTCATGAGAATTTATCAAGGCCATCTAGTGATGAGTGCATAGATATAAAAATTGGGATATCTACAAAGTACTTTGTCATTGAATAGTATAAAATTTATATACCAAATCAGGAATGGACGAATTGATGTTTGTTGTTGTTGAATAACTCGAAACTAATATGCCTTTTAAAAGTTTGGTTAAATGTGATTTACAATCCTATCTAAGGTACATTTGTTAGACAATAAAACATAACTAAAAATGGGAATAACACAATTTAGGGAAATGTTTATTTTGAAACTAATGATAGTTTCCAGTTTGTTCTTATTATTGTATTCTATACGGAATAAAATAATGAAATAAATTAAGCTGAGTGCTGAATTCAATTTATTTTGATATATATATATATATATATATATATATATATATATATATATATTTATAATGGTTGACAGGACTTGAAGATATACATTATAGACTTGATGGGTACGTGGTTTATTTGAAAAAAAACATTATTCATATTAGACAGTTATTTAACTTGGTTTAAAAGGATGGAAGTGGTATTTATGAATTATGGAGAAAATTAAACAATAATTTTGTTTGAAAACATTTCATCGATTTATATGTGAACAACCCTGTCGCGTGTAGGTATCGGCTACCAAAGACAAATGGGTGAGGTTGCGCGAAATCCTTATGTCAATCAGAGTTAGACATTAACACCGTTGGATGGGGACCCAGTGGTCCAGAGGTCAGGCATTCGCGCCCAAGACCGAAGGCCGTGGGTTCGAATCCTACGGGGTGCAGGAGTCGTGCTTGCGCACTGCTGATGAGTCTCATACCAGGACGAAAAGACCGTACAGTGCTTCTAGGTTTCTAATGTTGGTCTAACAATGATTTATTGATGATTTTAAATGTGTAAGAACAAATGAAGCTGTATTATTACAGTTCGCAGATAACTCTTACCATCTAAACAATAAAAACCGTGAAATGTAAACGCGATATTTTTTTCGATATACTTTTGCATATATCAGGCTGTATAGCTATTGGGATTTAGTAAATCCAATACCGTTAAGTTCTCAGTTTGGACAGAAATTCCTTCGGCTAATTTTTGTAATGCATCCACTAAAGTAAACATTTAAGCATCGCAGTTCGTTACATTTGAAGCTTCATTCTGGTAGACAGGGAGCTAGAGTACTAAATATCAACCTGATCAGAATATCAATAAAAAATTAAATGATGAACTAGTAATGTAGCTTTCTATATAAGTCAAATTAATACTGAACTTTATTACGGAACTAACTATGAAAATTCGAATAGAAGACATGCACGAATTATAAATGATTGTAAGAAACTCATGACTAATCATCATCATCATGGCTTTTAAGTTTTAAAATTATTCATTGAAAATTTCATTCTTCATATTTTTGTTGATTTTTCTTTCATTAGGCTGGTGGGGAAAAATCAACAAAAGTTTCGACGTAGGCATTTGTTTGTTTGTCTAAGTGTTACTTTTTAACATGAAATACATTAGTATTCATTTTTAACAAGTATAATTCATTAAAATTGTGAATAAATCATTGCTAGAAATTTGGAAGCACTGGACAGCTGTTTTGTCCTAGTATGGGACTAATGGTAGTCCCTCAAATTGCCTTGATTGGTTAAGCATTTCTTATAAATATTCATGTATATTAGAGTAAAGCCTGATGACGATCTAATCGAAAACAATATTGTTCGCTTGTATGTGTTGTTCTAATTGTAGTCTAACAATGTAAAGCAACAATCTCCATAATTCTACAATGAAAAAAGTATTGTCCAGTTAATATGCACCGGTCTGAAGTGGCCTTATAGCTATTTATATCATTTAAGTAACGAAAGTTGATTGAGCATTACGACTGCAATACAGAAATCGACAATTTTTTGACAATGTTATTATTAAATAATGTTAAACAAACGAGGCTGAGAAAATATGAGAAACCAAGTGCAACAGTGTATTTACGACTGTTGTGTGATCAGGTAAGACATTAGTTCTTGTTGCATACATAGACTACGAATAGCTGCTGCTTCTGTATAACATAAAAGTTTAGCATTATTCAGTCTATCTTTTTCACGGAACGAAGCACCAGTAATTATTGAGTGATTCATGTGCCATATCTGTTTTCTAATAGCACTATTTAGTAGTTTTAGTTTGTTTAAGATTGAATTCCTTGGCACATATCCTGAGATGTTGTTAGACAATATACTTTTTATTCTTTCGAATCATGTGCTATTGAATGTTCTGGTATATAGATAGACACATTTAGGTGAGGTCTTTTGTCCAAATTAGGTTCTCTTAATGGAGATTTTGTTCCGCACATGATGAGTATGCGTGCATCAAAAAAGTTATTTATTTGACGCCTATTCTGCTTTTTAAGATTGTCTCCAATGAATGAAAGTTTGATAAGCGCAATTCTTAGGAACAGTGAGTTGTTCAAGCATCTCATTTATCGGTTCAAAGGTTATATTGGTGAGTTTTATCAGATACCTATTCTCAAATAATGTCCTTCAGAACATAATCTGGTTATCCTCAAAACAGTTCTGACAAAGCTTCTTTTAAATGAGATTAGACAGAAGTTTTTAAGGTTTATATATTGGCCTGTTCATAAAGTCTTATAGTAGATGGAAAATGAAACTGAATCGTCTTCATTCCTCGTTATCGTAAATTCTAGGGAATAAATGTTAATACCTGCACATCTTTCTTAAATCTCCTATGACACTGAATTCACACTTCAACACATTCTTAGGCTGAGAATGATTAAAATAATTGTGACTTTCAGGTTTTCAATGTCTCACTAGTTTATGATAATTTATGGTAAACAGAATAGACAGTTTGCGACAAAGGACTTTAGTATTCATTTATTATTCATAGCGCAATGATTTATTCTTCAAACTCTCGGTCGTCTGTAAACTGGAGCATACAGAAATTGAATAAGGCATAGAGTGTTTCATTTATTATTAAACTATTTTCCATTACAGAATAACGAAGTTAAAAGGAAATTTAAATGAATCACTCACTGTAAGCTGAATTTTGTATCTTTGTCTTTTAATAATGTAAATCTTATTTTAATTTTAATGCTAAATATTTTTATTCAGTTGTTTTAATCATCATAACACTACTTCCAAATAAACATCAAAATTCAATTTGTAATATTATTATTATTTCTGCAAATTCGAATCAAAACGATGCGTTAAGCCAACTGAACACAAATTTGAATAAACCTACTGCGTTATTATTTCGAAATTCAAAATTTGCAAGAAAAAAAACAATTGAGTTTACGTATAATTGAATATTGGTGGATACGCGCGTATATTTTTTCTGCTTTTATCTGCTATTGGAATACATTAGTATGCTGATTTGATTCTCTGTTGAGATGCATTTATTGAACAACAAAATTTATCATAGTCGATTTAGGTAATTAATTTTTTGAAAAACCGATTTCCAAACAAAATATTCTTTTTTTTTAATTTAAAACAAATTTTCTAATTTTTTTCTTATTCATCTGGATGAGGATGAAAAGCAAACAATCAGGAAAAAAATTTATTATGATTCTAATTTGTTTCAGTGAAGAAGTTCGCTTTGTAATGGTTATTTTGTTTTGCAAATTTTTTTTTATTGTCATATTTTAATCGTATTGTTTATTTAAACTAAGTAAAAAATCTAACAACGTTTTTCTTTTGTTGTTGTTGCTAAAACAGGGAATTTAATTACTTTGTAATTAATTCGATTAGAATTATCATTTATGTTAATCAACTAGGCACTTATTATACAATTCATTGAAGAACTCATTCATAATGAACGGTTTAAAAGTGATTTTCATCAGCACTGAATATTTTTTGCGGAAATGATAGTTTCAGTTTCACAATAGGTAAGTTCATAAATCTAGGAATTCATTGCTGTTCTTTTTTTGGATGTCTATTTCTATCGTATTTAATATAATCATTTTATATGATTACTTAAGTTATGGTATTGGTTTTTTTGGTCAATTAGTTGTTTCCCTTTAAGAATATCATATTGCAAAGTGGTAGCGTTCGTCTCTTCTTCTCTTATTCAGTCAGTCAGTCAGTCAGTCAATCTAACGTAGAACTTCGTACGCATGTACATAAGTTCATGTTGCCATACCACATTAGCACAGAGATGCAAATGTGAAATCAAATCCCATAGTGATAGAGATAGTAGACGTATTAATGGTTATGAAGGAGACTAAGGTTTGAAGATAATATTCAAGAAGTATAATTCAGTGAGATAAGGTTAGAAAGATAAAGGTAGAAGTGCTTCTCTTCTTCTCTTATTGTAATAATCTGCAGATTTTACAAGTGACTCACTCAATTTTACACCTTGTTCAACTCTTGTCTAAAATGAAACTATCAATGTTTCTGTTTTAATGCTCTTGTTACACTTCACCTATAAAGTTTTGTCATAAAATATTATGTAACTTACTGGTTTAACTGATATATATATATATCGGTCAGCATAGATGACAATTTTCAATAGCTATCCAACCTATGAGTTGTTTGGTTCGTTATATTTAAATGAGAATCCGAAAATAGCTCATTCTTCAGAACTGATCTCTCTATTATTTTATAGAGACTTGGGTATTTCCAATTTATTTACAAATATTACATTAAGTGTTAAAGTGACTATTTTTCTTGAAATCCACCATTGATAATTCTATTTTTAGTATTGCAAAGTTGAATAATGTCTATATTCACCTGATGTGAAATTGATATATCCAAAAACTTCATTAGCCTTCTTCAGTTTTAAGCCAATGCCTAACTGTCTTAGCTAGTTAGTTTTTCTGTTTGGTTTTCATTAATTTGAACTGAAATTTATGTCTAAAGATAATTGACTCATTTACTGAATTGCAGAAACATGATATGCTATGAAGATATATATATATATATATATATATATATATATATATATATATATATGCGACAGTTATCTTTATTTAAAAGCTTCACTTTAGACAGGTTACTCCAAACTAACAGCTAGCTAAAATGGAATTATATATATATATATATATATATATATATATATATATATATATATATATATGTATCTGAAGAGAGAGAGAGAACGAAAAACAAGAGAATACACTTAGGTAAATTTATTTTCCTATGTATATCTTGAAGTTGCAAAGGTATATTTTCTAACTTCCTTCATTAGTCTCATATGTTGATAATTTTAGACAGTTGTTTTATTTTAAAAAAATTTTTTTTTATAATTACTTATTTTTTTCAAATATGAAAAGTGCACATTGTATATTTAACTATTTTTCATTCATTTGTTAACTTACATCGCAACAAGTTCGGTCATCTGTGACTTGTTCATTGTGTTTTTTGTTTTAGCCAAAAAGTTCTATCTACAAAATGATGCATTGTAAATCATTTTGGTTTTTTTTTTGTAGAAATATTGTGTACATGATTGATGGCACTTGGTTGCTTTTTATAAAGTTAGTGGGGAAATCAGTTCAGTAGTTATTTGTTGATTTTCCTAAACATGCTGTTCCGGTGGTTTTCTGATTCAGTGAGTAGTCTCACTTTCAATCTCGTTCGATGATGGCTACATGTAAAACTAACTGACCTTTGATATCCGATACTAACTGGTAATCAGTTTGGAGAGACGGTTTATCATATTGTAAACGAATTAGGCAAATGGGTGAAAACAGATTCGTATGTTACAAAAATACTTATCATTCATAGATTTCACAGGTAACGTGAAATTGGCTGATCAATAACGAAGCCAATATTTTACTGATCGAGGCCTATTGCAGTACATATGCAGATTACCATGTATTCATTATTCTACAGTAACCTGTGAACTGTGTACTGGAAATTAGAGATCATGATTTTGAATTTATGTATTTTTTAAAATTTAGTCCAATGAGAAACTTACTCAAAGTCAATTTAAGGAAACATTTGTCATGATTTTAAAACTCAGTTAAGTTAAGTTGTTCATCCTCCGGTGTATGGTTGACAAAGGACACTGATAAAACAAAACGCATCAAGGTAGAGAATCATGTTCACATTAAGATTACTAATTGCTCACAGATTGATATCAGTCTACATGTATCAACTTTGAAAGTTCTAAATAAAATTTCATCTATTACGAGAACAATCACCTATAATAACAGAATGAATTCGTTTTTGGTTGCTAAAAAATAAAATGAAGTTGACAAAAATTATGTACATTTTGCCACAAATGAATATGCCGTATCAAAGAAGAAGCAGTGCATTGATTGCCAAAATGAAAATAAATTTCACTGTTATAGCCTCAAGTAATTACTTCGTAAATTAGGTTAAGTGATTGTTGTTTTTTTTTCCAGTTGTTTTTCACCTTTGCAATAACTCCATTTGATGTCTATGAGCATTGTGTTGTTCGTTTATTGATTGATTATATGGACATAAAGGATGTGTCTAAAAGTTTTCAATGATTTTGACTAGTTTGTTTAGTTATGAATAAGTTTTTATTGAAATTTTGCCGATTAGTTCAAATGATTACATTTTTTGTTGTTGTGGATATTTTGACGATTAACTACTTGTTGTTATTTGTCTCATCAACTGGAACACATCATGTCAGTATTCACATTGAAGACCAACGCCGTCTGCTCCACCAAAAATCAATAAAAGAGCGACGATGAATCAGTTGTTCAAATTCATAATGATTATATTTATTATAAACACTTTTGTGTGTTATGAAATTTAAGTTTAGCCTATTGCAAGTTATCTGGGTCTCTTATGGAAAAATTATTAAGAGTTAGTCAAACCGAAAAATAATGTCGAGCTAAATATAATTTTATACAAGTTTTGATATGGAGGTGAATAGATGGAGAGATAGATAAAATCTTAATGAAGAGATTTATCTGATCAGTGTAGATATTTGGCATTCAACCTGGTATGGATAAGTTCTCGTAAAGTTCTCAGTTTGTCAATAATGATAGACTTTATGTATATGTGTGTATATTTATATATACATATGTCAGTTTCATTACTCTAGTACAGCTAGGGATGTAAACCATTTGTCAAACCTATCACTTTTGTGAGCATCGCCTAGCATGAATGAGAGAATTTTCAACTTCGAAATCACTTTGTTACAATGTAGCAACGTGATTTGTCTACCTACTGGTCGGTGTTTGGCATGTATATAAATACCTATTTTGATCTAATTGCTGCTTCTGGGTGGTAGATTATGCACTACAATTTCGAGAATTTTAACCAGGGATTCCAACCTCTGACTGAACTGCCTTGAGGCTGGCGAGAAACGAAAATATCTCACCACTGGTCAGTAACCTTAGTGATTCACAAGAGGTGAGCAACAATGATTTTGCGTGAAGTTATAATAACAAGTGTATGATTAATAGAACCACAGCATACTAGGAGTATGAAAAACAGTTATGTACGACCTAAGAAATTAGAGCTGAAAAACTGGACAACAACGGTCAAGGTTAAAGGATTGTAATTTTAGAACAGAAAGAAATTAGGCAGTAATTCTTCACTGAACAAAAGTTTAAGACTAATAAAATAAAGTGGACGTGAAACTGAATTGTTAGTAATTTACAGATTTAGAATGCTACGAAAGAATATCTAAAGAAATGGCTCTCGTTGTTTGTAATTCGTTCTTTATTCCACCTCTTCACATTATTAGTAATTCAAAATAAACCAGACAAACATTGAAACAAGTAACTACCTTCGGTAATTTAGACAATTACAAACTCTTTTGAATTACTATTTAAATTTCTCTACACAAAATCTAAATTTCAGCTTGTATGTATGTTTGCTGTACATTAGTTTTAGTTATTTTCTTAATAAGTGTGATGATTATTTTTTTTATTCAACGATCATAAAAATATATTTCCACTTGAAAATTTTAGTTACCGATTATATTTCATTCTATTCAACTAAATCAATTTGAAATTCAATACAATATTAATGACTACAATTGCTATTAATATTTGTCTACGTTTCTTAAAATTGCATTAAATGATGAGTGTTAAGTTATGTCGTCAACACACACATGATGTTGTTCTAAATTTCACAATAGAAATCTTGAATATTTTAAAACCGCGTGGCTACCTTGTTGTTATTGAAGGCACTCAATGATTTCGCGAAGTTTAATGCATGTCTCACAGAAGCGAAAACGAGCTTCGGATTTGCTATAATAGTGCTGTCTAGTACTATAATAAGTCCATGTTTCAATTAGCATAATGTTTTTTTATAATATACATTTATTAGTATGTTACATAATGTTGAACGTTACGCATCACTGGCAGGCATGTTTATATAAATTAATAAAGATCATCTCTAATGTTAACAGCGTGTTTATTCACACATTTCAGCTTTAACATATCTACTCTTGTGGTTAAGTCGATCAGAACTATTGGTCAGTCTAAAAAATATTCAACTAAGCTAAGATTAGATGAGTAAAAATGGTATCAGAAAAAAGAAAATTCACACCATTTTGGACTTGAAAATCAACCATGATGTATTTAATGATTATGAAGTAGTTCAATTTACTATAAAGGAAACAATAGGACGACCGAATGAAGTATCGATTAATTATATGAAAATACTAAACCAATGATCACAATGAAATAGATTACATAACCACATATTGTAGGTAGAAGTATAAGTCGATAGTTAGAAGACCGGCGTAGTAGGGTAGGACTAATCCAAGTCCATATGGAGTGTATATATTCAGTGAAAATAGCTATAAACTGTCTTCTTTACCAACTTTGTGGTCTCCAAGTATTCTGAACGTGGTGTGTGTTTCAGTCTACTGAAACCCTTCTCCTGGGACAACACTGCACGTTAAAATAGGCAGTTGTTTACCTGACATAACACATAAACAAACCATCTTATTTGATGAATATTAACAGTCTCGTCAACTGGTCTGATATTTTTACCTAATACTCATCAATACAATATGGAACATTGGGTGGTTTCAACATTCGTGGGCAGTACTTTAAATACACTTATGGTTAAATAGTATTATTGGGATCATGAATTGATTAATGTCATACCGCCAACAAAAACTTGGAAGCGATGGACTGCCGTTTTGTCCCAGTACAGGACTCCTCAGCAACATGCATCCGCAATCACGCGAGCGAAAATCAATTTACTTCTGTTTAACGTTTGTTGGCCGCAATTCAATTATTCTAACAGAATTAGCTAGTTTCCTTAAGAAGAAGTAGTAGCAATGAAAATCCTTTAAAATGATCATGTCAGGGTTAAAAAAAGTAACACGAATGCAAAAAGTCCACAGTTAATGAATTCATCAAAACATTTTAAAATTTGGTACTTGACGTACCTACATACGTTTATTTCCCAATGATATGTTCTTTTGTTAATTAACTCAGTGTCAACCTTATTTTACACAGCTTTATAGAGAATAGTAGTTTACATAAAGTTGTAAAAATACTGTCCGGAATTCATTGTTGCAGTATAAACAGTAACGACCAAATTAACAGTAATCTTGTTGTGTACCAAGAACTAAGATTCCAGACGAAAACAAATGTGATTTCACTCTTTTATTGCTAAGACGTTTACTTTAAAACAAACGTTGAAACATTCGTGAATCCATATTTTATCTTGCCATAATTAACCTGCAGACTTTATAATCTTCAGCTTTGAAGCTAATGACAGTAAAATGTAAAAATGACAAACTCCCAGTTTTTTGATTGGACAACTACTTGCTATTCAAACAAAACAAAATGAACACTGATTTGAACATCGCAGCACAGTTAATGGACAATGAGATGTTTTATGTTGAAATTACGAGGTGATATACCTTAATTTCAATGTAGTGAGTTAAATAATGCAGGCTGTCAACATTTCAGTGATATATTGGGCATCAGTTGATGAAAGAATGGCTAACGTGGGTGATGAAGTACCTTTGCCTTGAATAATGTAGCTGTACCTTACTGATTATCAGCTTAAACAAATTCTCATTTTAAAGTTTCGTATTAGTTCATTCTTTCCATCGATATACAATAATAACGATGTAATAGTAATTACCAGATTTATGGATTAAAGTTTGAAGATCAATTTGTCATTAGAGTATAATAATCGGCAATTCAATCTGACAAAGAAACAGTTGCACTAATAATTGCACATTTTATATACATTGACCACCAATCTGAAAAAAATATGAGATACATAAAATTGTAAAGGTCTAACGAATAAATTGACATTAAAGCTATGAATTATGAGAATGTTTTTTTTTCCGCTCCATTGTACTCACTAATATTAAAAAGATGGCGATCAAAAAGAAGGTCAATGAACTCTGAATAAACACTTATGTGGTTTGGAGCCATTGAATATTTATAGAATTTTCCATCTGTTTGATGTTGAGAAGATCGTTAATAATGTTTAATGTAAAACAGGTGGCAATGAAAAAACGATTACGCAGACACATGTTTACACTTTGATAATTGATTGGCGTTTTAAACCAACGAACTTGATTTTTATTATTTATTTTAATAAATTCCAAGAAAAACCTGCTGTTATTTTGAAAATACAGTGGCTAAAAAGTGTAGTTTATTGTTCACTAATCTCCTTCATTATTCCGTAAAATATAAGTGTACGCTTCTCTGGTTAATGATGTGTTTAAGCTGTATTTAAAATTCCTAAAGAATTTTAAGGCCAGTTACATGTCTACAGTTAAATATCAGTAATTATCACTGCTGTGGATAGGATAGCTCATTTGAAATTATTAACCGATGATAATATAGAACGTACTGTCTACTGACCGTGTTTGTTTTTATATATTCCCACTGATTACGTTGTTGTTAGTATTATTACTGGCTAGAAATGGATTTTAAATGTTCTGAGACAGTACAATTGGAATAGATGTAACCCTGAATTTAAACATTTCTAATCAAAACCATGGAGTTCTAAAGATCGGTGGGACAGTTGTGCAGCTACTGCTTCCTTTTACTGGTTATTCAGTGACGTAAAATATCTTCGTGGGTGGAATTTTAAGACTTTTATCCACCAGGTACATAATAAATGAATAAGAATTTGAAAAGGTGCCTTTTAATTTATCACGGTTAAATTCATTGATTAGAATTGAGCAGGAAAGCCAAAGAAGCTAAAAATTTAGTTAAGCAGCTTAAAAACCATGCTAGTTTTAAGCATAACAGATTTGTAGTTTATTTCTGACAATGAGCACTGTTTTATTTCTCGGTATTATAGGCGAAACAACTTCCGAATTGTCCAGTAAGTAGAAATTCGTCTCTAGAAGTCTTGGAAGTGCTGAAAGATCATTGACTTTTTGTTCGTTTAGGTTATAGAGTATGTAACCTGAATGTGTATCAAAATAGACCATAGGTTCTGGTTTGAGCACTGAAATTGCAACACAATACTCTTACCAATAGTGTGACTAAAGATCAGCTGTATAAATTCCTTGAAATTGTCAAAGTTAGTGACACTTTTCAGTAACGACATTGTATATATATCCAGTCAATCGCAGTAATCAGCTGATCAGAAATCCATAATTGTTCTTGCACTAATAAACATAAATCAGAGTGGAATTAAAATGATTAGTTACTAAACAAACGATGGAGCATTACATTTCAGAAATTAAATTGAAATGTTTAGCAGGATGGTTATATTTTGAGAAAAAAAGACCACAGAATAATCACCAGTTTCACCCCTAAAAAAAACCTAGACAAAATAATCCCCACTGACAATAGGAGCATGCGTGGTCGAATTCATAAAATATCACACTCAGTAGGATATCCGTGATGGTGAAAACGAGACAATGCTAAACTGAATATTAAAACAAACATTTTTTTTTTTAGAGAACAGAAAAAATGACATTTTAGCAGATGAATGAGGAATGGTCTGATTTTTTAAACATCGACTAACATGTTTCAATTAATTATTACTACAGGAATTAATGCATTGAGTTTGCTTATTGTAAGGAAGGACTGACTGAGTGATAAAAGCCTCATATATTGGATTGAATAAAAAAAAACTTTCGATCATTTTTGTGAGAAATGAAAAAAAAGTGTTTTGTCAGTCATTGTTAAAATGAAAGACTTTCGTCCATCTAGAGAAGTAATCGATCATAACATTCATTGGATACTTTTCAGCCATATTCATCGCTGGATTACTTTGTAAATGATAGAAGGACGTAAAGTCATGTCTAATTTCATGTGAAATTGTAAAGGTTTCATGAAACTTGAAGATAGTCTTTATGAAAACCAGCAATTAGAAGAGCTTCATTGAAAAGAAAATACCACTGGACCACTGATTCACTCGTATACTATAGCTTATCTATCTTTTGAATACCAGATGTTACTGAATCTCTTATAATTATATCATTATTATTTACAGTTAGGAAATGTTCTTGAGAAATAATTTCTGAATGCAATACAGTTCACTACTGAAATAGTATCTATAATTAATCCTCTCATTATGAAGATCGAGATGGGCAGAAGTGTGATCAGCTGGTTGAAATGAATCAATTCAATATCGGAAATTGTAACTGTGATAAACTTTTTTTGATTAACCGATGAAATACAATTGAATGATTTGAAATCATCAATCAATCATTGTTAGACCAACATTAGAAACCTGAAAGCAGTGGACGGCCGTTTCATCCTGGTATGGGACTCATCAGCAGTGCGAACTCTGTCGGTTGTAGGCAGTAACTACCAAAGACAAATGGGTGAGGTCGCGTAAAAATCCGTAGATCAATCAGAGTTAGACATTAACACCGTTGGATGCCAACCCAGTGGCCGATGGTTAGGCGTTCGCGCACAATACCGTAGGTCACGGTTTTGAATTCTGCGAGGTGCAGGAGTCATGGATTTGCACAAACCTCCAAATCTCTGTCCGAAAATTGAATAATTGTAATTAAGGAATATTTGATTCATTTAATATGTCTTGATCCTTGACAGGTCAAATAAGTGAATAATTCTCTTGATGGCGAAGATTAAAAAATTTCCCACTGACCTTGGATTACTTATTCGGTTATCTTCATTATGAAACAGGATGCAAATTCTACCAGTGAAATTGTGAAAAATCAACCTGCGCATAAATAATTATTGTTTTTCTTGACCATTCTCTGGTTATTCCATGGTAATATATATATATATATATATATATATATATATATATATATATATATATATATGTATTGGTGGGTTGACCAAATTTTTATTACTTCTAATAATGTCAGTTATCCATTCGCAAATTTCGGCATACATAAAAAGTAACATTTTTTTTGATCAGAAAAAAAGAGGAAAGAAGAAAAAAAGCTAAGCAGTCAGTGCTTTTGAATTTTTATTTTTACAGGGAAAAAAGTAAAGCCTAGAATAAATGTACATATGTCGACTGTGTTATTTTCTTTTCCCTAACCAATGTCTATAAATAAACACATAGTATATTTGTTTATGTTTATAAAGCTGAAAATGAGGTAGATATAGATTGGACGTTTTTTGTTTTAAAACCTAATGGTAGTAGTTATTGTTCCAACATCTCCTCCTGCTTTGATTTAAATAGAAAAAAGAATACGTACTGCTTGTTTTTCTACATTTTTATTCATTCGTAATTTTGCAATGAAAATATTTGATCATTTAGGCTATGAAATATCCTGATTAGGATTTTGAAGTATCATTTTAAATGTTCACTTGTTCGGGTGAGAAGTTGCAGCAGAATGCTATTAACTTAGGGATTGGTATTTAACCCTTCCATTTCTTTGACCATGAGATATGAAATAAAACAAGATGATGGAAACTTGAAAGTAGTTTCCCTTTAAAATTTAGGTTAAGTAAAAAGAAACTAAGCGTATGCACAAGGGTCTCCTAGTGACATTCGATTTTAAAAAGAATGAGAATCATCATCATGATAATTTTGATGCGTAGCTGATCAAATTAAGCTAAGTTTTAACGCATTAACCTGTGAAGTTTTCGAAGGAACATTTCAAATTCTCTTTGATTACTTCCTGGTTTAAGAGAACTGATGGTGAAACTTTGTCAAAGATGAATACAATATTTAATTTTAAATTGATATGAACTGTTAGATGAAGAATTCTCGAGATTTATTTCTAAATCTACTTTTTAAGTAATCCAAGCAATTTTCATCTGTGATATGAGTGTGTACACTCAATGAAATCATAGCAATCAAATTTAAGATTTGAAAATGTTAATGGAGAATAAAAACTTTTTTAAATGGTAATTTTTTTTCAGTATACAGCTTTGATTGTCTTGTGTCATGTGAGTTCTTTTTCTATTCACATAATTTTTTTATCTTCAAATTAGGACTCGACAATCTTAGTACTATTCGCTTCAAATGGCCAATTGTATTCCTGACTATCAATGGTAAGATTCAAACTACCAATACAAATGAATTAAACTTCATCCGATCGCATAAGCTACCGTCAGTCTGGACTCAGTGGCTAGGTGGATAAGACGAAACGATTAAAGAGAACAGTACTGGGTTCAAGTCCTGAAGTGAACATCAACTCTTGGATACAAACAAATCTAGATGACGAATGCCAAACAGAACGAAAGGCGCGTCCTGAACTCCACTAACTTGGTCTTCGTCTGGTTATTTTCTTCTATCATTATGATGATGTATGGAGACTTGAATTAACGAATTTCATATGTTATGCCATGGCATAAGGTATCCAAAAAAGTAACAATTTAATAAACAACTTAACTCTCAAAGTTCACCGAGTTTTTCAGAAAAAAACTCACTTCTTATTGTTTACCATTTTTTAAATTGAAGTTTATTTATCTCCGACTGCTGGTTTATTGATGAGTTGAATACTCTGAAATGATAAATCAATAATCTTATTCAACATCAAATTTATTGACTAGATCGTAGCTAAAAATAATTTGAAGTTCGTATGGATTAAATTTTAAGCTTGTATAAAAAAATATTATTCATCACTTGTCAATTTCGAATAAAAAATGGACTAAAATTTGTATTGATCTTTCACATAAACCACCAGAACTCTATGATAACCGTAGACTATTGAACAGAATAAACTGAATAACAAACTTTTGCTAAATATTTGACTGTCAGGAATATACTGAAAATCCCCATCTTGTCATTTAGTAAAATGGACAAGTAGAGTGAAGGAATATTTTTTTCGATTAGCTTTCATCATGACTGTACACTAAAAATAGATATAATATACAATAATCACTTCATACTTATCGAATAATTTCCTATAGGTAAGCTATCATTCAGAGTTAAGGAAGTCACAGCCAAACTGAATTTGATTTTCTACAATCATCCAATAATGAAAACAACCACTAAAGATGAATGTCTGAATTCACCCAAGCTGTATGAATTTACCATTTCAGCTGTTCCTGTGCAGCCAGTTATATAGGGCTTACTATTCAACAAGCTTGTCACCGTCTAGCAAAACGCCTTCCATTCTGATTGAGCAAATGACAGGTAACAATGATTAGGAGTTCTGGTTTGGCTCTCTTGGTGGACACAGAACAGAGCTAGATTACCATTCCGCTACATATCTGAGGATATTTGGATCAATTCCAGAAAACCTAACCTTTTAATCCTCTGTGTTTACCTTGGTTCATGATAGGATCACTAGAAACCTAAACAAGATATCATTAATCGCTTATCCCCATTCCCATTTTCTTTAGTGTTCATACTTTTCGTAATTTATAAATTCATATTTTCCAATTCATATGAAATTTGTTTATCGCCATTTCCTTGACTACACTTATCAACTTACATATCATATTCATACAATGCTGTTGTCATTATTAACATCTCCATAGCCGAGACAAAATTCCCCCTACCACATATTTTATGTACACAGTTTATTTTACTATCATACTGATTACAACTTGACAGCTTACTTTGAATTTGTCTGACTCTGAATAAATGACCTTTCCAATTTACAAATAACACAGTCTTGAAACAGTTAGTTATACCGTAATAGTTGTAAAGTTTCACCGAATTTTAACAAATAACATTATCTCTCTCATTGATTAATGCATGCCTTATTTTGGCTTTTGTAACATGATAATTATGGACTATTATTTAGTGTTGAGCCTGATTACGAAATTATTGAAATGTTTTACGGCAATACCGTTTTTACATTCAAAAATTTATTAACAAGTGTTTAAGATCAGTTAAATACGGTAAATTTTCTATCGTACAGAACTGTTAAATCATGCAAAAAATACCTGCCATTCTTTTTCAGTTTGACTGGAATCGCGTTCTGCTGCAGTCAGCGATCTGAAAGTGTAATTCATCCGGAAACATATTAGACAAAACGATACCATAATCGGAGAATATACACTGCAACAACAACTTCGAATAAGAGATGAAAATACGGATGTAGTGGATCTAATACTAATAATGACTGTAACTTTTCAAAGTACGTCTGATACTCATCCGACAGGTTCTATTTTACATTTTTAAATTAAAATTGGTCTAAAGGTGCTTGAAGAAGATGTGGCTGTTGCAAAAGTTGCTGTTATAACTGTTAAAACCATGGAACAAAAAGTCACAGCATTAGATGGAGGTGTATTGTGGATAGTTCATACATTTTCTGGATCTGGGCATCGTACGTGTTTATTGAAAATTAAATTTTGGGTTTTTTTTTATCGAGTCCATGAAAAATATACAATTTTCTATTTTTAAATAAACTCCAGTCAGAGATTGAGTAAATGATCACATCAACAGATCAAGAGGTTCTGAGTCACAACGAGCACAGTCACAAGGAATGGATATATACTGATACAGTGAATACGATTCAAGAAAGTAGGAACAAGAAGTCAACAATCAGTGTCACCCGAACAAGAACACAGAAAGTCAAGGAACAAGCTTAATACATAGAAGCAAACAAGCAGGTGAAAAGGAGCATCAGAGCCGACAAACGTAAATGTGTGGAAGATCTAGCATTGACGACACAAAAGGCTGCAATAGAACGAAACTGAAAACAATTGTACGATACAACAAAGTAGCTTGTTGGAAAATATCGCAAACCAGAACGACCAGAAAAAGCAAGGAAAGCAAAGTAATCAGCAACATTAAAGAACAGAAAACCAAGTGGGTAGAGCACGTAAAGAAACTGTTGAATCGACTAGCCCTACCGAACACACCCAACGTCGAAGCAACACCCACGGAACTCCCAATCAATTTTGCATCACGAACAATTTGCAGAAATCAGCGTGGCCATCAGAAAATTCAAGAGCGGAAAGACAGTGGGATCAGACAACAGTCCAGCCGAGACAACGAAAGCAGACGTAGCAGTAACTGCCGAGATACTCCACTTTCTGTTTGACAAGATTTGGGATGAAAACCAGTACCATCATATCGGAGAGAAGGACATCTGATCAAGATACTAAAGAAAGACGATCTCAGCAAGTCTGAGAACTACAAAAGCATCACTCTACTCTCACTACCAGGCACAGTCTCCAGCAGGTTGCTGTTCAACAGATTGAAGTACTCCGTAGACGCCCAAATTCGAGATCAACAGGCCGGATTTCGTAAGGATCGATCCTGTGCCGACCAAATTTCGATATTGTGGATCACTGTGGAACAGACGTGTTCAAGGCGAAGACCGGTGTCAGGCAAGGTTGCTTACTCTCAATCTTTCTCGTTTTCCTGGTAATCGACTGGATTGTGAAGACGTCAATATTTGGAGGGAAGCATGGTATACAGTGGACAGCTGGGATTCAGCTTCACGATCTGGCCGCTCTATCGCACACAAAACAACAAATGCAACAGAAGATGACCGGCGTAACAGCAGCCTCAGCAGCAGCAGCGGCCATCAACATACACAAAAGAAAAGTATGATTCTTCGATACAGTGCAACATGTGATAACCAAATCACACTTGATGGTGATGCTTTTGAGGACGTCAAAACCTTTACATATTCGGGCAGCATCATTGATGAGCAAGGTGGATCTGATGCAGATATGAAGGCGTAGACTGGCGAAGCAACGGGCTGCATTTCTACAAATGAACAACATCTGGAACTCAAAACAACTGTCAACAACACGAAAGTCAGAATTTTTAATAAAAATGTCGTCGTTATATCTACTATATGAAGCAGAAACTTAAAGGACCACGAAGGCCGTTATTTGGAAGATACATGTGTTTGTTGATTACCCAAAATACTTCAGAACAACTGGCCAGACACCATCATCTACAACCTGCTGTGGAAAAGAAGAAAGCAGATTTCAGTGAAGGGGGAAATCAGGAAGAAGTGCTGGCTGTGGACAGCACACAAAGCCGCATCACACGACAAGCCCTCACTTGAGACTCTCAAGGTCAGAGGTAAAGAGGAGGACCAGGGAACACATTATGCTGAGAAATGGAGTCAGACATGGGAATAATGAACAAAAATGGAAAGAACTGGAAAGGGAAGCTGGTCGGCGGCCTATGCTCCATTGAGAGATACAGGCGTAAGCAAGTATGTAGGTAAGATGACATCTTTGATGCGGGTTTAATTATACCATTCATAGGATTTATTATACCTGAGTTAAAGGCAGAATAATGGTTTATTAACAAAGCCGTTTTCATAGAATTAGGTTAGCCTATGATTTCTAACCAAGATTTAGTTTCAGATACTATTTTCTAGGATTTATCATCTATAAGATTTAACCTTCTCACATAGAAATCTTTATTTAAGAGGTGAAACATCTGTTGAAAACAATATTAACACTATTAATACAAAGTAGATTTGTTCGATCTTATATATTTTATGAATTGTTAAGTAAAAATGAACTTGAATAGAATATTTTAACCGTTATACTTTTATGCTAATGAATGTTAATTAGTAGAGATTTTCTTTTGCATCTAAATGAGTTGTATGTTCTAGGATGTTTAAGCATACGTGAATTGTATATTTCTTTTATGTAAATATGACATTCCTTATTAGGTGAATAATTAGTTCGTTATAATGTCAAATGGTAGATTGGCATTAATTTTTAATAGAATGTATCAAGTGTATTAGTGATGATATTTATGATCTGATCATACTGATTTTATTTTCAAGAAGCTTATTTCTTTGGTAACTTGGAAATGTTTTGTTTAAATGACTTATATGAATAACAGTAAATATATGTGTATGCCTAGGTAATTTATGATGGTCAGTAAAGATATCTAGGTAGTAGTTATCTTTGAATGCAGTAGATTAATTCAGGATGTGATAATCATCTGTAAAAGTTTGTAGAATTGAGTTATTTCCAGGAAATTAAATGTTAGTGCATTTTAAAAAAATTGAGTTTTAGAAATATTGGATGAATGATTTGTATTGATAATTTATTGAATGTTACATCTACTAGATGATAAAACTACCATTTGACTTTGGTTACAATGATTCCAGGAAATCACTAATTTTTTTTGTTGTTGCAGATTAATCTATGTTTCTGTGAAGGGAATTCAAGAAGCATCACAATTACCAAGTGAAAGAAAAGTACTGTTAAGAGAATTGTATTTCGTATTTCGTAACAAGTACATCTGTGAAAGAAAGTGTTTTAGTCCAATGTTTATGGATGTATATAGTTTGTGTAACGCAGATTTTTTTCTGTAGTCAAAAGAGATATTTTACCAAACAGTCACTTACACAACATCATCAATATTATAAAATAAATTCTATGAATATAACACAATGCGGGAAATGTTACATCGTTTTCAAAATAATAATAATTATTATTATTATGTTGTCAGGACATTCACGACGAGAAATTCATGTCATTTGAAAATGAGGAATGTGCAATGTAAAAATGGCACATAGCAGACATAAACATTGAAAAGGATTAGGTTAATAAGGTTTTGTATCACGTGGTCTATGGTTGGATCGATCTCCTTGTATATGATAACAAATAGACAGGCTGAATATACCTCTTCTGGTTGTTTAAGTTCAGCTTTTTCATAATTATATCAACTAATAATAATAATAATAATAATATTTTTATTATTAGGCCCACATAACATCTCGCTTACCATGCATCATGTTCAAGTGATTTTATTCCCCATACTGATTGCAATTCAACACCTTAGAGCAGATTTTATCACCTGATTTCTTAGATGAACTTACAAATTTACGAATGATTCATATTTTTCAGTATTCAAATTGTAACCCTAATGTTCACTGTTCAGCAGTTAAGCCAGATGAAGTAAGTTAATAAAAATAATTGTTCGCTCTGGTATTTCTTGTTTTGAAAATTCTGTGAGGGTTTTCAATTTATGGGGCTTTAAAGAAAAGCACAGACTTCATTTTTCACTTTCGAATGAAGTGAGTTATTCTTTCATGTCTCCAAGTTCTTTGATAAGTTTGTAACTGTTATGCTGGTCACTTGATATGCTTAAAAATAGTACGAGTTCATCTTAGTCGATAAATGAGAACAAGACAATAACTAAGTGACACGATAGGTTACTCGGATCCATTGCCCTAACTAACTGAAGAAAAAGTCTTGAGATGGCGTAGAAAGTGTATCTAAAAAAAAACACCCAGAGAGTACAGTGAACTCAGGCACACGAATCGCATTTATTTATACACCATAGAAACGTCCTTGGATGAATAACAAAAGTAGCGTACTAGCACCAACCAATAACAGCCAAGGATTTTCCTGGTGGGAAATGTGATCTGAAGGTCAACTGATTAGCCCATGAATGAAATCTAAAATCGAGACATTTATCAAGCGAGTTCTGGGGATCTAAAGTCCCCAACAGTAACACTGACTGATATATATTTGGTATCATTACTAAAAAAAGCAATGAAATCGAGATATTTTATATAATATAACGATTTTATATTGTTATAAAAATTTTCAAACATAAATGAATTGATAACACTTTTTTTGGCTTTTGATTAGATTTCTTAGCTTTACTCCATTTCATTATTTTACAGTGTAATAAAGAAATATACAAATAGATTCCTTCAGTGGATATAAATATAAATAAATAATAAATAAATAAATAAATACCAGTGTTTCTTTTCTACAAGATTTCTGGCATGATAGTTTTTACAAAAAAACTCTATGATTATTGTCTCAAAGGTCTACATCGGTGTACTTAATCAGCCTTAGCCGATAAATCAATAGGCGTTGAAAATTTCAATTTATTGCACTAAAACCTTAACATGCACCTCAGTTCTTTTTCATTTCTAATCATTATCATGTAGGATCTAAATGCATTGCAATTAAAACACTTTTTTGCTCCAGTTTTAACTCACGTTTGTCACTGATTACTTATCAGAATTTTACTAAAACTATTAATGTACTTAAATCTGATTTTCATGTAGATATACTGTTTTCAGTAGACAGAAAATAAAAACATAGAATGAAAATTGTTTGAGTACAATTAAATCAGACCGTATGATGATGATGTTGTTGTTGATAATGGAGCTGGTGAGTACGAATGTAGGCAATACCGATGGATAAAAATCTTCGTTTGTTTGTAATATTCATGTGCAAATGAAAGTGAATACCACATTAAATATTGTTTCAATAGAATAAAAAATGAGCGCCATTTTTAAACAGTTGTCTTAACTTCCTGTTTCTTACTTGCAGATACAGTACAGATTGAACATTGAAAATACATACAAAAATACTTTGACACTTTCACAGTGTCTTACGTGTTAGTATGTTCAGAAAATGTATATTACGGAGTTCAGAATTCAGTTGACGGCACCTAAATGTATACGATAAACATTTCAATAATTAATCTAAACAGTATCATTTAGTAAAATAAATCGAATGTTTTTGTCGTTTTAATGATTTTATCAGTATGAATGAGTGTAGTTCTGAGCGTTTTATATTTAACTGTTTAATAACATCTTAGTATCACTGCTTTCGTTTTTCCATAACAAATATTTTCTTATTGACTCCAAATGTTAATGCGGGCTGAAATATGCAGTGGTAGTTTTCTTTTTATTATTACTATATGTTGCATTTATTACCGATAAAATGTCGAATATACCGCTGTTCAGTACTTTTGTATATTCAAGCTTCCATTCTACATTTGTTAAAAAGAGATTTCATGTTGAACGCCATGTATAATCATGTTTGTACTTATGAAATAACAGAGTTGTATTTTTAACTTGTGCAACAGTTTTATGCATGAATATTTAAATCTATGTAGTTGGAAAAACTCATGACATTTAAATTTTACATAGTACGATTAAACAGCCAAGATAAATACTAATAATAATAATAACACAATTTAAAACTAAATCTACTGAATCCAGTCAGTTAGAACCATTTTTTCTACATTTCGCGTTTAATAAAGCTATGATTAGTAATTTACTAATTTATTGTAAACATATTTTCATGTTTTTCAAGTTGTACAAATTTATTTTGATTGAGTTGTTCAAACTATTCTTTGGATTCTAATATTTAAGCGTTTTCTAAACGCTGTCTACCTTTCCAAACATGAACAATTTGTTAGAAATGTTTTCTCCTACAAAAAAATCGCACATTAGGAAGATAGTGTAGTCTTTATTAATAGTAGCAAATGCAAACCACTCAGATATTATTTGTAATAATCACTTAATTTTTATCATTCCAGGGTTGTGGTGATAGTTGAATTTCATTAAAGTGATGAATAAATCAGTGTTAAACTACCATTTTAAACTTGGAAGCTTCGCCCTATAATGGGACTCATCAACCGTGCACATCCACGACGTCCGGACGCAAGAATCGAACCGAGGTCCTTCGGTGTCGTGCACGCTAGATATTAATACCGTTGGGTACCGGTTCAGCGGTCTTAGGATTAGGCGTTCGCGCGCGAAACCAAGAGTCGTCAGTTTGACTTTCGCGCGCAGAGGTTGTGGATGGGCTTCGCTGAATAGTCCCATACTAAGATGAAACGGCCATCCAGTGCCTCCAAGTCTCTAATGGTGGTCTAACATTGGTCGATTCATGACTTCGATGAAACAAAATTTTTCTTGAATAGTATTGAAGGTTGTGCATTACGAAGTTCCCTTCCTTAACTTTTTTAAAAACCGTTTATAATGTTTTGGTACAAACCAAGTTTATGTCACGATACTTTTGATGCAATCAGCTTCCTAAGCTAGTTTAAATGAAGCATGATTAAAATATTTACTGGATTTAAATGGCCAATTGTTCCGCTTGCAACTAAATTAGCTAATCACTTGAAAGATACATATTCACCGACTACCATCAATGAGATTGCACTTAATGTAAGACCTATGAGTTGTACTTTGTTTTGTGTAACTATATAATTCATGCACCTGAGGTAGTTGAAATATTCAATAAAATGCATCCCAATATTTAATTTGCAATGTAAGATGAAAAAAGGATGAATTCCGTTCGCTAGACTGTGGTGCTTTTTTCTAAATGAAGGAATACATTGAAGCTGTATACATCAGAACAAATCGTTATGAATAAATTAATTACATAAGCTATAAATACAAGTTCCGCTGTACTAGAAAGCTTAGAAGAACATATTTACTATTAGATATTGTTTTAAGTACATGATTATCTTTGTGTGGTTACAGGGAACACTCCAGCAAGCATAAAAGCTGACAAACCTGAGTGGCCATATCGCGAAGTTATTTAAAGACTGGGTGTCACACTTCAAAGTACATTATCTTGTGTACTCAGTAATACAAAATGTTAACTGTCATATACACATTATGCCTAACAAAGGAGAGAGGGTTATTTAAAGATCGGAAAAGTGAATATCTACACATTTTATTGCTTTTGATTTCTAAAACCCATATCCGCTGAATTTTGTCCACCTTGTTTAACAAGATAAGCACAGTTCAACAACGAAACTTTGATCAGAGAGATAGATAAAAAATAAAACTTGATAATAAAATATATAACAGAGTGTATATAAATACTTTCCTCACAAATGTTATACACTGATAATAGTTTAATCTCTTCCATCCATCTTGAAATGTAGATACATAGTTTTCATGATACCTAAATGGATACAGTTCTCTGTTCTTTTTTACAAATGCTGTGCTATATCTTTCCGTATAGTGGGAAGGAAAACTTTGTTGTTGAATTTGACTGATGTTTCGGCAAAAATGTTCTATTTCAAACAATATGAAATCGCTATGATGAAAATACTTAATATGATGAAGATTTGTCACAAAACGTTACGATTTATCAAGTGTGAAAATTACAAGTCTTTGAAGACAAGTTTCGTGTCATCATATCATTTTGAAAAATTATTCTGTTCAGTACAAATTTTTATCCCAATGAAAAAAAATTCTATTGGTAGATCTAGTCGACCAATCATACACTTAGGAAACGTGGAAATTGGATTTCATAAAGATCGCAAATAAAATTGACTACATAAGTTTTAGAATAAATCACTTTAATCATATATACATTGTTTTGCATTTGTAATATGATTCTTACAGAGAATTTATTTATACAAATAGTTAAATTAGAAGGATTTATTTATTCAAGATGTGAAAATGAATAATATTATTGCCTATAATTTTTGTAAGAAAAAGCAACCCATAAGGTTAGTGAAATGTAAATTATTAAATATTTCAATTGTTTATGGTAGAAAAAAATCCTAGATTTAAAATTTTGTTTCATGGCGCGAAATCTATTTGAATTGTGTAAGAAAAGCGCTGGAAATTATAAAGTCATATTCCTTTTAGTTTGTGAAACCAGTGAAGGAATATCTAACCACCCTTATATCTTGCTGTGAGCATAGTTAAATTCAATGTTCAGCTACAAATCTAATGCCGTTCATCTTTAAAGCTAGACAACTTACCTTAAACAAACGAATAACTTCATTTGAATAAGATATTTAGATTATTGCCATGTATTTTCAGCTGTGTGAATAATTTGCAATGGCAGTTTTTATTTCTATTTTGATGTCCTCAAGTTATCAGGTCAGAAATGGATGTTAGTTACTTAGTCGATAACTATTTAGGCTCTTCTTATGGAATCTGTTATATTAGAAGTACAGCTGTAAAAATTCATTATACCATTTTCAAGTATAATTCTTTAAGAACAATCAAAAGACAGACGACGGCAATGAAACACTTTTTATTGACTCTAAACGTCAAATGAATTAAAAGATGAATTTTATGTCAACAATCTCTCTCTTTCGTTTTAACCTCTTATCTTTCATGTGCTAAGAAAACCATTTGTATGCGTTAGAATAACTCTGAGCTAGATGGTTCTTATGAGAAGCCTCTCTTTTCGTTCCAAACCTTATAATCAGCGATTGCTGCAAGCTGCTGCTGTTGAGCTTTATCGTTATTCGATGAGTCTAATATCAATTTGTCTTAGAGACCTTTTTTTATTGCGACTGATTATTCCTGTAGGTTTCTTTGTCTTCAATTATCTCTCTGTGAAATTTTTTCCACCAACCCTTGGTCAGGTAACTGGTTGATTTTTTCCAAATGGTTCAGTAGATCAAGAGTAAATCAATGTATCTGATGATCAGTGGTTAATTTGATTGTCAGACTCCCTATGGTTTATTATTTCAGTGTTATCCCAGTCAAATTCATGTCTATAGCCCTTTCCATTCGTTGATATTAGTGATAACATACAGCATCTTTTTACTTATAATGATAACTCAAACAACAAAAGCTTATATCCACTTTAGCTGTAAATCTAAGAAACATTCAGTTTTCAGTTATAACACTTTATATGATCATTTAAAATAATAAAACAAATTTAGCTTTCACCGATTATCCGATTCTGATGTTCTGCAATTATTTTAAAATAAAATATTAATTCATCCTTGGAAAAGTTATATTTATTTCTCAGTTTGTTAGTTAAACAGCTGTTTTTTTTTTGGTGTTGGTATATTTACAATGTTTCTTAACATATAGCCGTCTTTAATTTAGATAACATTAACCACAGCTCCCATGTAAACTGTATGTGTGTGTGTACAAAATCTGCATCTTTTCAAAGTTTATTTACAAAAAGCAAGAGTAATTGTTAAGTTTAAAGACAACAATGTTTCTTTCATTTAATTTTACCGTAATTATTAAATACTCCTTCGATGAGGTATGCATTTAAGTTGTTTTGCACATAGAACAGTGAGTTATTTTTTCGCCAAAGAAACCATTTGAAAATTCACTGGAAACAGTAATGCATTAAACACAGTTTTATTCTAGTTTATACTCTCTCACTCAATGGTATTATGCTAACAGGGGTTGACCCCGCAAATTTCAGTATTTATGACTGGCATGACAGTCTCAAACCAATATTGCAAAATACAGTGAATAACATTTCTTACATCAGTAATCTCACGACGTACAGCTATGATCAGTCAGTGACGCCTGTTCAAAGTCCAGTTTATTGTGGAGTGAGAATGTTTTTTTTTTCAGGAATTTTCAACTGGATAATTCTAAGTACCATTTTCTAGGTTATCGTAGTTTATAGAAGCTTTTTTTTCATGCCCAACCGATCTAGACTGATTACATGTCTACAGAAAAACATATATTTATTGATTTCAAAGCTTCAGTAGAAAACCTTGTTGTTGATGTTGAATTAAGGTTTGTTCATAGATAGTAATTAAAAAGTGAAATCTTTAGTAGGTTTCACAGAATTTGAAACTAAGGGATATTTAAAAAAAAAAACATTGTTTATAGAATTGTATTACTACATGAAATTGCAGAGAAATTTCCGTGTGTTTTATTAATTCGTGTTGATTACGCATAAGTACAATGAGTGAAAATGAAGATAATTTATTAGCTATAATAAAACATACTTGTATGAGAACGATGAAATAAATACCATACTTCACTTATTACTTGTTGTCAAGTGTACATCTTAGTATAACTTTTATTATTGACTTGTCATGAAGAAATCAGGGTTAAGTCAGCTTGTTGTTAACAAGTGATTTCTTAGCTAATTTTGAATTTCATCTTTTCCTTTTGTCCTACTAAGTTGTTAAATTTATTTATGTAGCGAGTATTTAAATTTCCGTGTTTATTCATTTAATTGAATTACTAAATCACTCTCTTCCAACGTCTAAAGGTTGTTTTCATTTTCTTACTGGATCCACCATAATTTACAATATAATTCTGATTATGTTTGTATAAGATAATGTAGGTTCTAAAAAATATTTTGCATTTAAACTATGGCATAATGAAATATCCCTTAGTTAGCATTCATAATTGGGAAATGTATATATTCGAACGTCATTTAAAGTCCTTGTTTTACTTGGATAATTCAACTACTTTGCTTCCAGTCCCTATTAGTCAGTGCCAACTGTATTAATAATTGCGAAAAATATCGAAATAGTGAAATTGATCATCTTCATGATAGTCTGAATGATTACATTATCGATCCGTAAACAGCAAAGAATTGAATCGGTTAGCACTTTTACAAGTCAATATCATCGAAAAAATATACACTTGAAAATGAATGCGTTTTCATTTTTTATTTCACAGTTGTAACACTTTTCTCTTTTTCGTTCCAATATAACAGGCAGTTTTAAGATTAGACTAGATTAGAAACGTTCTATCGTTCATGCACAATGTGTTTTTCTGAAAGAAAAAAGAACCAAAATTCATTACCTTTTAACCAAGTATAGTTCTTCGTTGTTTACAACAGAATTCACTGTTACATCTCATATAAAGTTATCACAGGGTTTTTTGGAGTAAAATTCAGATTTCCTGTAAATGAAATATACTGATGTAATAAAGATCTAAAATCATAAAATCGAAAAACACACCAAAAAAACTGTTTACTGTCGAATGGTCAATACGATTGTAAATTTTTTCAAATCGTTAATAGATAGGTTTTTACATTTATAGGAAACTGAAGACAAACGGAACTATTCATGAAGAAGTTGTTATTCTATTAGTTGGTTTTATGATTTAGAAACGGTATTGATTTCTGTAGTATGAAAAGATAATTGTTCAGTGCTGTATGACTTTTAATGGTATCGCGATTGATTTCAATCTCTAACAAAAAAATGTATTTACGGTTTACTTAATTTTGATTGAGAGAAAACGTCGCTACGTTGTTACGACAATGTGACCAGTAGTCAAAGCTGATAGCAAACACGTCTGAGCTATGAATACTGACAGCATTAGTACTGATGCTAGTCACGTAAAGAAGCGTCTGACCGGTTAAAGAAATAAGGTTATTTTTGTTGACATACACTATATAGTTCACGTTACTGGTGTAGCGAAAGCGATAACTTCGGGGGTTTTCGAGGAACTTACTGACACGATTATATTTTGCTATATTTCTCCTTAGCTACGAATACCCGGATAAGCTTAGTCACAACTAGATCTCATATTTTCAGTACCTGTAGAATATAAGAAATGAGTTGCCATTTTGAGAATAATTAATTTTCAAAAGGCTACTACAAAATGAGGTTTCTCTAGAGTGATAATTCTGAAATATTCATAAAGATTATGTTATGCGATTGAATGACGACTTTTCCTAGGATCATAGGTGGTTGTGAGCAGTTACCGGAATTCATAATCAACGCTCATCGGCTAAGTATGTTTCTTATATTGATGAACCTGTTAACGCTCAAAATAGACAGCAAATAGTAAGATAGTGTGATTTGATTTTTAACCAATTTACTAATTAAGTAGTATATAGGTTGCATAACAGCGAGCTAAAAATTGAGCAGTCATTATCTTGTCCGTTTGCATATGTTGTCGCTTATTTGGAAGATATATTTTAGAATAGACGGTAGCAATGATAAATTAAATTATATACAGTTGACATAAGTAATACTATTTTAATGATATTTTAAAAAAAGACAGGTTCTGTGACTACATCACATGACCGACCATATTATTTTCCTTTCGAAACTAGGAAATTTAAACTTGGTCAATATTTCATTTTGATTCTGCGTTAATCATTCAATACGATCGGCTGTATATGTTAGGCGATTGCTATTTTTGAGCGTTGTAAAAAGAAGAAAAAAATTAGGACATTCGAGGCATGTTATTCGAACATGTTAGTGGTGTAAGCAAAACGCCGTGCTGCTACCGATTTACAAATGTATTTTAATGCATATCACGTTTTGATACAAAAAAACTTTCGTTTATTTCTGGTAATTTCATAAAAGAAAGCATTAAACATAGTAAAGCAAACATTGGCAGTTATCTTGGTTTCAGTATTCTCAGTAATTATGCGTTATGTTTAAGTTGGATATTTTTATAGGTTAAATTAATTTATTGTGTTTACACTTTCTAGTATATAAAAAATACACAACACAGATTACGAGAACGAAATGTAATCTAGTTAATTTTCCTCTCAAGATTTTTTAACTACTGGTATTTTAGATTAGGGTATCTAACATGTTTAACGGTTTTTATTCATAAATGTTTATGATTAGAGGAAGTTACTATGATTTTACATAACTGGAAACTACTTTTTTGTGAATTAATTTATCAAGAGGTTGAAATAAAAGCGAAACGTTAATTAGAGAAAATGTCAGAGAGGAAAATTACTATCACGATACCATTGAAGAGAATGCGAAATGAACAAAGTTATACCCAACTATGAATTTGCTGTATTGTCAAAATAAATAAATAAAAACCCAAAGTGAAAAATGAAACTCCGGGTCATTACAAAACTGGTTCAACAGTGGTTAGTTGTATAATCCAAGTATTGTAAATACAGTCAGAACATATATTATCTGAAGTTATTTTCCTGAATAATTCAATTATTAATCTATCTTTCATATTCACTTAGTTAGTTGTTGTAGTTTATGACAAGGATAACAGTAAAATTGGAAGAGAAATTTATGTTTGTATAATTGAATTTTTTTTTCCCAAGGGTATAACTACTGACATACTTAATTATCAAGTGGAATATAAGATATTTGAAAATTCGCGTTATTTAATGAGTTTATCAATCAATATGATATTTATAAACTATTGAATTAAATTTTAACACTCAACAATCGTGACGCCATATTGATATTCAGTGTAATTGGTATATATAAATATATATATATGGTCTGAATCAGAAAACGATATTGTTCACTCATGCCAAATCAGTTCACGAGCTGTTCGTTGAATACTCTTCTTTAATTAGAATTACGAGTATTATGCATGCATAATTAAGCTTATTTAAATATTTCCACAGGACATATATATATATAGAGGTCATTATCGGTTGCAGTGGCATCGAATATTAACGAATTGTTAAATCAACTGGAAAAAAATAAATGTCTTTTTTTATATAGGAGATTTGATTTTTGCTAATCTTTGCATTTTTAATGAATTTATCTAATGTATATTGTGATTAGTAGTGAGTGATATGTGAATATTTGTTGTAATTAAACTACTTAAATATAGAAAAATAAGTGAAAAAAATTGACGTACAATATGTTTATCTACCAAAACAGATTACAATCAATCAACCTTATGCCACAGAACACAATATGTACATTTGTGGTAGAATCCAGTTGAAGGGTGCTAATAATTCTTAATTATACAGTTTAGAATAAGTGAAAATATTTACATAATGAAATCAGTGTATTTGTAGAAAACTATTCATGTCTAATACTATGGGAAAACCTAAAGATTTCGCTTTGATTTTATCGTCTGACATTCATGCGACTAGATTCATCTCCTTTAAGGACGAGACAAATTTCCACTATCAAAACATTAACGGAATAATTAAACTACAACCAGTTTATCAACAAATTATTCTTTTTTTTCCATAATGTTTCGGGCAAAAATGGTTTTATTCACAATTGCCCAGAAGCACATCATTGGCATTATTTTTAATTATTTCGATGCATTCAGTGAACATTATTTCATACACGTCTTAGTTTTGTCTATAAGAAAAAAGAAAAAAAAATTAAAAAGAGCGCGAAAATTCGCTTGCTTTTTTCTTCTTTCAATCAATGACTTATCAATGGGACAGAACAAAAAACAAAAAACGAAAACATATTCAATGTTGAATTTCTTTGGCTGATTAGAAAATTATTACCTTTTTTAAAAAATAAAGTCATTTTTATTAGGATGCAAAAAATCGTACAATGATTTTCATTATTTATTTATTTATTTGTATACCTTTAGTCTATACGTCGTTGGTTATTATTAATTTAATTTTAGCAAAAATTCAATGTTATTCTTTTTTTTATTGAAAAGATTTCTATCAATAAATTACAAAGTCATTTATTAACAAGGCATAAAAATGTATATTACTTCGAAAGTCATTCATTAACTCTATTCGACAGAACAGTGAAAACTGGTTGTTATTCAGAAATAAATTTTATCAATTGAGCATTTAAATATAAAAAAAATTATTTAAAAGTGGGCATAAAATGAATAACTAGTTAGTCTTTAAGTAGTCGAAAAACAAAAAATACGGATTCAAGTGGCTAACTAACTAAAAGCTTTAAAATCATTGTCCCATATGGAGTATTACATAGCCACCAAAATTGTTATTGGATTACTGAACCATAGCATAGTTTGAAGTGTGCACAAAAATCACCTATTTCATGTAATGTCTGTACTGTACTGTTGAAACAATTAATACTTGTTATAGAAAACTACATTTTCATTCTGTTATCCTTTCAAATGTCGATGTGATGAACTATTTCACCATTAGACGAATGTACAAAATAATTTTTAAAAACACTTTTAGCCAGTTGAGCTGATACATTTTGAGATGTATTTTTTATCGTTGACTGACAATCTTAGGAAAAAATGTAGCCAAATGTGACACTACAATACATAATCACGAATAGGTGTCATGCAGTTCACAGCCCTGGAAAGACATCTCATGATTATTAGAAATCTTGAAAAATTCTAAAGTTTCTGGTAAGCGAACCATTAATGATGTTCATCCACTTCAAAAATAATGACAATATGACAAAAATTAATCGGTAATGTATGTGAACACACTAAATACAAACTATATTGATGGAAAATACTGTTTCTTTTTTCTGTCATTAAAAAAAACTGCATTCGACGAGAATTTTCATTCATTTAAATGTATCGATGAGTGTATTCCATGAAAATATCCTACTTAATATCGCTTTGTCAAACGAGTTTATGATTTCAAAACTAAATTCTAATGATAACAGTATGGTTCTTGTAAGGCCTTCTTCATGAAATTTAAGGAAAACATACGGCTATAAATTGCTTCCAAACACAAACATTTTCCCTTTATATAATATGCATGATTTTCATATATAGTCGCGTCTTATCCAACTGAAAGATAAATTCATATAACTTAAAGCTTATTTTAATTATGATTTATTTATTGACAATAAGTCAAACTATTTAACACAATGTGAGTAGCTGTTCACGAAAACATTGTATTTGTCAAATGAACAAAAATTTCAGTGACAAACAAGTGACCGTATTGATGCGGCCATTCCAAAGGAGAGATGTCTGTTTTACAGAATCATGAATTGACCGAATTCAGAAATAAGTAAAATCGGATAAGGAGCAAAGTGAATTTTTTTTAGTACATAGAGTGCAGTGATTCGATCACTGGCAGGGTCGATTGTGAACAGAAATTCAAATAGTAACCAATAAAAGTTCTTAAGGGTGGTTAGTTGAAAGGTTCATTGACTGAATTTGGAAATTTGAATTTACTGAATGATAGTTGTGATGTAAAGTTTGATTTCTATATGTTTTTCCATTGCACACAATACTTATGTGGAATAATACATATGCCTTGTATTCCCATCTTGGTTATTCTTTCTTAGGACATCTATTCGCCTCTTGCGACATTGATAAATGACATCAGTAAGTCTGTTACAGATGATAAGTAGTCGTTTGAATACTAGGTATCTAATTTCTGTGAAACATTTGAATAAAACATTGACAAAGTTTCTGGCAAGTTTTAAGTGCTTAAAATGTAACTATTCATTAAAGCTAAAATATTCTAAATAAATAGTGTATTAAGAGAGAGTTGAAAAGTTGTATTTTGACGTTAAATAAGTTTTACAATTGATTATCATTTCTTGCTTGAACTGAACCAAATATATTTGTGTGTAATCTTCAAAATAAAAACGTTTGTTAAGGGCTGTTCATGTTAACTTTATTTATTATGAAAACACATCATTAGCTACTGGCTCCCATTTTAAATAGAAAATAGCTTTTATTATTCAATGAAGCGGGATTGTGAAATAAATCATTAAACAGGAAGTTGAATCATGAAAGGTTACAATCGAAATAGTTATGCTAATCAATAATTGAATGAAATAGTTTTATAGATCATGTCAGCATTTGATATTTATCTAAACAATGTCAAACCGAAATATTTAACCAAGTGTGAAAAGTGCAAGTCAGGAGAGTTGTTTGGTTGTATATTAAAGTCAATCTGCCTAAAAAATCTAGATCTTTGATCTATGGCTGACTGATATCAGGCTCACAGAAGTATCCAGTAGTCAAAGGTTTCTCCCCATTTTGTACGCTTGTTGGGGAGTTTCCTTAAAGGTGGTTAGATGTGTCCAGCCGAAAACCTTTGTGCGCAGTTAGTCGAAACCACTCAGTAGAGAGTCTCTGAAATCTTTTTGTAAATAATAGTTGTTTTGGAATTGGATTCCATCACACATTGCTTTAAAAAATGTGCCTATCTGGTCTCTTGCGAAAATGAGGCATTTGTATCCATCGATCATTCAGTAAATACTAAAGGCACGTTCGTAATGTTCTTAGTGCTGTTTGGATTTTGTCGATTTGGATCGAAAGATATAAAATGATGTTTTTCATTTATAGGAAAGATGACATTGTTTGGTTAGTTTATCTTACATATGCTTTCACGCACTGGAAAATTGCGTTCAGCCCTAACTTAATCGGGAAGAAAATTCCAGACGTCTAAACCGCTGATGGTGTTATTGTCTAACTTTAATTCATCCAAGGTACTATGCAACATCAACCATTGTGTTAATTAGGTAACTGTCTACACTCGACGGGGTTGAACTTTCCCGAAACTTTCTCTGAAAATTTCCTCCCAAAGCTAGTCACTAGTGGGAACGTTCTTATGATTTTCATTACAAAGCAGTGGAGGTTGGATAAATTTACTGACTAACTTACTAAACTGCTTTGTCATTTATTTGAATTTCTCAATTTATATTGTCCAATATTCGACTTTACTAAATATCTGCTAGCTAGCGCTAACTAGTAATCAAAGAACATAATCTGTTAATTGGATAAAATGTGGGTAGAAGATAAAATGTTTGTCTATAAAAACTAATAAATCATCATGAAAGTAAAGAAATGTTGTACTGATGTTATTGTCGTACTTATTATCTAGAAAAATAAATGCTTATTTGGAGATGTCCTTTAGAGAGAGGAAATGAGCAGGAACGATTAAAGTAAAAGTGGGACAAGGGTTCAATTTAATACCAGGCTTAAACAATCAATTATTTTAAGGCTTTGGTTATTCTATCTAAACTCTTGGCTGGCAATGTAGCTGGACATCAGAGTAGCGTCTACTATCTAAATAATGGCTGATCTTATATCTGTTAAAAAATTATTTAAAGTTTAACCTCTAATCTTCGTATTGCGTTTGCTACCAATCACATAATTAAGTATGAGGCTATTTAAGTATCTTCAACCAATTTTCGAATTAGGTAGCTTTATTGAACAAAATGACCGTATAGACGTTCAACGATTCACCTTATTCAGTAAAATTTTCAAAAACATATCCTTAAGGCTTATTTTCTTACGGAATAATATATATTCGGTTATGAATTGTTGAATATACGCATCACTGAATAGTTACATTGTTTATATCACAAGTGACGAGAATTCTGTCATTTAATCATTATTTTCTCACCTAATGCGAACTGAAGTATTATGAATATTCCATTACAAAGTGGAAATATTATAAACGTTTGTGTACCCAATAAAATAATTTTATTTGTAAGTTCACGTCGGAGTATTTATTTAAATAAACGAACAAGAATTCCTTTAGGGAATTTTCCAAATAAAAGTAATTGATTTTTTAACTTGGAAAAAAAGAACAGTATTTCAGGAGTCTATCTGAAAATATGTGTCACAATTATTTTGTTCGAATCGTAAATATCTGAGAAGAACAAAAAAGTCCAGACTGGTTTTACATTTATATATATATATATATATATATATATATATATATATATATATATATATAATATACAAATAATAGTGTCCTCGAAGTTATGCGATATCGTTTTCCGTATTATACACCGTTAAATTAGTTAGGTCACGAAGAATAGTCATAATTCATTCATTCAATGCATATTTATTATGCGCTTGCATTTTGTACGATAACAAGGAATATTTGGGAAATTAAGAAAAAAGCTTATTTCTACTTAAGGTTTATTGATTTTAACATTTCTGTCGGTATGAACATGGTTACTGCACTGTCGAGTATATATTCTACTAAATACTTATTGATCTACAGCTCGACCGCTGATAAACAAGTGGCAATTTGAATGTTCCACTGAGTATTTTATGTAACGAAACAATTGTCATAGAATAACGCCGACAAGTGTAACAATTACTCAAATTTATACGTAGTAACAATAGTACAATTCAAACTGTAAAATGAGTATCCCGGAATAAAAGAATAATCTGTCGACTTATTTTGTTACTAATCAGAAATAATGAATACACTAGGTTTTGACATTTCCAATAGTTTATATAACTAAATTTTATCGAGAGACATAATTTACATTGTGGAAAAGTTTTAGCTTGATGACTGATAAGGATTAGAAAGCAGTAGATAGATGCATTATCTCAAACTTCGATTCCACGGCTGTGTACGTCCTTAACGTTATCAGAGGAGAATTCAGCATATTTAGTCCTTCTGGTGAGAGCTTAACCTTCGAAAAAATTTAGAGATAGTTTTCTTTTTTTAATGGGTTTTTGTTGTCTGTTGAACATTGATCGAGCCCAAATGATTAGCTGTTCAAAAAATGTAAGACGAAACCAGTCATGCAGAAAGGATTTGCTTTTCTAAATACTTTTTGAAGGATAAGAAAGATTATAATAACTGATTGGTTTTTTCTTTAAACAAATGTTAAGATAGAGCAAGAATTTCACTGTTCGAGTTCTTCAACAACAAGTATAGCAAATTTCTTTTGATCTAACATTTAATAATCAACAAGTATGCTGGACTGTGTAGAGTGAAGCATTTTCGTATTGAACGTCACGCATTGACCCATATGTACTTGCTTTTTCGGGATAGAAAAGGAGATGTAGCATATCAAGTACTTCAACGTCTGTGTTTGAGTATTACAAAATATGTGTGTTGTAGCCTTTAGAAGCGAAAACTGTTCTTTGTTATATTTCCACCAAGAATGGATAAAACAATTAGTTCCTTTTATAAATTTGGATAGAACAGTGAGAAGACGTAATTGATCTGAAGCCTTCAAAACATTGTATAGAAATGTTGAAGGACGAATTTTGAGGTTTATGGAGGCCTTGGCTATTCGAAAATTATGTGTACAGAAACAGTTTGTAATAACGTTGAATTTATCCTGGTAATCTTTAAGCCTACGACAATGTGACAATTTTCCTACCCTTTCATATTCTTTTCATATTACGTTAATTTTGTCTCTCATTTATTTACAATTATCACCCTATGTTTATGTGAACTTTTATTTAATTAACTTTTTATCAAACTTCATATAATATGCCTTGACAAGTAAATATGTGTGACTAGATTGTTCGAAATATACAGCGCACATACATCACATTTTTCAGATCAATTACGTCTTCTCACTGTTCTATCGAAAATTGATAAGTAGCTTAGCGAACTAAAAAATAACATAAACTTGTAGGTATACAGTCAGCGTCGCCAAACTTGTAGATTTCATTACAACGGACAAATATGATATTTTTTTGTTGTGGAATAATGTTTACAAAAGTTGGCAGATTAGTCAATAAATGATTTCAAAATAATTTTGCTAGCAACTATTTTTTTTTACAGTGGTTTTATAAATGGGCACTACATAGTTAGTGATTTTGATTTCTTTTCTGCGGATATTCTCACTAGGTAGGTCCAATTGACTAGGTATATGGTTTACTTTAAACTAGGCTTACTGATCGTTAAAACAGATTTCTATGAACAGTTAAATAGCTATAGTACAAAGCTACATACACAGTAGAAATTAATATTGTGATTGACTGTGTTTTATGATTTTAGCCACAGATTTACGACTACCAGATTTTATCTTTTATTTAATTACAACTTGACTGAGATAACTGTCAAGTATTTTGTTGTTTTTAATGGTTCTTCTGTTGCTATCAGTTTGTGGTCTCGATATGAGGTTTGGAGTGTCTTTCGATTCTTATGTGAATTAATAAAGAGTTCTCAAGAAGAACCAACTGATTGGTACTAATGTTGTTTCACTGATATTTCATCTAGTTGGCTTGCAAAATTTAACATTATCACGACTGAGTCTTCCCGTACCATATAATAAACTGTCTTTGTTAGTCGTTTATTAAGTAGTTAACGAATATCTCTGCGTGCTCGTACTGGGCATTATGAAATAATGATAGAATTTTTTCGGAAGCTTCTGTGTTAAGTGATCCATCATTTGTCTATGTTTTGTCTAATTCATACGAACTATTATGATTCCATTTGAAATTTTATATTCGGATAGTGTTAGTTTGTGTTCTATGTTTTCATTTAATGTTTATTTTTTCTAATGAAAAGATCTTATTCGTGAAAACTAGAATAATGTAGAACTGTACATAGAAGCATCAGTAGCACACAAACAGATCTTCATATCGCTGAAACGTTTAAAGACATGTTTTTGCAAGAAAGATGCTTGTGACCAATTTTATCATATTAAGAATGAAATAATTTTACGAATAAACAAACAATTCATCAACAACACCAACTTAGGCACATATGTCTTTATTAAAAAAAATGCATAGAAGCAATGATTTGGAGCAGCTTCCACTTGTCAAGAATACCAATTTCCAGTTCAGTCTCAACTATATTTAAGTTAATATTGTGATTTGATTGTCTATTATGAAAAACTCAATTGAAAATTGTTAAATTTTTACAGCTCATTTCTCTGTCCAATGTGTACATTAAATAAGCAGTTGCACTGTAGATTGATCAGAGTTAAACATTAACACCGCTGGATGCCGGCTCAGTGGTCCAGAGGGTTAGTCTTTCGCGCTCAAGACCGAGGTGTAGGAGTCGCGGATACAGGACGAAACGGCCGTCCAGTGCTTCCAGGTTTCTAATGTTGGTCTAACAATGATTGATTGATGATTTTCATGTGCAAAAAACACTAATCTTCATAACTGTAATTGAAAAATCATATAAATTAAGTTTTTTCGGCGTTTCTCTGACGAAGTGCTTCACCTGTTAGTACTCATCACCAAACGCAGGATTGAAACCCTGTGATCAGCATCATCTTATTGAAGTTACAACGATTTACTAAAAGGCAATTAACCATGAATGGATAACTTACAATTTGGTCAGACATTTAAACCTTATTTATTTGTCTCAAGTGAAAATATTCTTGAAAACTTATAGAAAGTGATTTGAAGTGATTCAGAAGAGCAAACTTTTATGCATCAAATTAAAATATTTCAAATTAACAAAACATAATTATTGAATTCTATTAATTTATAGTCTATTATTTGACTTAGTTACTGTGAGAATAATAATTATGACGACTGTGGCAAATGTAAAAGGTAGATTATTAAAGTGTGAATGTTAATTTGTTATCCCAGTGAAAGAATATTTGTTTCCGATACTATAGCTTATTGGAAATGTTAAGGTTCAAATGCTTAATTTTGATCTTCTTCAAAAATTGGAAATGATTCACGGACAATATAAACTGAGAGAATCGTGCAATAATGAATTTGGTGTGAATATTCGAATATATACGATGAGAACATTTGACGGAGTGGTAATTTCCAAGCCGTATGACTTAATTTAGAACCGTTTTTTTATCGTTTCGAATAAATATATCCAGGTACTAATTTAAATGGAACTGAATCCTTTTTATGATGGAAATTAAGTGCTGCCAATAATGACTGAAACGACAATGAACACGCTAAAATTAAACCCATCATTTGGCAATGCGTAATACCAACTAACATTTACAATAAATAACTTTTATCGATGTTTGCCAAATTTTGGCTAAATTGGTAATGCATTTACTAAAAATTATCGCATTTATTTAATTAAATTTTGTGTGTATTGTAGTAATTGCTTATTTAATGTACACATTGGACAGAGAAATGAGCTGTAAAAATTTAACAATTTTCAATTGAGTTTTTCTCAATAGACAATCGAATCACAATATTAACTTAAATATAGTTGAGATCGAACTGGAAATAGGTATTCTTGACAAGTGGAAGCTGTCCTAAATCATTGCTTCTATGCACTTTTTTTCATAAAGACATTTTTGCCTAAGTTGGTGTTGTTGATGAATTGTTTGTTTATTCGCAAGTGTATTTCGAATCCTGCGAGGTGCAGGAACCGTGGATGTGCACTGCTGATGTGTCCCATACCAGGACAAAACGGCCGTCCAGTGTTTCCAGGTTTCTAATGGTGGTCTGAAAATGAGGGATTGTTGGTTTCTAAAGTTTCGCTGGAGAGTTTGAATAATTGTAATGCTAACCTTATGTTTGATGGTATAAGAAAATAATGATTAATAATGGGATCAGTTTTTATGTGTAGATAACATCACTGAGTTTCAAGTGAATACGTATTTCCAATGGCTCCAGTTTTCAAACTAATAAATTGTATGCAGTTAACTGCTTATAAAATACAATGCTCACTAGAAATTCCTGATTAAAACTCTAATGTTATCAGTGAATTTTGAAATTGATTAACTGATATAGCAGTTCAAACTATTTATTACATCGGATTCAAAGTCTCAAAAGTAAAGACTATGTCTATCAGGATGCATGTACATTCAATATAAAACGATGGCTTCAGTGCCCATAAGTAATAATATTTAGAAAGGATCAGTAAATGACAACCTACATAGTCAATAAATTTATTCAGCTGTAGATTCAGAAAAGATAAAATTTTACTTAAGTCACTATATTCATAGGAACCGGCATCCATTCTAACCTGTCACCCACTTATGAATGTGTTGATTCGTTATTTAGGCCTGAACATTAGTATTCATCTTGTATGTCATTTACCAATTAGATACAATTAACAACAAGGAATAGGGAATACGATTATGATTATTACTCAGTTACCACTTAATATAGAAGCACCTCTCTCAAGTTGAAGTCCGTTGGAGAATAGGAGCAAGTGGTTTATTGTTGCCATTTCTGAGTGTAACTTCTGATGACTCTGTGCGAAATCTCACTTTAGGTATAAGTTATATGAGATGTATCACAATAGTGATTATCAACAAATAAAAATGTTAAATCTAGGAGGTATCGTCAATAGTTATCAATCTTCTAAACAATTCACTTATGCAAATCAGCAAACAACCCATTATGAATTCAAAAATAAAAATAGAAATTATTTTCATCTTCCTGTTAATGGTTGTGAACAAGTGTTTCGTTTTCCTAGAAACATTGTTTATTTCGAGAAATTTTTGATTCAGTGGCATGAAAACAACTAACTATCTGAAAAAGCATTTTAAATTAAGACAGAAAAATACTATTCACAAGTGTCGGCATATAAAAATTAATTTCGTGAGTTCTACATTTGTCAAATTTGTCGTCGTTACCTACTCCCTAAAACATGAAATGCCTTTGTAATTCGGAAAATGTCTCTTAGTAGACATACATAAAAGCAATGTAGTATGCTATCACATAACGAGAATATTTGAGAGTGTAAAACTTACACTGTGACGTGAATCTATTCTATATTTTATAAGGTAATTATTTTGCTGCCATTGTTTTTAATCTAATTTCTTTGATGTTTATTTTCAAATATTTGCGCCTAATTAAAAAAACAACCGGTACTGTTAGAAAAAAATTGTCTGAAAAAGTGAAGAATGCTTGCAGACTCTTCTTACTAGTAAAGTTGTAAATTAATTCAAATTAACTGGAGAATTTAGTGGCCCGGGATCTGATTCCAATCAAATATACTATGAAATAAATATCCCCTTTGATGTCCGTATATTACATTTCGGCTAACTCTGCTTTTACGACGACAGTAATTAAAAGCCTAATAAGGTTTTGTGTGGATGGATTTATGCCATAATATCCGCGCTTCAAAGCGATGCGGAAAAGCCGAGTAACCCAACTCAATGTGATGAGGCATGCTTGAGTATTTACAGTCAAACAAAATTAAGCCCGACTCGTGATACGCAAAGCAAACAGTGCAATTAGGCCCTCTACTGAGAACAACCAAGTTTTTAGATGGGTAATTTACAAGCTCAAAATACTTGTGAATAATAACTCAGTCAGAAAAGGTTGTTTACTTTGTCCAAAATCTAGAACAAGCCCTGTATGCTTCGCACACTACAAGACGTTCCGATGAAAAAAAAACAAGCTTTACACACAGTATGGAGGTGACTTATGAACAGTTAACCACTACTACTCATACTCATTACATGAGTCATCAACCTGATTTAATGTTGTATCAGTAACAATCTGAAGCAAAATTGGTTTGTTTAAAGGACTATTTCTGAGCGACTTGTCTAAAATTGTAAAGTGTTATATTTTAAAATATGAGATAGAAATAACTGGAACATACTTGGGCCAAAATGACTTGTTTTAGTGACTTCTCGTCAACATCACATTCGAACAGTATTACTTGGCAGTAAAAATGGCAGTAAATATATTAGGCTAGTTTGTACTAACGAAATTTGTTCATAACCTTGAAGCCTAGTCATATCCAAATAAATATAAATTTGGAGAAGCAGTCATTAGTGATGGATCTGTTAATTTGTGTACAGTTGTGTAGACAAACGAATAAAATGTAGTGATCATAACCTTCAAGTCATTAGAACCATTCACAAAAATAACCCAAATAGGCATCATTTTCTCTGTTGTAGACAGTTTTGTTTCAAACCGAAATAAATTATCTTATCAGTGGTTCCCAATTTTTTTCTTCACTTGTTATCAATGATACAGATCTCTAAAAAATCTTTTTCCCTGACAAGTAAATTTGTCGAACTGAATTAACACATACCTATTACATTAAAACTTTTCAGTCAGTAATACTCATATATTCTGACAAGTATGCTCATGTCCCAAGACCGAAACGATAAGTAATTAATTTGCTGAGAGTCTAAAAAAATAAGTGAATGAGATTGTTGTCTAGCAATACAATTAAAATCCATCAGTGTGTCTATTCGGAGAGCTAATGATATTCCAGATAGCAGAAACAAGCATTGTCAGTTATACCTTAAATCAAGTCAAAAATATCTCTCTAACAAGTTTGTTTAGTTCATAATGTTGTGCTATTGGTGTTTAGTAAACAAGTTTTGTTTCCACTTACACAGACTACTCTGCAGTGCCGAAATATTCTGAAAAGACTTTTTGAGAATAATGACACATCTACCAGTCTGTGTGTAGTTTGTTTCATGGTTTTTGTTCTTTTAAAAACATACTGTTTTAACAAAAAATGTGTTTAAAATATTTAGATAAATCACACAACTAAAACCTAATGATGGTTTTCTTCATCTAGACAACTAATGAAAACTAGGGCACAGAAAATCTAAATAGACTGTATTTATGGCACAGAACCTCAATGGTTTATGGCGAGCAGATAACATCTGGATTAACTAACTGGGGACCAGCTTTCCACAGTCACCTTTAAAAAAATAACTCTTTAATGTTTTCCTTGGTTTTATTTAATTGTTGGTTAAGCTCCACAGTTCATTCAACTTCGCAACCTCTTACAAATTTAACTTTCATCAAAATAAGTTTGTGATTATGAGTTTTTCTTCAAATGACGAACTTTACATTGAATTTACCTGTACAATATTTAAGGATCTATTCCAAGAAAGGGTTTTACATTAACCTTCTATTAAAAAATATCAAGTAATCTTCGCAACACCGAACTGTCAAAATGGTTCACTCTTATTTCCATATGTTCAATACATTTCAAGGTAAACAGAAAGCCAGAACATTTAGAATGTTGTCAACCTAATTTTTCAACTTCATACAAGTATAATTCTAAGGTAACTATAAGTGAATGGTGTGCTCTGATGTTCACATATTTAGAAAGCACAAAATTCCATGAGCAATAAACATTTGAAGAATGGCAACTTAACAAAAAAACAATCAGTAATTCTGTGACATTTTTAAAACAATACATCACATAGCTCTTTAAGCTAGTCTAAATATTCTTTAAAATCGAAAACAAATGCAAAGGTGATTTATTCTAAAACTAAAATTATTAAACTGTACAGTCCCAGCCAGTTCATCTGATAATTTATTAGAATACATTAATATTATTACTATCAGAATAACCATAGTCCAACATTTTCCTTTTTCTTATTATGTTTATATGATTTTAACTTGTTAGTTGGAATTTATTATTTTGAATTAGATAAATGGTGCGCTTCGTTAGTGATTAGGACATAAACGACATGCAATCCATTATCTTCAATTAACAACGCCAAGAAATTTAATCATGACTACTTTCATTTATATGCCTAATGCATTGCAATATTACCACACACTGAGTAATGTTTGAAGATGTAGGATGCTCAATTATTCTCTCATGTAGGCATATTTTAGATGGATATTTCTAACAAAAAGTCTACTAAACGATATAAAAAAGAACGTATTCTCCATTGTTCGAAAGGTTTATCAAGAAAGGGGATTTCAAATGCGCTGAATTATTTATCTGTTTACAAATATTTGTACCAACAGACTTTATCAATAAGTATAAAAAAGCAGAAATTTCAATGTATATATCCATAATTAAATCGGATCGTTACAAAATAATTGTAAATGAATTTTCAACGTCAAAACGGAAAATATTTACCTTTGGGTACGATAATTGATATTTTCAGCGGTTGAGATTAGCAAGTTTCTGAGTTCAGGTTCATGACCAGTTTAATTTAAGGTAAAGTGATGAAATAATGCAATATTCTTTAATTACATCCGACGCTAGTTCTTTCAGGATGTTCTGTCACAAACTTATGTTATGTACGATTTGTTGTTTGCAAGTAAGTTGTATGTGCAAACCTGAAACTCTATGATTCTTCATGAGATGCATATTATTTGTCAAAGAAAAATGGATCTATAATTTCAGCCAGTTTGTTGTGTGTGCACATTCAAAACTGTAGTACAAATGAACTCTCACTAAAAACCGCATTCTTTTAGATCAGTTATTATTCCTTAGTGTCATCGATAGATTTTTAAAGTTTCTTCCCTCTGAGTTAAATATTATGAGTATTATATTTTGGTTTGAAATTTTGTGTATATATTTAGCACTAAATGTTTTCCTATTTTCTTTTCTAAACTCAAAACAGACATTGCGGACATGTTATCTTACGGGAACATTAATTAAAATCATGTTTCAAACATGAAACGACGAACACTTCTTATACTCTTCTGTTTATTTAATTTAATTTTTAATGCCGGTGCGCTTAATTTACAATCTGAATCAAAGATTTATCATTTGAAATTAAACACTTCAAACACATTCCAAACAAGTCAGTATGAGAACAATGACAATCTGTTTAGCGTCAATAAATCTCACATTGATAAAATGCTATCTTCAAATCAAATTAGTACAGGCACCAATTCATGGACCTTTAATTCTACACTACTGTACACAATGAATAGTAATTCGGACGAGTTTGATTTTCAGTCATCTACTATGAATCAAAAAATCATTGAAGGGGTTCTAAGACTTCTCAGAAAACAAACTGCCAATAGTAGTACAGTTTATTTTAAACATTCGACAAGTCGTTCAAGACGCTCATTATCTCTTTCCGATCACTTGTCTTCAACATTATCATCCATATTATTACCATCAACTTCAATGTCTTCAACTATTGCTTCGGATGATTTAGATTTTGTTCGTGTTAAAATTCAAGGAATTATATTCGATGTGAAATTTCAGCGGCCTGACTATAAATCAAACGGTGCAGCGCATTTACGCAATCTCATGAAACCATATCCTCATCTATTATTAGATCCACATTATACAGAACAAGTAATTACAGCTTATAATCCTTTGGTTATGCAAAATCAAATATGTAAAGAATTTGAACAAAACCAATCGAGTCATTATGTTGCTAATAGTTTCTTCATTGTAAATGATATTGGTGCACTTGTTGACAGACCAATGCATGATAGACTACATCGATTATTCTTTCAAATCACATCTGCACTTGGTATACCAAGTATCACATGGTTACCGAATAGAGTCGGACAGTTTGAGGTAATTGAAAGTTCCATACGAACATTTCGATGTTTTTTTGTATCTGTTTTGTATTGAGTTGGTGTAAATAGAGTTATTGATTTTTAGTTTAAAGGTTTGCGTTAACAGGAACTCACATTACTGTTTCGGACAATGTTATGCGTTTCTGACATAATGTCTATGCAATGGAATAAAGTAATAAATTTCAATCTCAATAAAAACACGTTATAAATAATTTATGATGGTAGACATGCGTAAATCATGTACAGAGGTTGAATAAAAAGATTCATTTTCCTTATTCAAAAATAAGTTTTATCACCAGCTGTCAATAGGAATTTGTTTCGTCTTCCTACCCTTTCCTTTTCTTTCTGCATTACGTTAATTTTCTCTCTCCTTCATTTACAGTGATCACCTTATGTCTATTTGAACTTTTATTTAATTGACCTTTTATCAAACTTCATATAAAATGCCTTGACAGGTATATGTGTGTCCAGATTGCTCGAAATGTACAGCGCACATACATCATATATTTCAGATCAGTTATGTCTTTTCACTGTTCTATCAAAATTTATAAAAGGTACTAAATGTTTTAAATGCCTTAACACTTTGTGCCCACGAATAACTTAACGGGCAAACGCATGATCATTAGTGCTAGTTGCGTATCTACTTTGAACCAGTGGTATGCTCTCTAAATAGGTCATGTTTATGAGTTCAGTCCCTTATGAACTAACAATATTCAGTAACAGATTTTATCATTATATCTATCAAAATTATCTGCCTGTGCACAGAAGTTTAAGCGTATAAAAATATAGTCTTTCATTTTTATGGCAACTGTAAAAACAACTTCCTCAATTGCCATCAGTTACCTGGATTTCTGTTAGCTGGTATATAGCGGACTACACTACAAGAAAATGTGTCATAAAAAAGTCAGATGGATGATTGTTTACTTACACAAATGACATTTACTTTTCAATGAAGAAAAGTGAGTCAGGATGTTGCTGAAATCATGCTTTTCAAAAAACATCATTGTCCTTATTAGGCTCTTTGTATTTCAAGCCATAATTTTGAAGCGAAGGGCCTAAATAATCTGTGAGTGTAGAAGTACCTCTATTTTTGTGTTACAAGCTCAGCCATTTTATTTGTCAATCGGTAATTTTGACTACATATTCCTTGCTAAAATAATAACTTATTTCAGTAGTATGTACATCAGAGCTAAAAATCAGTATTTATGAATCATTTCTTTGTATCTAAACCACATATATAATGTAGTAAATTAAATTAAATATGACCATAAAATGTTTCTTTCTATCTAAGTATTCAACCGACCTTAAAATAATCAAAATCGTTAAAGGGAAAACCTGTAAGTAATAGCATTGATTGGATGTCTGTGGATTACAAATCGGATTCAATGTTGATGACAAATTTTTGCTTGGGACTTTCAATTTATGCCACAGTTTCAGTCTCGAATTCCATTCGTTATTATCAATTATTTCATCATTTTCAATGAGCTGATAGGTAATAAATTCTTGAAATGGATGCAAGTAGATTATTTATTGTATCTCTGTTATTAACACTATCAATGGGTAAATGCATTGCTGAGAAGGGTACTTTGTTTTACTTCACTACAGTGACATTGACCAACTAAAAAACCTGAAACTTTTTAAAATTTATTCAAAGAGTTTGATAAAAGCAATGAATGAGTGAGCTAGAGTTCGATAGATTTCAATGCACTGAATGACGGTATTAGTGAACTGGTAGTGGTAAAAAGGCCAGTTACATGTTTTGAATATCAGAACATCACTTTATGAAACTTGTCTTTCTGACTGATGATGCTTACTGGAACTTCTTAATAAAGCAATTTTATGACAACCGATACCGATGCTCCTTGGACAAGAAATGAACACTAGTTACAGTTAATATATAGACTGGAATGTCATATTTCAATCAAACTGTCGATTTCATAATCTAAAGAAATGATTAAAAACTAAGGAGGGCTGAAGAGCTAGTTCATTGTATCTTCGTCCTTTTAAATATTGAACAGCTGTCATTGCAAAAGTTTGGCAGTAACCGGAATATTATTGAATTTCTGAGTTGGGATTAACTTGTTCACATTTTCAACTCCAAATAGGAGACGGCATAACTTTCATCCAGTCCTAATAATTATTTAATCCCTAGTAAAATGGACTTCACAGGTCTACGATTTCCATTAAAATATCAAAAAAATCTTTCTGATAGTAATTTACATAGATTTGATAGATTTTTATTGTGTAACACTGACGACTAACAAAAATACTGAATAGGGATAAAATCAACATCAACTTTTTTCAAATAAGTGAATACATCATATGAGTGTTAATTTATGATTTCCAGATATTTTACTGAAAACAAATTATTTATCCTTTTTTATATTGTTCCGAGTCGTTTGCATTACAAAGTATATTCAAAGTTAATTAAAAAAACTGGAAACGAATACCAATGAATCGCTTGAAGGAAATTTTCAGTTTACTGACATTTTTTAATCTACTAAGTGAATATATTGAGAAAGACTTAGAATGACACCCGAGGTAACCTAAACTCTCGATTCGTGAACGAGAAAAGAAGTTGTTTAACTGTATTAATACTAATAGAAATGTGTTAAACTTCATAGCATAAAGTCTATCTATCGGAGAAAACAATGCATGAATCTAGGTTTATTCCAAATTTTTCGTGAACGCTAATTCTCTTATGTTCTTTAGGATTGAGATGACTGCTGTAAGGTTTCTAGAAATTTGTTTGGTTTGCATTTGATTTTTGTCGAACACTGATTACATTTGGAATACCAACAAACATTGCGTTACTTTACAGTAGTACCCTAACTGAGATAGATCCACAATAAAAACCATCTTTAAATTAGAAAAAAATTCCATTAAAATCCAATTGTCTGTTCAGTAGTAATTTTGCAATCAATCACTGATAGTTTAGTGAGTGAGGAATCATGACCGCTGTAGCTTAGATATTTCTTAAGTAAAACGATCACCAGCAGTGAGGTTACTATAAGCTACTTTATAAAGTGAATGAAGGCAGTCCATTGATAGAATAGTCAAGCGCTCACTATAAGATCCGTACACTCTTGGTTTGGTCGCTAGAGTTATGAAGGTTTACTAATAAAGAGCATCATACAGCCGTCATTTCTACCAGGTTCTCAGTTAAACATCATCGGTCGATGCAGATTACACCCACAGATTGTTGTAGTTGTTTGTTCGGAAACTGGTTGTCATTACTCCTATTCAGTTTACTTCGCTTCTTCCGCAATAAGAACATAGAAGCTTACTATTTTTATATGACGTACAAGGTGAATAACCAATCTTTATACACTGTTAGTCGTTGGTCAACTGGAATAGAAATAAGTATAAGTCCATCGATCGGATGAATTATAAATGATTTCGATTAAGGATTTTTTTCAAAGATTATTAAAGAAAATTAAAACTTCATTTAAAATAAAAGGCTTTTCACTGTGCAGTAGTTGCATGTTGACAGTTTCATTTTGCCATTGACAATATATATATATATATATATATATATATATATATATATATATACTATTATGTCTTCGTTAAAACTCATAGAGTAAATTGTTTCTTTCACACGGAATGAATAGCGTACAAAGTGAATAGACTCACGATCATCCGATGCTTTTATTTAATAAATGTCAAATATACTTTGTCTCGTTTTTTTTATGCCTTTGTAGAGAACTTGATAAATAAAATTTCTAAACTCAATTAAACCAGTCAATTGATGATATCCTTAAATAATTCATATATTTTCTGTTTTATCGTAAACATGCACAAGGTTGGTATTAATTATTCAGTAAAGTTATTTCTCTCTCTATCTTCACAATTTACTGAACTCTAGCTGCTTTTTCTACCGAACAAAACCTATTTTTGACATTATATATATATATATATATATATATATATATATATATATATATAATGTTTATAAATAGTTTGATCTTTAATTACAATCTAAAATTTTGATCAATCACGAACACAGCATTATTTTCTAATCGACTGAGTAGTATAACCAATTCGCTTAGTTCAACAATGGAGTAACATTAAGAAAAAAAATACACATCTACTTCATATCATGAAGAAGAATATAAATTGTACAGTTTTTTATTCTAATTATTTTCTTTTGCATTCTTTGTGGGTAAACAACACGCACACTTGTCAAAAGCCCGATCTCGTTTTTCACAATTTTCATAGTATCATTCTTTTTGTTTTTCGTCGTTGAAATATATTCCTATAAATAAACTATGCAATGAACAATAAATTATAGGTGAACTGAGAAATGGAACTGAAATTTCAGTCAACAGTACACCATCATCATCATCGTTATCATTATGATGATCAGTATCTTTTAATAATGTCAACCATTTCTTGCCTCCTTTCATTTAAAATCAAATCTTATGATCAGTTAATGTGTATTTTTGTAGCTTGCAGTGTATGTATGTTTATTGCTTGTTTTCGAGGTTGATTTTAATCTTTGATAGTAATGAATGGTGAAATATGTGTTTGCTTTATGTAACCGATTGCTAAACTATAAATGAATCATTTTTATCGTGAAATAATTGTTTATGTTTATTTTTTTTCAAAAAATATCATAAACCTTAATTATTAAAACACTTTTTTTCAATATGAAAAGTTGAATTCTTAAGTCACTCTTGTAATGAGCTAACAGCTGTTGAAAATGCATTTCATTTCTAGTAAGCAGCTGTTCATTATTGTTCATTTAGTATGTGACTACAGATTGTCAGTGAAACGTATAAAGCTTTGAGGTGGGAACTTCAACTTTCGACCAATGAATTTAGACCAAGTGATCAGTGTTTCAATACGCTGAGATAATCATCCAATGTTGTCTTTGAATAAACCGGTTGATATGATTTTTTTTTACCGTTTATACTAACAATACAAGCTTCAATATTTTTTAACATAAACCATTACGATGCTATATAGTTGGTTGACTTGATAAATATTTGCATGGCAAAATATAGTAAATATCTCTGTTAAAATTGTTGTGTCAAAGGTAAATAAAGTGATGACAATAGCAACACATAATCGCAGTATGATCATTATATCATATGACAAAGATAGTAATCCTTATTGTTATTATTATTATTATTATCGTAATTCACTGCTATTTTAACTCTCTTATAAACTATAGGTGTATGTAATTAGATTCGATTAATATTTATTGTGTAAGAGTTGGCAGTATTGTTTGGCTACACAAAGTGACGTAACTAGGATAGGTCAACAGTCAAGATTGATAAGTACAACTCTACGATTAAGCACAGAGGAGGTCCAAGTGTATAATGTTTGCATGTAATTTGAGAATAAAATATGTCATATCTCATGATTTGATGTTGACAGAGTTGCTTTCTCTGGATTAGATGATCTTATTACTAAGTTTACTTTCATTTTCTGTATAACATCATCAGTTGTACTGTTTGAAGTTTTCTGCATATGACTAACAACCTTATTTACCAGTGTATAATTTGACTGGTTGTTGCCTGAGTGGAATATATCATTGCCCTCTTCATTTTCATCTACATGAATACCATATAATAGTCAAACGCCGTGATGTATCCTCAGTTCACCCAGACAATAATGGCCACATATTCGACTGCAAAGGTGGTGAGATCTAAGAGAGAATACTAAGTAGACCAGAGAATATCAAGAAATATATCACTCAGGTCAATCACAAATGAGTAAAGATATCAAAATCAATGGGATTTATCAACTAATTAAAAATCGTGTATAAGATTTGGTCAAGGAGGAAAATAATCCGAAATAGTATGTGGATAATGATGGGAAAAACTATTGTCTACCATCATTCGAATTTAGGTTTGGTTGTTAGTCGTTTGTAAAGAGATTTGAATAATACAATTCAATCTGACATTTTTACTGATAATATTTTCTGGAAAGAGAGAGTAAGCTTCATAATCAAATCATCCACTTTAGAGAAACAATTTTATCAAAATCGTTCTTTTGAGCTACAGATTTTCTTTACCAAATCGATTTCATCTTTTATCTGCTAAAGTGATTTGAATTAAACTGAACAACATGTAAGTTCTTACTAACTATTGTCAATTAATAGTGAAAGCGAAACACTGCTGACGATAGACCTCAGCTGCTATCGGTGAAGCTAATGATTTTATCGCCAATTTATTCATAACAATAAGAAAGTTCTCACGAATCTAACCCAGTCAAATTTTATTACTATCAATGCTAATTTGTTTCAAAAAGGCATGTTTATAATATTATAATTGAATTAAATGACTTCAGATTATTGGGAAGTCTTTTTGTTTAAACCCAATCTTATCGCCATAGATATGAAATGAAATTTTCTTGCTGTTTTTCACTCTGCCGGATAGTGATATATTTCAACTTTATATTTTCAACTTTACACTTCGAATAAAAATTTGGAAACATCGCCAGTAATAAAATAATAATACCTTTTTTTAAAATTCGGACAATGAATAATGATATTTTCAATCGGAAAATTCACAGAAAAAGCAATGCAACCAAACAAACTCATTTTAAGTATATAAAACACAACACAAAATAGTTTAATCATTATTGAAATGTAACAGAACCAGGACAGAAGTCATAGGCAGTAAAACTGTCATAGATAAGAACAGCATTTCTTATAATAGACTTTACAATATCATGATTTTTGTTGTTCTTTATTGAGTTTTTCTAAATTCTGGCTTTACTGCCTTATGTCACAAGCACACACTTATATGTTCTGTCTTTCTCCAGTTGTGGTAATTCTTACGAAGAGCTCATACAGACACATGCACTAATCGTATTATATGTGCACATCTCATCTTTGTAAATGTTTTGCTTGTTTCAAGTTTACGATTATGGGTATGTGCATAAACAGAGTTCTAGACGAAATATGGATATAAATATGAATGGTTGTTGAATTCAGAATAGAATGAATAATGTTTTTTTTTTATCTAAAACAAATGACATTTGAACTGATTATCCATTTGAAATGTTGATTTTTATTTTGTTTGGAAAAACATTGGTGAATAAGACAATTATTAGCTATTATTTTTAAAATGTTTTTATTAAACTAAAAGCAGGAAACTGGAAATCAAATAAATTGAAAAGTTTATAAATAAAATCCTTTTATCAATAAATGTACTCAGTGAAATAAATTTTTTTTAAGAGTTTATGGTAGTGTATAAGTGTTCTCTTTAGATTGATATGAATTTCTAATCAGTGACACAATAATTATGAGTTTAGGTCCGTTTGCATTCACAGCTGATGATGAATTTCATCTTTGAAGAATATAATTTTATGATCATTGAAAAAATCCGATTCTATTAGAAAAATGTACACACGATCAGAAATATTCTTTTCAATAAATTCACAGAAAATGCAAAAATCAATGTTGTATGTGATGTTTTATTTTTATTTAAGACATCAGATCGATGTGAGCACGTCACAAATTGCATGTTTTTAATGAAACTGAAATATACTTACTTACTTACTTACGCCTGTTACCCCCAATTGAGCAAAGGCCGCCCACCAGTTTTCTCCAACCAACTCTGTCCTGGGCCCCCTCTCCAGTTCTGTCCAATGTTTGTTCATTCCTCTCATATCTTTCTCTATTTCTCGGCGTAGTGTGTTCTTTGGCCTTCCTCTTTTCCTTTTACCTTGAGGGTTCCATGTGAGGGCTTGTCTCGTGACGCAGTTAGGTGCTTTCCGCAATGTGTGTCCTATCCACTTCCACCGCTTCTTTCTGATTTCTTCCTCCACTGGAATCTGGTTTGTTCTCTCCCACAGTACATTGTTGCTGATGGTGTCTGGCCAACGAATGCGAAGTATTTGGCGTAGACAGCTGTTAATAAACACTTGTATCTTCTGGATGATGCCTTTCGTAGTTCTCCATGTTTCCGCCCCATAAAGTTCAGCTGTCTTGACATTTGTATTGAAAATCCTGATTTCGGTTTTGGTTGAAAGTTATTTGGAATTCCAGATATTTTTCAACTGTAGAAATGCAGCCCTAGCTTTGCCAATCCGCACCCTCACATGTGCATCGGATCCACCTTGATTGTCGATGATGCTTTCCACATATATGTAAAGGTGTTATTATCCTCCAAGGCATCTCAATCGAGAGTGATTTGATTGGTGCATGTTGTGTTGCATCGAAGAATTTTGCTTTTTCCTTTATGTATGTTGAGACCTGCTGCTGCTAAGGTTGATGGTACACTACTGAAGTATACTACCTATCGTTTAAAGTGTCATATTGTTATCTGGAATTCGTAACTATCAACCTCCGCAAATTCAATGGATGTATTTCAATGTATACACTGTCAACTGTTGGATTCAAACATATAGTATTTTTACACTAAATTGTAAAATTCTTTTATTTATATATATATATATATATATATATATATATATATATATATATATAATTATTATTATTATTATTAAAAAACTCTGACTGAAACAATGCTTACAGTAATACAATGCAGATATGTCCTTCCTTTGTGTTATTGGTAGAAAATGTATTAAAACAAAGACGAAAAACAATAATTTAATTAAAATTTCCAATTCACGCTACATGTTTTTTTGAGATGATTGAAATGTTAACTCAGAATAATTCCTCTTCTGATTCGATAAATCTCAACGCATAAACGTCATTTTTGTAGATACAAACAACCAGAAACTGAATACAAGCAAATGCAAAAAAAAGTTGTTGCTGACAAATGAGGATTATTTTCAACATTGTCTCATAATTAAAAAAAGGAAAATTAAAACACAACATTATTCGGATTAATTAAAATAGAAAACTATTTCTTTTTACCATTGCCTTATTCAAACAAATGAAAGATTATAGGTACAATGTGCTGCGCGTTATTTCTTATCAGTAATTATGTAACTCTAGTGACGGTTCATTAGATATTTCATAATGTTTAACTTACGACTTCGTCCTCCTGAATCTTCGTTCGTTTCAATAAAAGAAGTTTTAATAATGATGTATATTTATGGCATAGATCAATGCTGATGTTCGGTCCCATAAAATGGATGGCTGTGTTTTGCGAAGATTCACTTGAACCGAATATTATTAACTTGTTCCATGATGACTAAAAAACTATTCAGCTCAAAATACATAACACTACTGATATCAAAAATTGTTCTTCATGTATTGATAAGATAGACTCCTCCTTTGTATGATTATTTCCAAGTGTCCCAGTTGTCAAATTCAGGCTTGAATATCAATGAGCAGAAAATCGAAAAAACCCCACTAATGATAAGCTAAATAACATTAAATGTTGAACAAATTAGTGGTTATCTGAATTCATTAGTTTAGTGGACAATACGCCAAAGTCTAAAACAAATGGTATTCAGTTCTAGTCCCAATGTGACACACTAATGCATACATAGCCATTTTGAGAAATCTTTACGAGAAATTTCAAAACTAGTTAACTCAGTACATTTATCGACCTAAGACTAAATAACGACTTTTCAAATACTGCTTGAATTCGTCACACTGTTATTCATACTAATGAAAGCTAAATACTGATCAGTTTGTAGCTTACGAGCGATGAAACAGGAAAGTCATTTCATTGAATAGATTTAATAAGTAAGAGAATTACACAACCACAGAGGAACTAGTCTGGTTTTTAAAAATTTAACCTTCTCTAAACTTATAAAACTGATTATCTCTTAATGACGAATCGGTTCACAAAATAACAGGATACTAGTTTTAATGACATTGAAAATCAAGTAAAACCCCCTGTACAACAAATCGATCTTCGATTGAAATATTTTTTATTTCATCTACCAATCACTGTCATCAATCTATATTCGCCATTATGACTTATAAAAATCACATGATTTAAAAACCATAGATATCATTTGACATTTTAATTATAAATGCTTATCAATAACAGATTTGCATTCTTAGTCATTTGAAGTTTTTTCAGGCGATCAAATGTCAATCTTTCCTTTATCTATCTTCTTTCATCTCCTTTTCGTATACTGTCTTAATTCTCCATCTTATTGTGTAAATAATAATATTGATAATAATGATACAACTTGCAATTTTTTACTTGACATTATCTATCTATTGTATTTTGTGTAGGTTTTAGAAAACCTCTAAACGCAATGGAAATTTATTCAAATGAGTTAGTTAGATATCCGTGAAAAATTGAATTTATTCATTTATTTAAATTTGTTTTTTAAATGTTTTGAAAATTGGTATGTCATTGGTTTTTCGTAGGCGTATTCCTTTCGCTATTTACAACAGTATGTGAATGACTATTCAACGAAGAGATTTTCATCATTGCACAAATCCTTAATCTCAAGTCATCGCACGATATTTTAAACAACTTAGCATATTTTGAGATGGTGGAGAATAATATTTGTAGTTCAGGTGGATGATTGTGGTGGTGGTGGTGTTTGGTAATCTCAGCCCAGAGAACCAAACACCACAATTAGCATATTTCACTTGACAACTATCAGACCATTTGTAAACTAAGTAGAAGGACATCCATTGTCATAAGGAATTAATGTCTAATTTTGAAAAAAAGCTGAGGTCTGATAATTCAGACAATCAATCCAACAGAATTACATAGTTTTAATCCGATATCATGCATCCGAACTAAGGAGTGTAAACACTTTTATTTGTTAATATCAATACTAAACTAGTGAGAGAGTGGAAATAACTCTACTGCTTAAAGATAGAAAGATATACATTTTCGTATGGCTTAAATATATATATATATATATATATATATATATATATATATATATATATATATATATATATATATATTGTGAATTATCAGATATCACGGAAGCTAACTAATTCCACATACTTTGCATGGCCATAAATTAGTGCCAGCAGTAGTGAAGTTGTGTTTTTCTACTAATAAAGATACTTTTTCATTGTCAAATAATAAATTATCAGTGTTAATTAATTTTGACATAATGAATGCATTGGCAGTAAGAGAACCGATAAATATAGAAACTATTTGAAATTATGAATATTTCACAAACACAAATTCCTATGGATTCAGCTACTAACCAGGATTTGAACAGAACATTGTTTATTAGTTATGAAATAAAATAAAACATGTAGTTAGAGTTATCTGACCTTTTAAATGTCTTTATTGTTAATTTAAACTGAAGCTTATAATTAACACAAATCTCTTAAAGTCACTGAAGATATACGTTACTTGGAGTACCTAACTTTAATAAATAGTTACAATGAGTTTTTTCCTGTTATAACTAAATTTTGTAACTTATTTTTAATAAAAAGTATTTCAACTCGTTTTTTTTAATTTTTAACAGGGTTTCTTTAAAATAACCAAAAACTTTTTTGAAATTTTCACAGCGTTTTTTAAATTTTTTTTTAAAAAAATAACAAGAATTCTATTTTTTAATTAAAATCTTATTTAGCAATCACTTTTAAAAAATTGCGACATGTATGCCTCGAATAACCCTGGTAATTATTTGTGGTTAATTGACTTACAGAATTTTATATAATATAAGATTGGTAAATGATTCACTTAATCCGCTTGTCAGTGATCTTCTTATATACAATGGATTTAATTTTTGAAAATGCCAATTCAATTGGATTAAGCGTGAAACTATAAGGAGACAAAGACATAACCTTTACTCCCTTTTCATCAAACAAACTTTTTGGTGATATTGGATACATGAATCGTTGCATTATAAAGGATAATAATGCAATTTTTATAACATTTGCAGCGGCCTGGTAATTCACGTTACCACAAGAAATGCTACATCTTTAACACTGTATCTACCTTCAATAACCTTTTTTTAATGAGGTTTTTTCTTTTTTAAATTTGAAATCGAATTGTTTTTCCTGTCTATTTCTGGCATTTTAAAGATTATGAAAAATTTTAAAAAACGCTGCGAAAATTTAAAAAACTAGTTGAAATACTATAATATGGCTACTCATTCCAACAATTAATAACACCAAGTAAATGAGATAGTTTACATTACAAAAAGCAAACAGATTTACCTAAAACTCAGTCATATCTTAGAGATTTCTATCGAGAACCGCTTTCTCAACGAATACTCTCCTTTATACCGGTATTTTATTACACCTGTGGTACCAATCTAACTACAAAATAGTGTTATTATTCTCAGTGTTAAGAGAACAATTTTCATACTTTCTGAATATGGATTATTAGCAAAACCATTTGCATAATATTGCCGTGTTAAGTTGTTCATAGTTATATCATTTAATTTAGGTAATGTTTCATTTGAATTTAGTTTTCACTACGAACGGTCATCTGTCTAACAAAAAGATTGGAAATTCGAAATAACTGAACTAATGTTGCATCCTGCTTTAGGACGTCTCTTCAGCAGTGAATAGTTACGAGTTGCAACTTTAAGATTTTCCGAATAATAATACTAACTAAATGTACATAAAAAGATAAGCGATGATAGATGGTTTTCTGACGCTTACCTTTTGTTGTCACATGGAGGTAGTTCATGTAGCATACTTCACTGCATCATTATACCGGATACTTCAAGTACATCCGGTGAAACTTTCAAAAAAAATATATATATTTGGATTTAGTAACAAGTCATTCAAGGCTGGAATATTATATTTTTGTGACAGTTTGAATACTTGCTGACAATTTGTAGAAGTGATTCAATTATTTTCTACTGGTATTTAACCCCATTTATATCTAACAGCACTTGGTTGATCCTTAAATCAACTAATGTATAAAGAAATTTCAACTGTCTTTCAGTAAACATTTTATCCTGAATTAAAATGTATTCCTTGCTAGATTCTGTCGGCATTTGAAACGATAATTACGAATACATGAAGTTTCAAAACACACCGCTGTATTAGGTAATACCTTTCATACTGCAAATTTTGCAAATGTGCACCGAATTGCAATGATAAATAACTCACGAAAGTATCCAAGCACTTTGTTTATTGTCTTTGTTATAAATTTATTCGATATTAAGTACAGTGTTCATGTGTGCTTACCTTCTTTTTACCAATTCCATTTTCCTTTTTAATTAGCTTGATGATTCACAATTAGCTATTCGATTAGAACCTTTAACATGGCATGTTGCAAGAGCATTGGTTGATTTTATGCATGCGTACAAATGGAATCTTGTAATCATGGTTTACAATACACAAGTACCTGGATCAGATGTATTAGTTGAGGAATTTAGAAAATTGCAAGTTGAACGAAGTGCACAAGATCATCCAAATTATTTTGAGTAAGTAGTTTACCAGTAAGATAAATTTACTGCCTCGGGTGTGTTTTATTCTAACAGTGAACAATATTAATTTCCTATTTTTAACACTGTATGGCTAATATTAGCACTACAATAGACCAGATATATTTGAAAAAAAAAACATAACAGAGACTTATTTTGACAACAACAAACTAAAACATGAAATTAAAAGCAACTATTAGTTCTAGACTTTATGACAGTTGCTATTTTTGCTATTTATAGACTGTTGTTCTAAATGGTCTGGTGTCTTCCTATTGCGAATGTGTATAAATTAAAATTTTGGAACTTTGAGTAAATGTCTTCATAGTACCTTTATAGTAGTTAAGAATTGATTGTATTCTCATATGATAATTGTTAGTATTGTCCAGAGTTATAATATTGTCCAATCGAAAATGAAAAATGTTCTTGTTAAACCAAGTTTCTTCAAAGCTCAGCAATAGTTGACTTACTTTTAAGTACATTAACCATAGCTTTCCGACAACTATTATACAGATAATTATGTCTCACAGAATGTACAGATAAAAAAATTGGCAAAAAAACTTTATGAAACGACTACTGACTTTCAAAATTGAAGCATATTTAGACAAGATATTGCTTTGGTGATTATTGGTGATAATGATTACTAGTGTCTATCAATCCAAAGATAACGATGATCATCCTAACATATTGATCACATTTAGAAACAAGCATCATTCAATTCTTTATTGTTATAATAATATTGAAAATTATATAATACATCTTACTTTAAAGTTGAAATAGCGAAAGATTCTAATAATCAAAAATAAAAAGTTAGTGCTTGTCACAACAAACTTACAAGTTACAGAACACTGTTTGAAACCAGAAATTCCAGATAAGTTGTTCCGCTTAAATTCAAAAGATCGACTGTACGCGACAGTACACACGGTAGAATTAGAAACTTTAAATACTGTGAAAAACATGATACGTTAACACCAGTTACCGAACAATCATTGGTCAGTAATTCAGATTTTGTATAAGTCATTTAATATCATCGGCAATGTTTTGCTCATTCACAATGTTTACAAACTCCACTAAGCATAGTTTCTCAGAGGTCCGTAGCGAAAAATAACTTCATTCTAAATAGTTCTTAAACCCTTTTACTTCTTGAACTCTATAAGTTCTATGCAACAAATACAAGACATTACCGTAACTATGTAGAATAGTCAGGTTTGATGCTGTGTCGAAAGAATTTATATGGTTTCTTACTTTTTTCATTTTACGATTTTTTTCACTGTTTTATACAGCCTTTTTGTACATTTTCCTGCTTCACTGTGATCAATAACAGTTGACAGAATAAAATTGTCTCGTAATATACATTTATTCTTCATATTTTTAGTACAAAAGAATGATTTAGTAACTTGATTCTTTGCGAAAGTTCCAGAAACAGTGGTAGATTAATGTTATCGTACATTCTAGCTTAATTTAACTGAGTAGAAAAAACAAATCGTTACTAGTCACAGTATACTAAGAATAAATTGAGAAATTTAATTTTTGACTTGGAGTTAATGTATTTTTTAGGAAAATTCCAGATGACCTGTTAAACTACCAAATCAGTGTTGTTCAAACTTATCAGCAGTTGTCACTGAATAAAATAAAAAACGTGTTTCTATGTATCTTCTGTTATTGATAAAAATACTTATTTAAATTACCTGTTTTGATTCAAATTTATTTTTCTTCATTTTTATTGTAGATTTGAAATAAATTATCAATTTCCTTTTGAAGGATTGACTTCTATTGAATTTACAGAATGCATCAATCAAATGTTAAGAGAGATTCGACCATGTTTAACACCATTAATTAATATTTTAGAAAGTATATGGCGTGCCGATGCAAGAGTTATCATATTCAATGGTAATTTGTAAGTTTATTCTATTGATTAAGATTAGTTTTAAAATCAGTTTAACATCTTTTTTTTAAAAAAAATTTCAATATAATCAGGACGCAGAAAAAATCAGGTGAAGAAATATGTTCACCTTAGGGTGGTAATTATGTAATGTTATTAGATGTATCATAGGTCTGTCTGTTAGGATAATTTTTAGTGTAAAATGTTTTTTCGAGAATAAATTATTGTTTTGAGAAGAAATATCTCAAATGACACATTTTCCGAGAATGTTAACACATGAAGCGTTGCTTATGCTCATAAAGTAAGGCATCAAATTTATATATACTTGGTGCCCTTGACTTGTGAATAAGTGGCTAAGATGAGAAACTTTTTTAAATGGTAAAATTTTTCAAACTACCTATCAATCAGTTTGTTTTTGAGGAGTCCAAGACAGAACGAAATACGACTGACAGATTCAAATTCCAGTAGCTCTCCGAAGAATTTTGCTTATAGAAAATATCAAGAAATAGGCTCATGATATACAGTTTTCATTACACAGGGATGAAATTCAATATAAAGCCTTTTGAAGTATTTGATCATTGCTTGTATCATTAGCAAAACATGAGATGATCATGTTTTTCTAACCCCCCCACCACTAAATTGAAAAATGTGAAATTCTTGGATTTCACTGTTGAATAAAAATCATTTCAAGACAAAAAGAATGTCAATGTCTTTAAAAATTACAGATATAACTTACTGGCGGATGTCTAGAACTTCTTCCGGATAAGCTATGGCTATTTAGCACTGGTGATTTAGGTATTGGCTTATTTATCCCCAAAATGTACATTTATCACCATCTTCTTGTTGCACGAAATCAACCCAATCAGATTATTTTCTTATCTCCTTATGTGAGTTAATGAACACATAAATTTAAATTTCTCAACAGAAGCTTACATTATTCAACATTGATTTGAGGCCATACAGCTGTCCGCCGGCTTATTCCTGCAAATTAGTCTTGGTATGATGCCATCAGTTACTTGCCTTTCAGCTTTTTAACTGAATGCTAGAGAATGTTAAAGGTCTACTCTTTGAGATGATCAGGAAGTCGGTAAAGTTAACTTTAATCCATCAGTAGCAATAAATTTTATTATATTTTTAAAAGACTTTTATATTACGGAAGTATAAATACATCTCTTATCCACAATATGTATATATTTGATTGTAGTTTTCTTCTTAAAAACCAGTAACTTAGAGACCATTGAGAAAAAGTAAATGTGACAGCTGTGTTTTTCTAGTCTTCTACTTCTTGAGAATATCCATCTAGTCGAGGGATATTTCCTTTATTGGCTCACATTTACTAAGTAGTAACTTTTTATCAGTTTATTTAATATTTCTTTTGTGCAATACTCACAAACGTTTCGATTCATTGAATCGAACAATTTGAATTCGCGTGTATATGTCGTTATTGAACTGTAAGATTTGATGTAACTTGACGATATGATTTTATATAATGGAATGTTATGGTGAGTAAAAGCAATAATAATATGTAATGAGTTTGTAGGTCTTAGAAGTCTTCATTTTTGCATTTTTCAACATTCAGTTCAATAAAGCAAACATATACATAAATGATAACTAACTGTTGACTAAATACATCATATTTGATTAAAACGATTGAAATGTCAAGCAGACGACACAGAGAACAAAGAAGAAGCAGCCTCAAAGAAAAACTAATCAAGATTTCAAAGTCACCTCTGCAAGAAAACGCAACCAACTGTGTGGTCAAACTCTCGAAGCAACACCTAACGACAACAGAAGAACAAGTGCTCCAAAAAGGATTAAACTATAACACGAAGGACGCTTCAAAACTGGAATTCTTCGCTGCACTAGATTCATCACTCAAAACGGCAGGAATAAGTGAAGAAACTCAACAAGAAATAAGGCAAACCATTGTACTACTAACTCAACGGAAGAGAGACAACAACCAACTAGCAGCACAACAACGGAAAGCTCTAAAGAAACTCAAAGCCAGGGAAGATACAGTCACGGCGATTGAAATGTCGAGCAGAAAATGTTACTGCCTAAATTGGATTTATTCTTCATCTTTAATTTAAAGTTAACGTTGATTTATGTGATTCGATTACAACCGAGAGAAAACAACTCGTATTGAGAAAAAAATCATTTTTCATCAACTAATGTGTTCTCACAGTTCTAAATCCATAAATAAACGGCATAATGACTTAACGATAATGTCTTTAGTAGTGGCTTTGCGATGACATTCGTCCGAATCGAACCACGTGCATTTACTCCCCCGAAAAGGTAAACACAAATGCCTGATGATCTACAACCACTATGAAGACTACTACTGTTACATGCATATCACAACCTAATGTAAAACAGTAAATAACTAACAAGAACTATGCTAAACAACTTAATGTAACTTACATCAATTGGCGTATTACAAGAGTAGTTAATTTTGAGAAAAAAATATCCATCGTAGAAAACTATTAAATACCGTACCCTGCAGGTAACTGTCAATCCAAGAAAGAATAAACAACATTTTCAGAACTGTAAACGTTTCCGGATTCCTTAGTTCTTTTGAATAAATAATTATAAAAACTACTGATAGGATGAATGTTTGAAAACAAAACAATATTTTTGAAGGAAAAAATACAGAGCAGCTGTGCAAACACTGGAAGTTTAGGTTTCCATATTTTGTTATCAACTCTTCAATTATTCGCCATATGCTACACTAGTAGTGATTGAGGCACACGTGTATTCTCAACTTATCGAACATTATCAAACACCCAACAAAACAGAAATACTTTCGTAGTGATATTAATGACTCATTCACTTGTTATTGAAAACATAGTTCACAATGATAAACGATGGTATTATTCTAGTGTGTCACCGGTTCAGTTCAGTTTTCGAAGTACTCTGTAATATGTTCAGGTTAGGAGTAAACCTTTCGGTTTGTGTTTAAATAACTAGGTCTTGTGAAAGTAGCTCTTCTTTCGACAGTTTGAATGTCACCTTAACAATTTCATCGAAATTCGTTCATAAATAACACAAAAATAATGTCTTTTTATAATAACGTAATGGAAATTAAACACAGTAGCTTTCATTCTTTGCTATTTCTGAGGAGTCTGAAAAATGAAGATTGCTTCGATTGCATTAAAGGGTGTTGTTATTTGAAGCTTTCGTAAGCATCTTCGTACTTTTGTGCAAAAATTAATATCTTAAACGTTAAAAGTTGGATCTTAGTTTTCAAACTTTCTGGGAATGTCTGACTGAATGATGAAACCTCAATAAAACAGATGAAATACCAAAATCATCTCTCACTATACGGTAATTTTATATAAAATCAACTCTTGACCTATTATAACAAGAGATGGAATCCTTTTACACTCTAAGTTCATTCTAAATGAGTTTTGGGGTGTTTACTAAGTATTTAAAAGTGGTTGTATCCTAAACCCATTATTACAAGTGTTCTTCGACAAATGTATGCACATAATTCACATAGCTTAATGAAGTACTTACGAAACTGAGAACTTATTCTGATTTTAAGTTTGCTGTGATATTATGGTTAAAGCTCAGCATGACTCTTCAATTTGAATAACCAGTTACAGCCTCTCATATATTGTTTAATTATGTTAGTCTTCACCACTCATTTCCAACTCATATTGCAACTCTTGTTAGTGACTATCGATTTACCTACTTCAGCTTGAAATTCAAATTGAATTACAAGCTTAACTAATCAGCATTTCGGATAGTCAACTATTCTGATATATAAATTTTTCCAACATTTAGAAGGTTATTCAGTAAAAGTACAATTAAAGGAGATACTAAAATTATCATTTTTAGATATTCCGCCTTCTTTGCACATGAAAATAGACTAACTTTTATTGCCATTCGCTAATAACAATTACTGATAGACGCTTAGCTCTCTAGCTGAATTCATGTTTAATTCCTGAAGTTTATTAATTCGCTCCCAGATGGATTATCTTGATGAAAGCTTTGTTCATATCTTTAAATATTATATATAGACGTACTGCAGTCTCTAGATGTAACCTGATATTATATTAGTCAGACACAAATAATCTTCTCTGACAAAAAACGAGGTGGTAAATTCTTTATTTACTACAGTAGATTTATATGTATCTAAGATTATGAAAACTAGTCACCGAGTACTGAATTACTCAAAAATATTCACTCGTGTGTATATTTTAACTATTATCACTAGTGCGTTTGATTTTAAGACAACAATTTACTTTTCTTTTTAGTTTTGATCTAAATACACTACTTTACATAGCGGATAGTTTGAACGGTACAAAACATGAACACTTGAAAGCATTGTTTGGAGAAGACTATGTCTGGATTTACACTCCGTCAACAATGAGTTCTCTTACTGTGGCTGATAATCAAGACAAAGTATCGGCTGATAATAATGTTCTTGCAGAATCGACTATGTTTAAAAAAATTCCTGGAATGTTTGGTAAGTTGACTAAAGAACTAAAACTTTGTTGATTTCATACTTTCGATGATAATATGGCTACACCTTTAATTGTCTGACTCTTGTAACGTCAATAAATTGATCACAATCAAAGATGATGGATTTTCTAGATTGCTCCATTGGTAGGTTAGCACTATTGAGAAGTGATAAGCTTGAATTAGGTAACGATTGATTGCTGTAAAGTTTATCAAGCTTATATAGCTGATAAGTAAAACCGATCTCAAACTCTAATAAACTCTCAACTTAAAGAAAATATTTAAGATAGGAATAGTTATCCCATTCAAGCGAAATATATTTGACAACTAATTGATAATTGTCCAATGGGTAGCGTTCAAATAAATTTCGCATTAGTAATTTATTTTTGTATTAAAGAGTGAAACATTCTCAAATATAAAACTACTAAACTAACAAACTATTTATTGATTTTATTCTCATTCCTGATAGAGATTTTATTTATACTTACCTACTGACTACCCAGTAATGATTGATTATTTGAAATCGTTAATGATTTGTTTCGTTTATACGTCGATATAACGCGAGAATAATTTTACTTTCACGTATTTTTTATTGCTATTCAGAAACAACTTTCAAGTTGTGACTGTTAATGTTTTGGATATAAAAGTTTGTATTAAGTCTAACACTGATGCTTCCGTTTGGCCAACGTTGAATTTGAGGCCAAGATGTTAATTATAAATGACAACAAAGTTGCCCAAACATTTCAGTTAATACTTGGTGTTTTTATCTTCGTTAGTATGCAACTACTAAGGTCAGTTTTATCGGTTCGAAAGGTGCTAACTTTCCGGATGTAATCCATGAAATCGCTGGAAATTATGGATAGAAGTCTTGAATGGTGACTAAATAATGATCACAGTGGTGCAGATGTGCTCATTTCTAATGTTTACTCAAATCATGAACATGGTATCATTTCATTTTTCTATCCCCAGATTTTTTTCGTTTCACTTGTATTTAGTTTTACAATAATATTGATTGAGTTGCTTCAGTTTTTTGCTTTATGTCCTGCTAATTTTCTTTTAGTTTGTTGATCTAAAGTGTAACGGCTTGGAATCATATAATTCCAATATGCTAGGCATCTTCTTAATAATTAAATGAATTTCTAAAATAAAAACCATAATGTCTACTTTTGAATTTATTGAGAAGATAGACAAGTAGCTTTGTATAAAAAACTTCTTTTGATTGCAAAAGGCTTTGACCACCTGATAGTTAACATTCATTGTAAAAGTTACAATGAACTTCTCATAAGAAGTGGCTTAATATTGGGATTATTGATAAATTTCTTGTTAAAATCATGCTTTATTAGTTAGTAATGAGACTGTTGATTGCTTTGGTGTGATTGATTGCAAACAGTAGACCCAGTTTTAATTTTGATTGATATGCACGAGCATAAGTCTCTGAAAGTTTGAATGGGTCAATTAAATTAATAATCATGATTTTAAGTGATTTGGCACTGCAACTACATCACAAGCTTATTCTAAAAAGTTCAAGTAACACTACGCATCAAACAACGTGACATTAGTTACCATTCACAAGTGAATCAATGCGGTGTATTTAAAAATTATCAAATGAAGCTGAATTCCAATCTAACATAATCCAGTTATTCAACTAATAGCGGAATCGGAAAATAACCTTACTTTAATGTATCGTTTTATGGTATACTACGTTATTAATCTAACTCATTCAATCATAACCGAAGCTGATTTATCCCGCCAGAAATTGTATTTAGCAAAGATTTGAATTAGCATGTCTCGATAATGATAATATTTTCTAAAACATTTGATGAATTTATTCTTTCTTGTTTGTATTTTTCCAAGGCTTAATTTGTTTAAATGATTATACCAGTCGAAAAAGAAGTGCTGAAATAGCACGTGAAGTTTGGCAAAAATCAATGATTGAATTAATTTATCAGCTAACTCAAATCTATCCACCGGACAGATCGGTACAAATCGATACCCCGAATAAAGATACACTGATTTATTTCAAACAGATTTTGGAGAAACTTAGACCTGTTAGATTATGCCAATTTTCTGACCATTTAAGTTGGCAGTGGGGAAGAAGAATGTATGAGTAAGTGGACTTTTATTTGTAATCCTAATAATGCCAACATCATATCATGTAATGATGCAATCTTCGTATTTTACCAATAAATGTTGCTCAAATCTAGTCGTCTTCCTTATCTCCAAACTTCATTTTTCCAACAATAGTCAGGTAAAACATTTTCTATTGCGTCATGACAGAACGTAATAACTTATGCTTCTACTTATATACGTCTAAAATGTAAATTTCTGATTGTTGATATGTTGCATAATTTCGCTATATACGGGTTTGATTTTAGGTGTATGTTGAAGACTGTCACATGTTCACAGCATATTATTATTATTATACATATATTACTTGAAATAAGTGAATTATTATCAGCCAAATATGCAAGTGCAACACTCGAAACGCATAAAATATCAGAGATTTGAAATATGCTTGAAAAATTCGATTATAGATCAGGTTGTTGCAACAATCAGATTACTAGTTACGATTTGAAACTCCTCGATATATTGATTATTTCAAAATTGATATTGAGTTGAAGCGAAACCCATGAACACACGTAGGGCAATCTTATTGACATTCAATGGAAACAATAAAACGATCTTCGATCTGATCCCTTTTGAAGAGTTGTTGTCAAAAGTTTGAATTCATTTTAACTGCTGCTGGATGCATTGAACAGTTGATTAATTCAGTTAGTTAGGTTATGGTAAAAGCGGGTATTAATTATTTTTGAAAAGCCTAACACTTTTATTTACGATTTAGGTTCCATTATTAGGTATGCGGTCTTAGTCAACATGAATGTAGCGACAATCAAATGGAGTAGGTTAATCATTCTGGTCATCATTGCAAATGTATAGGTCATAAGTATAGCACATTTCACAATTAATCAGGAGGTCCTTTAAAGTTTTCGGTAGAAAGTAAGTACAATCCAAACAGTTCACACTGACAGTTAGTTGCTCCAGTTAAGATGTAAAGTCATTTTCAGAAATGTTGACAATACCAAGACTGACTTTACTTTTATTGTAACAGGTTCCTCTGTATACTCAGTTAATATAGTCGAAATCAGAATTTTAATTTCAGTGAATCCAAAAAGACTCATTGGTTTGCACAAATAGAATGATGACTTACATCGTTCATTTTCACTCATTGAATTATAATTTATTGAATCATCATTTAAAGTTATTCATAATCATTTACAAATTGTCTAAATAGACGATAATTTGCATAGTAAATATTTTACATGATTTCAAAGGTGTTTGTCTCATTCACTGAAAATAACCAGTTTTGTGAAGAGGTCAAAAGATGTAGAAGCCATTCATAATACAGCTCAAGAGCCAATGCTATGCTTGCTATGACATTTGACGTTTATTTGCTAGGTCATACGTAGAGTCAAAGGTGTGGATTGTACAGAAATCACACCAGTGATCGAAAGCTGAAAACAACTTCTTTCAAAGAAAGAGAAAAGTTTATTCTTTACAAAATCTTCTTTTCAGTCTTTGCAGTTGCTGTAGAACATGTGGTCAAAATAAAACGCGAATACACAACTAGCTAGTTAAATAAACTATTCCTAATTTCCTGTTATATTTGCTTAACATTTTGTTTATGACAGAAGAAACAGCAGAAATGCACACACACACAGTCTGTTCAGTAATTTATTAAAATATGATTTCCTCTTTATTTATGACGGCAAAGCTAACGATTCTTAGTACTATTTGGTTCATCAGGATTAATATTCATGCATATACTACCATAGAATATAAATAGAACTAATTTTTAATTTATGCACAATGATAAAATACAAGATTTATGAATAAAATATAATGACTTCTACTGATATTATGTGTGAAGGAATAAAATTACACCGGTTTACTTAGAATAGTTCAATCATATAGTTAAATGCAGTATATATATATATATATATATATATATATATATATATATATATATATATATATATATATATATGCCGCTGGATATCAGTAAACATGTAGTCTCACAGTAGGATACAACCTTGAACTTCATATAATTTGTGCTTAGTAATGCCGCTATTTGAAATGTATCTTAAATGTTAAATATACGAAACTTGTTAGAAAACGCAACACCTACTAATTATACTCTAGATAATTTAACGTTGATAAACTAATAAATTATCTAAAATGAATTACAATTAATGTAAAACATAATATCACCCAAAACATCAAGTTGTAAACGCCGATTCGAAATTGCTGTTTATATTTTTTAGTCAAAAAAGGTTTATGTCACAATATGTTGGAATACTTTACCTTCCGTTTAAAATATCGGCAGTCAACTTTGAATGTAGCTTTCATTAGGAATTGTTACCATGGTGTAAATGATACAACAAGCATCACAAGTGTTCAATAAATAATCATTGCCATATACTTCACAGCTGTCTGAGGTTTGTACTGATATTGATGTTCAGAAGAACAATGAAAGCTCCATAGCCAACACATTCAGCGCAGAGAACAAACCTCCATCGCCATTATCCACCTGAGATACTAATTTTCTCAATCATCTCTCTTTACATATATATTTATGTATAAATCCTATATCTTGGCATTGCACAGTAAACAGAATAGCTTAACAACATCAATAATATTATTATGTATTCCCAAACCTCGTCAAGACAATCATTCAGTCAATTCTTTGATTCAGACACGTCAATCTATGTAGCATTAGTAGTTTGCTTTATCTATTAGTAGAACATAACTTGAGATGTTAAATAAATTTAGAAAGTTGAGAAGTACATAGTAACAAAATTGGAAAAATATCATTTCCAAGTAACTGAACAGTCTGTATGAAATTTCCACGTCGTGGTTGAATATGGTTTTACACTATTTTGAAGTGAAATATTCTTCAATTTACTCCTCCTGTATGTGGATGAGAGTGTGCTTCGATGACTATATTTTAACTTTGGACACTGAGTCTACCATTTAAAATATCATTAACTGATTCGCTTGAACTCAATATAAACTATTTTACAAGTTTCAAGACAGAGTAAACTTGTTGTTTAATGCGGATTTATGGTCAAGAAGATTAACCTACGAGCTGAGCGAAACCACTCTATAAATTGTTAATTTATATAAATGTTATTGTTAAAATCCTTTTAAGCATTCTGTTTTGATCTGCTACTCTATAGATAATAAGTAGTAAAGTTTAACTACCTCATTTCTCTCCTGCTGTTGACATTTACTTTGTCATTTTATTTGAAGAAAAAAGAGAAAAATACAAACAGTAACAGGTTACTTATGAATTTCTCTTCTACTGATAATCGATAAATATCTTAGCCAGAATTAGTTTAAGATTACTGTTACCTTTGAAGTCATTTCTTTTCGTGATCATACTTTTCTATTAGTCAATAGAATTAAATTGGATATATATATATATATATATATATATATATATATATATATATATACGCATTGAATGCATTACATTAAACGTCAGTGTATCGTTGAATGCAGCTTCATAAAAAATGAATTCCTACTTTGGAACAATATCGACCAAACACTTTCCTAACTGATGATTACTTTCAAATATTATTCATTGTTGTTTGATGAAATATTGATGAATATAATTTAATTTATCGCACCGATATGACGCTTGAGTGTTTATTATCTCTTAGTGCTATTTTTCTTTCCTAGTATTATGCATACAGTTGTTGTGAATGTGGATAGTGAACCGATAAGTTTTTTGCCGAATGGTGGATTAAATGTTTCCAAATTATTTATTTATAATTCAAGAATTATTGATGGTCGAATGAAATGGTATAAGGTAATGAATGCACCATCACTTTTTATAATTATTCTATCAATTCTATTTGAGCATGATTGTTGGTTAAAGACTTGCGGCTTTGATTGTTTTTAGTCTTAAATTTCAATTCTTATAAATAGATATTTCAATATTATCCTCAAAGTCGATGTAAGCAGTAAAATTTTGATTCAGCTTGTTCAAGAAAAAATCACATATAAGGCTATTTCTGTTTTCCTCACGATTTTGTTTATGCTTATTAACGTATACGCAATCAAAAAATATGCTTGAAATAAAAAAAAATGTATTTTAAAATGACCGCCGGCATATGCAACCTCTCTGTTTCGCTTGTATTATATATATGACAAATCATCTATAATAATGTAATATCTATGTGTTGAAGCGACATATGATTGAAATACTAATCATTCATAAAATTTAAAAATTTCAGTCAGTCTCATTCATCCATAGTTTGAAATGATTTGACGAAACGTGCAACAAAAACTTTTGAACTTTTGAGAAAAAAATTTGAAAATGACGAATTTTTTCTTTAGAAATCGCTTAGCTTAACAATAAATGGTTTGATATTCAGCTGTGGAATGCTACTTCATCATGACAATACAATCTAATAAGTTTCATATTTCCTCCACCGATTCAAATGTGCTACAAAAAGTGTAATGTCGAAATGATAACTTCATAATTTCATTTTAAATAGTTCATTATTATATGATCATTCAGGAAACTACTTATTAATATCTGTTTGCCTGTTCAGTGCAGAAGATACACATATCGTTAAAGTTAATTTTTACTATTAGTTAATTTGGATTATGTTTTAACTGTTGTTGTCTTTATGACAATGTAACAAGTAATATTCTAATAATTGATATTAAGTACGAAATCTATCACATTTTCTGTTTCTGAATAATACTTCTTTTGTATTTATTAGATTTCTAGATACCATTGAAAGGAAACTTTTTTTTAATATGATTTAAGCTTGAAAATATTCGGGTTTTTGATTTCAAAGCTACATTGTTAGAAACGATGAGAGACTTTCAAGGTATTTACCTCAACTTTAAAAGTAAACACAGATTTTGAGTCTTGGATTGAATTTTCCTAGGCAGTAATCAATTTGTCCATTTTTAATTTACCCAGTCTGATGGACATACTTTCACAATTCTGAAGGTAATGAATGCTGTCAGTACCAAATACTTTACACCAGCTTCAATAATGGCTTGAAGTAATAAACAAAGCTTCATAGTACAATGGAAATTGTTTGCAGTGACAGTTGCACTATCTAACAATTGAATATTCTAGATTTGATAGTGAAAAACAAATTACCACTATGAATTGTTCATTTCCCAAGAATTTGTGATTTGTGTTTAGTAACAACGTTTCTTTTACGGATTTTTTTAAAGATAATTTCTCTCCGACATGCATTTTACCAGCAACTTCATAGGACAGAACATTTTTTAACTTTATTTCCAACAGATTAATCTAAAAACTTTGAGTAGTTTAAGATTATTAAGAGAGGTAATGTATGATTTGACCAGTTTCTACATCAAATCATTTATGTCACTCTTCGAGATCACACAAATTCCTTAATGTAGAATCAATATTGCTGATTGTATAAAAGCATGTGATTTTTTTTAGACGAAAAGAAATTTGTAACACACGAATAAATAGCACCGCATTTCTCTGATCAATCCTCAAACTTCAGAATTTCAGTAATACTTTGGTAAAATATAAAAAAATATTTTAACCGCTGATACCTTGAGAAATAAAAAACTGAGTGTATCTAGTTTGCATTTTATGCAATATTTAATTTTCAAAAACGTGTTGTCAAAAAAATATCATAGGATATGAATAAAAAGACACAATTAACAAGAACCTTATTCTTAATGGACTAATAAAAACTTACGAACAAGGCGAAGAAGATAAACCTGATAAAAACGTCTTCCGTACTCAAAATATTTGTGTGAAATGTGTTTTATGTGTGATTTGATGTAGAAAAGTCACTAGTGAACAGATGATATACTCTCTATCAACTTCACAATATATATATATATATATATATATATATATATATATAGCAACATCCTTTGATAATTTGAAATTTCTTCTCCAACAGATAGATGAGGTGTTTCACCTAGTTTATTTCAGCTCTTGCCTATTTTCAATACTCACTATATTTCATTTGTTTGCTGATTACTATTAAGAGACGTTTCGAATTTTAATCGGAATGTTCTTTGAATAATCAATGTGTACTCTGAATAAATTCTCATTTAGGTTGGAACGTGGTCAATGAGTAGCAAATGGGGTCGAAGCAAATCAAGATTGAGAATAGATGGTGTAACATGGCCTGGTGCATCGAATTCTCCACCTAAAGGTCGACCAAGTAAATTCAAACTTCGTGTAGTAACTATTAAAGAAATACCATTTGTAATTTATAGCAAAGCTCAAGTAAGAATATTTTACAGACGTTTAATTAAAGAAGATTATTCATTATCATATTAGTATGCACATTTTGTAAGGTAAATAGAATTGTATTTCCCTAAAAGCATCACAACATACAAGGTGCTTACTTCCCATTAATCAATACTGAGGATGATGAAGTTAAGAAGTTGATTGCATTGTAAAAGAAAACCAGTTTTAGAGATTATTTTTAAGTCCGTTATGCTTTGCCATTCATATGCCAAGTTGCTCAATATTAAGAAATAGTTTTTTTGAATATTAATATGATAATAATATGAAGTTGCATCAGTCTTTTACACCTACAGGTATTATGTCCAAATTTTTAATTATAAACTATTTATAGCTAAAACTCCAGTTTTTTTCCGATCTGCCTATTGGTCGTACAACAATACTCTTTATGGGGGAACTATCAGTAGTAAAATGTTTTGAAGACAAACAACTGCCAATTCTCAATGTTAAGTTGCTTGACTTTTTCTGACAGAAAATTAATTTAAAATCAATTTTTCTATAAATTTAGAAATAAAACAAATTAAAGCAACAACTAAATACTTGTAAGTGCTTGTTTTTTCAAATAAAGTTCTCCTTATATAATTTTCTTTCATTCTATTACAAGGAAGGTGGGACATGTGATGCTAATTCAATTCCGTGCAAACTTAGACCACAGTCTTTACAAGATGAAGATATACCTGGAAAGAATTCAGTCATGCATAAGACTTTAAGTTCACTGGGATTAAATTCTTATCATAAAGATTTTAACAAACAAATGAAACCAGAAATGTTCACTACGAATGTTAGCACTTTTTCAGAATTAAATAGTTCGTATGAGAATAATTCCATTAGTTATGTGAATGGTTGTTGTTCTGGACTAACGATGGATTTACTGATGGAATTGATGAAAGATTTAAATTTCGATGTTGAAATGTATGAAGTTAAAGATGGTTTCTGGGGCGCTTGGACAGTAAGTTACAAAAAAATTTTTGTTAACGTTAAGGTGTATTTTAGTAAATATTTTTCAGTAGGAGTGCTGTTTTCACGATCAGATAGTTGCATTTTGATTAGTTGTAATGAAAAGCCTTTAGTTAAAGAGATCTCTAGGGATTTAAAAAGAATGGTGTATTCGTCAAAGGCTAGCAACAAACTGAGTATCCCTAAACCCTACTTCAAAACCCATACAGATCACTGACAACGGATGATGCTGCTAGAAATTGAAAATTGACTGGAATTAGTGAATGCCTACTATTCGATAACAGTACAGTTTTCCCAGTAAGACGTGATGATGATGGCGGATTCGTGGATAGGGAGCTCTGAGAAGTCATGAACCAACCGCAAACAAACACTCGCTACCTATAATTTTGTTTCATAGATTCTTCACCAGGCGTTATTTTCTAGACGAACTTTCTCTTCAGTTATCGGTAATTTTCGAAAACAATTTCCCTATCTTTATTTCAATTGTATGACTTCATGGCAATAGAGGTATCACAAAACTTTAAAATGTATTATTTAAACTGCATGGCAAACAAGCTTAAGCTAGAAAAACACTTCCCGCTTGAACTAGCTAGTGTTCAATTATTTTTCAATTATTCATTATTTTTTACACAGAATGAAAGTGCTTAAAAATGATCAGATAATAAATATTTTATGAAATGATTACTGAATTTAATAAGAATGCCTTGAAGTAAATAGAATTCGGACAAATTTAATAATCCTTTATAGGAACTTGCAATTTAGATATCAATTTATCGTTCAATGAAAAACCGTTTAGTTTTTCAAATTTAATATGGATTATTGAAATAAGAAACCCCAAATAATAATAATAATAATAATAATAATAACAATAATGATGATAATAATATACACTGAGTAGCATATATACTGGTTCGTTGAGAATTGGGAATGTAAGATTTATAGAAAAAGTCAATTGAGTTCAGTTATCATCAGCTGTTATACGGGTTGTCTCAAAGGATACTTCTTCGAAAAATTAACTGTGTTTGAAAAAAATGGAAACTCATAACTAGACGAATAAAACCAAAATATGATGTTAAATAGTACTAAGAAAGGGTGGTCAAAATTACTAGTAGTCATAGTAAGCGCTGATCGTTGCATAACTAATCGTTATATCTAGGACCGAACATACGTGGACAAGCTAGAAACTAGGCTGAGATAATCTTGATTGAAAACAAAAAGATACTTACCAGGATTTCCTTTATGATTTATAGGTTAGGCTAGTCACATTTAATGACAGTGAATTCTACAACGTGGGATTTGTTGCTCGTTAATTATTTTCAAGATTTCAAGAATAACCAGTTCACATTTACTAACGATTTTATTGTTTGGAAACTAATTTTTGAAGAGTTAGCATTTACTTTGGCAGAGGTTTCAAGAAAGTTGATCAGAAAGCCTTCCTTAAGTTGCTCCTAAACTTGGGTGCAAGAAGATACAAGCAGAGTTTATACTGATTGGTTTAATTACCATTTGGAGGTACGTACTAAGATCAGATGGGGTACAGAAGAGCTCCTTTAATTCAGTTAATAATTATTCAGGTTACTGTCAGGAGCAACGGTAATTCACAAAATTGTATTTGTACAGGGTATAACACAATATATTTTGAGTATCTATTGATTACCATTCTTCTTTATGAATTTTCAAGCTACATGTTGTCTTTTATCATCTAATTAACTGAACAGTATTATGTTTTTTCAACAATGGAATTTCCATTTGAAAGCCAGACGGATGGAATGGTATTATACGTGATCTAATAGATAATAGAGCTGATATGGCAGTAACATCATTGAAGATTACTCCAAACAGATCCCAACAAATTGAATTTAGTGTACCATTTCTAGAAACAGGTATAGCAGTTGCAGTGGCTTTGAGAGAAGGTGCTATAGCTCCAACAGCTTTTTTAAGTAAGTCGAGTGCTTGTTGTATTATGCCTAGAATATTTCGTTTGTTTTCATTATGGGCTAAACTTGGATGAGCAAGCATTGAAAATAAAAGGGCATTGAGAAGTGGTATTTTTCGAATTTGGAACTGTTGGGTAGTGTCCCACTCCGCACGATATTCATTTCAGGATATTTAAATCTCTCACTGATCACGATCCTTCTAGACCTCCTGATCGAAGTCCAGTGACTGTTTTGAACTCTAGTCGACGTGTGATTCGGTTTGATAGTCAACTTAAATGACTAACTCATCCCACTCAGTTTATTAATTTAAACGTGTGAGCAGTCACATATATATTAGGAGCAGTAATCGTTATTTGCAAGTTAGGGTATCTGAATATGTACCGAATCGATTACAAACACAAATAAAATCAAAAGACCCAAGAAGAGCAGACGATAAACACCAATCTTCCAAACATATAATTGAAAAAGATAATAAGATCGATCTTAATTAATCCTTTGTGGCTTTTTAAAAACGTTTTCAAGGTTTTTCGAAGCCATGATCATACAAAAGTTCAACTTCCTTTATGTATTCAAAAGCAGTATGCTTTCGCTCAAAGCCTGCCCTGGTAATACGCTAATTATCGAGAGTTATGAGTCTCATATTATTTTTTACATTATTCTCACAATCTATCTTTGTTTCCTGTTACATTCTATTTGTCTAGTTGATCCTTTAATTTCTCACATACAAATGTTCTTAACAGGTATGTGATCAGATTGTTCGAAGTGAATTGCACTGATATATCGCATTAGTTTTGATAATCGTTCTCTTTTCATCATATTATTTCAAACTATGGAAGGGACTAATTGTTCGGAAGTTCTTGTCAAAGTATTCGCTTACTAATTTTTTCCAAGATGGGAAGTCTTATTTAGGTTTTTATTTTAAGTGAAATTGCAAAGAATTGAACTGAAAGAGACTAATGAACTAAGGTATCATGTTTTCATGTGGTAAAAGTTATTCAATAGGCATAGCTATTTTACTTATTTTCGACTAGACTCAGCAGGTAAGACAAACTAGGTAGTTCGGTATTTATTAAGGCTAAGTATAATGCATTCGATCTTCAGCAGTGCAATACATATCATTGCCACTGAATACTAACTAAATTGTGAATAGATTTTTATTCCTATGGACTATTTCAAGTTACTTTTCATCAAAAATTGATTATCATGAACCAGGTACACACTGGATCGCGTTACAAATGTTAAAAATATCACCGTTAAAAACATATTGTTGTAGATTTTGATTGTCTGGCATAAATGTACTATACTTCTGTTGTGACAAGGTCTTTCACTCGATCTAGTATGAGGTCGAAGATCTGAGCTGCTGAGGAAGCAAAACTCAAGAAAAAACTAGCTACTGAATTATCTTCTGTCAAACAGCTGTAAAGAAATGGCTCAGAACCGTTCGCGATGATGCAGATGCATCCATTCATTGTGTTATCTCAAATCCTAACCTTCTGAATTCCCCATCACCTTTGTCTTTTCCTCTATAAATTTACTTCACTAGATTCTACTTCTCGAATAATATTCCCTAATCTTTACGATTACTGCTAATAATTCTATTACCTCTACTACTATGGGATTTGAAGTGACAGTTGCATCTCTGAGCTATTGTGGTATGGCAACTTGAACTGATGTACGTACGTACGAAATCCTATGTTGTTGTTGACTGACTGAGCTATAAAAACTAGGTTCTAGCTAAAAAATCTTTTTCATCTCCATTCAATTCAGTGAATACGCTCACTTGATTATTCTTCTATTCAACAGAGCCATACGATTATCAATGTTGGTGTGTGATCCTAGTATTCAGTGTACATGCAACTGGTGCAGCGTTGTACATTTATGAATGGTTTAGTCCAAATGGAATGAATCGTGGACACACAACAGATCAAAGTGAGTTTGTTGGCATGTTTAAATATAAAAATTAAATGCTCGAAAACTGACACTAATAATGAACAGAGGATTTAATTGTAAACAGCAGTGATCACCAACAGACAAAACTATAGTCTAATGATTCAAGCATCATTCATTTCGGCATCAGGTTGCAGGTTAGAGCTCGGCTATACCGAATTTAGTCTAGACAATTTCACCCATAGTCTGGTCCGTATTGATCAGTGCTCACAAATAGAAGTTCTAGGAGAGTATTCCGCATGAAAACAGAGTTAATGAAAGCAGTCTACCGAATGAGTGGAACGTTAAAACAAAATAGATATATATGAAATATAAACGTAATTCAAGGAACGTGTAACTGCAAAACAAAGGTCTTCTAGTCATTCTTTGAAAACACAATTTAGGAACAACCGTCATATGTATCCTAAAGCAATTAATCTATAAATAAAAAAAGAATCAGGTTTGCTTTGAGACTTATTTCTTTTTTCAAGCAGTACAAATCCTGTTTTAATGCTCTTTCTTTTAAAAGATCATCGATTCTCATTTTTTCGTTCACTGTGGCTTATCTGGTCAATGTTATTCGGTGCTGCTGTAAATGCGGATAATCCAAGGGGAATGGCTAGTCGATTTATGGCCAATATATGGGCATTATTCGCTCTTGTATTTTTAGCATCATATACAGCTAATTTGGCTGCTTTTATGATTGCTAAAGAAGATTATTTCGAACTGAGCGGTATAAATGATTGGCGTGTAAGTTAACAGAAAAGTCAATTTACTACTTGGCAGGTTGCAGATATTTAAATTATTTTCGTTAGACAAGTGATTGACCAATGAGTCCCTATTTGTTTACCCCTATGATTTCACCATAGAACCCACACTGATTACCAAGGATTTTATTACTTTACATATGTACCTACATAGTACAGTTGTTTTCATTTAGTACAGAAGTATAACGTTGATCAAAATTAAAGAGACCGTTTTGGTTTCTACTATATTTGGTTACATTTCGGTGATATCGGGAGCACGTTGGATGTATACATTTACAAATTAATACTGGTGTTTAGAATAGAAGTAATAGTTTCGCTAAAAAGAACAGGACCACCCGATCAGTCAAACTAACCAATTAGCACGTAATAACCATTGCGTTACAATGATGATCGAATTCTAGCGAACATATTAATTAGTAATCGACCAGTGTTAATATTTCAGCCTTATAGAATATTACTCAGAATCCATGGCTGATCATAAGCACCTATAGGACTTTAGTTATCGATAATATTAATTTCATTGATCAGCATCAGTGATTACAGAAGCTAAGTTCATAGTTTCCTGTCAACCAACTTCATCTTATTTGTATTAAGCACATATTTTATTTTAATATTCATTTCACACGAATTTATTCAAATGTTTTATTATTAAACAATGCGTCTTTCATAAATTACAATTGAATAATTTTGTAATCATCATTTTTATAGCATGCCATTTCATCTTAAATTTAATTAACTGTTAAGATGTGATATGAAAAACGCTTAATGGTAATCAATAACGACTCTTCCTAATACAAAAAAATATCACTTCATCATAAAGTATATAAGTCGAATTGATTGTTAATTGTTTAGATGTTAGAAGAAATTAAAAACGAGTGATTTATTTTGATAATTCATACATACACACACAATATTTTCTCATCGTCACACTATGTTAAAGGGTATAATAATCATGTTCTATAACGCATTCATACCATTTTTCTCACGTATAAACGCATAATATGAATCTCTTTTTTTAATGTATGATTAAATTATTGGCCATAAATCAAAATCATTAGCATGCTTATTATTGTATCAAGTGGTTGAAAACAAAAAGGCAGAAGCAAGTGCTGGAAATCGTCTTCACACTCATCATTACGGCATAATTTTTGATCTTGAGAGGACTAAACATTTTTATGGGGTGTAGACTGATACTACACAAATTCACAGTTTGAGACATTATCCTTAGGACTAGCTAGCAGTAACAAGACTTTGGTCACACTCCAGTGAATAATCGATATAAATATCAATATTCTTTTTTCACTTCGTTAGTGAAAATCATTTAACTGTTTCGAATGAAAATAATAACCAGTAGTCCATTGTTGTGTTGATCTAAAATCAATTCACTATTATATATATATATATATATATATATATATATATATATATATATATATATATATATATATGTTGAATTTCAAAATGAGACTAAAACCGACTATTTATTGTTAAAAAAAACCGATGCGTTATACAGTAAGTTAGTGATTCCAGAAATCCTTTAAATTGTTCATGGGCTACGGTACTAATCATTCGTAAACGGCTGTATTTTACGACAACCCCAGTTAGTGTTTAGATATCCGCGCATAGTGATATGATACCAAATGAAACAAAAATCAATCCTAAATATGTATGATCGGAAGACAAATAAGTTATGTTATGAAAACAACTGACTTGGTATTGTAGTCAGTTAAAGCGTTAGTGAATAGGTAAGTGAATGTGTGTAAGTGGGACAATGAAGGTGGAACCGATGTAGGCATTCTTGGTGAGAGGGGGATTGGTTGGTGAGGTGAAAATCTACTGCCCACTTGTTCAAGTGCAGTCATCCACACTACTTCTCAATCATTTGTCAGAGTTTCTGAAATACAGAAACATACTTCATGCTGTCTCGAAATTGATGAAATACGACTAGTTTATTTTCGGCTAACTTTGAACATAGACAATTATCCACACCTGTCAAATATAAGTGAAAATTAAGCATGTCAGAGTATAACTAACAGAAAATATTTCATTACCAAGTATTGTGAATGTTGTTGCATTTGACAGTGATGGATTAAAAAGTATGTTCAACAATTCCGATTCTATCTACTAGCATAAACCGAAATTCGCAAGCCTAACAGCAATTACTATAGTTTCAAAAACGTTTATTTTCTTGAAATATTAAACTATGTGTGTTATGATACTTTCAAAGTTATTCGATTATAGCTTTAAAATAGAAAAATTATGCAATATGTAAACTAACTATTTGAAAAGTTATTATTTGAATGAGAATTTATTAACTTATTTATTTAGTAATTTGAATGAAAACGTAAACAGTTGGAAGTTCGCCTACGTGTCTCTTGTCTTTCGTCAGAAAATATTATAAAACATTATTCATACTACACACGATCAATTCCTTGATCACTAGTAAATCAAGAAAAAAGATGCAGTAAATGTTGTTTAGACCGACAAAGAAAGCTACAGAATTAAGCGATCTAGCTCAGAGGACTCAATACTGCCAAAATAAAAAGAAATTATAATAAACAAGAACTCAAACATTCATATTTAGTCTTTGGAATTTCATTTTCCTGTTATTTATTCAAACAACTTATGAATAAATCATTTCTTACACTTTTAGTTACAGCATCCATGGAATGTGAAACCTCCATTTCGATTTGCTACTATACCAAGTGGTGCTACAGAAGAGAACATCAAAATAAATTTCCCTGAAATGTACAAATACATGCGAAAATATAATAAATCCGATGTTGAAGATGGCTTAAAAGCAATGAAATCAGGGTATGTAAACTTGACAAAACCCTTAATAAGCAACAGATATATGTCCAACAATTATCGAAATTGTGATATAGTACATAACAAGCTTTTTTTTAATCGTATAGTTATTTTATGAGATCATTTTTACTACAAGCTGTGATATCAACTAAAGGGCTCTTGTGAGCCAATGAGCACCTGGTGGTTGTTTTATTCTACATTAAGAATTCCCAAAAATGACCGTCAGCCGCATTATACTTCAGAATGACTACCTTTGAAACTATGGATAATCGGATTCACTAGTTCAAAGTTAGGACTTTCATGTAAAGATTCAAAAATCCTGGGTTTCATTTAATCAAATGTTTCGATTGCACAAATCTAGTGATGGTGAAATAACCGTGAAATAATGATATCATAGTTCTCTACTGATTATACACTATGATGAAAACCATGTCTAGCTTAATGATAATTATTTTGAAATATAAGCTTTCGTCGATTGGTTTTAAAGGTTTCAGAGCCAAGGTTTGCCATTACTCTAACATATATCCAAATAATTTTATGGTAGATGGAGGTTAACAGTTACGTCTGGAAAAATAAATTTTTCTGTCAAAGCGTGTTCAGTAACATTTATCCTGTATGTTATTACGGAACAAAAAATGAAATGACTTGACGCAAGAGAAAGAGCAGACGAATGAAAATATACCATACACCAAAAACAAATTTAAAACTATGCCTGAATACACTGATTCTCGTTTTATTTAAACTAATTAATAGTCAGATTTGAATAGATCAAACCGAGTAACAATCGACAATTAATAACTTAATGTGTGAATTGAATCTACAATGTCATAAAATCAAACTATCATAACCAACAAATATAGCTAACTTAGTGAGTTATATGCTTCATTATTCCTACTAGTATCCTACTCAGAAAATGGTGGTGTTTCTAATGACACTCCAATCTAAGAGTCTCTTCGAATCACCATTAATAACTTAAAGTGATTTCGAATTTGTCTGAAAAACTTACATTTCATTCATACATTAGTGAAGCAGTCTATCTGTACTTATCAGAATGATTTATCTCAAACAAATCTATACGTAGGCATGCCTTTTAAGTTAATCTGTACACATAGTATAGAAAGATCAAGGAACTTTTCCAATATGTCAATCTATGCAAACATAAATACACGCACACACACACACACACACACGGGCACATCCATACACGAACAACAGATGAATAGGTGTTGACGATTAATAAATAGACAAAGTGTTGGTTAAGTTGCTACCGTCCATAAATAATAATACATGCATAAAAGATTATTACTATTATTAAAAATAGATATAATCATAATGAAAGACGACATTAATTATCAGACTTGATTTTTTAGCGTCACGGATAATTTATGCAGAACAGTCTAATTTTATTCTTTAGCAAAAAAAAATAAATACTTATGAGACTAAAAAAACACTGTATAAGCTAAAAATAAGACGAATTATACAACTATGATTATAAATATTTAAATGGTATAAAACAAGGCTTCTTATCAGATAAAAATTGAGACTCAATAGATGATGTTAGAATATCCTTATCTAGTGATGAAATATTTTCTCTGGAGTTCCGAAACTGAGTAGATCATATTATAATCAACTCGATTTAAGGATTAAAATCTAAGTATACCAAATTTTATTATAGGATCCACCAAACTTTTAATTAAATTATTCCATTTGTGAACTAACTAATAACTGAAATTATTATTTTTGTCTTGGATAATTAGAAACTGATCAAAGTATAAAATGTATCAAGGATTCACGTTTATGAATTCAATTTTTAAATAGCGAGCTTAAATTTCTCAAACAACCACCACATTCTGATTAGCAAAATGGCAGTATTAGTTATTGAAGAGAAAGTGTTTCCATAACGCCGTACTGATAATTACTATGTGCTCACTAGCGACTAGCTTCGAGGGGAGATTCTCGGAGTTTTAGTAAAAAGCTGTGACTTTTGAAGTTCAACCGTGTCGGTTGTGTAGAAATGACCGACTCAATATAACAGAAGATAGTCGCTGAAAACTTTTGGTTGATTGAAGTTAAAGCTGTACAAATGAATCATCTTTCTGTGATCAGTAGGTTAAGCATTCATGCGCGTGTTTGGAGGTCCTGGATCTGATTCCCATCTTCGGGTTTGTGGAAGTGCACTGCTAAGAAACTCTACACTAAAACTAAACGGCCGTCAGGCGCTTCCAGGTTTTCAATAGTTTTCTAAATTATATCAGCTCGTGATCTCGATAAAAGATTTGTTTAAAACCATTATTTTAACTCTTATTAGACAACTGGATGCTTTTTTATATGATGCCAATGTATTGGATTATTGGACAATGAAAGATGAAGGTTGTAAACTACGTACGGTAGGAAATTTATATGCAATGACCGGTTATGGAATTGGTTTTGCTAAAAATAGTCGATGGTTGACGAAAGTTAATTCACGTATTTTAGATTATCAAAAAAATGGTGAGTCGAATCAATATGGAAATCTATCTTTTCGACATCCTGTAAGATAGCTTTAACAAGTAATACTTAGTTAAATAAATAATGCAGTTTTACATATTTAACAAGCTGGAAGGTACAAAAATTGAAAGTGAGATTTCTTGCAACCGAGTCTTTTAGCTTTGATATTCAATGCTCGGGTTCAAACTCTTCAAACATACCTTGCATACTTCTCACCGTGGACCGACAAAGTAGTTATATAAACACAATATCTAAGCTGACAGTACTTCAGCCGACTTTCTATCAACATTTAACATCAATTTTACCAGAGTTGTGTCACATCACTCAGTTTGGATCATCTCGTCAATGGAATTAGGTTTTTACACAGGTTTTAGGACTGACTCATTTTTCATCAACTTGTTTGTATTAAAACTAGTAAAAGTCACCATACCCATAGATGATAAGAGCTTACAGGAAATTCAAGTTATTAAGGATAGGGAAACTCAAATCGTACTACGTGAATGATATTTTCTATGGAGGCCATCAGAATCTATTGTAAAAGGCAAAGTCTTATTTTAGAAGTAAAACATAAATAGAGTAGCGTTTGTTTCACTTAAGACCGATGTGCTTGATGTTTTGGTATCAGATAATATACTTTAAGTATGACTGGCCAACAATTCAATAAATACAAACAATATCATATAAAATGATTGCATTTTTCAGTGACTTTAAGGAACAAGTTCACAATCACTTAATTGTAATTAACTATTATTCTTTATTATTTCGTGTCTTCTTTTTTTGCTTAGGAAAATTGCAACGTTGGAAAAAATTTTGGCAAACAGGTTCATGCAAAAAGGATGCTGCTGTTGGCAATACAAATAAAACTTTAGGAGTTAAGAATTTTATCAGTGCTTTTATTTTACTTGTTTGTGGAATGCTTATTTGCACCGTATTCTTGTTAATTGAATATATATTCTATTGGTATGCAAAACCAAAATTACAAAAAATCAATCAAAGCAATTGGTTCGGTCGACTTAAGTTGGTAAATTTGAATTAGGAATATAATAGTGTTTAAATGTCACTTCTTATTTGATTGCAAGTTAAAACAATGTCATGCAATATTTTCAATTCATACAAATTAGCTAATAAATTTTAGAGACGAATAAATATTGTGTAAATCTTAATTAAACTATTCACCAGTAAAAATCATATTTTGGCTGATGGCTAGTGGTGAGATTCGGTATGTAGTTACATTCTAAACAGAACTCTCTGGCGCTGATACTAACATCAAGACGCAAATTATATATATATATATTCCCAAACTGTACTAATTGATAACAAAACATCTCCATCTGTAAATATCCTGAGTCTTTTCTGTCTTTAAAACTCTTGCAATAATAAAATTAACGCACTCTGATATTTCATTCTAAGTATATAGACTCCGATTTATCTCATTCTGTTGGGAATAGCAAAACGAATATAGTATTTGATAACAACTATCTGGTTGTTTGTTAAATTACAAATATTTATATATAAGTCACGATGTTCACCATCAACTCGACTGATAAGATTCAAAGTTTTACAAAATACTTCAGCATTTTGCTCAAAAACATAAGCAGAAATTAAAGGAAGTAATAAACAAGAGTAGGGAATACATATCAGTTGATAGATCAAAAAAGTATCGAGTACTTAATGTGAAAAAATAATCCTCAACATTGACAAACTACAAGAAGGCTAATAAAAATCAGTAGAGAAACTTATGTCAACATAGCTAGCATTCGGAATGCTTTTTAAAACGAAGTCTTTGATATTTTTTGAATCAGTAAAGATTTTTAAATTCTATTTACATTAAATGATTGATGCATAGTGAGTGTGAAACCAAGAAAGATTTAAGCAAACATTGATGGCTAATGTGGTGGACCGATTACAGGACGTGTCACTGAAAATTTAACATATTTCAACTATCCATTAAAGCAACAGTTTTCACCAATCGAAAACAAGTAATCTAATTAGCATACTACAGGAAAGATGAAAAATTGCTCATAACGATATTATGACAAGCCTTCATTTGAAAAACTATTGAAATTTACAGATTAATCACTTTAATCAGAACACCTTTTACTGAGACAAAACTAATCAGTGAGATAGGGTGTTTTGGAGAATTCTAGATTACATAGTGAATTCATCTGAGCAATATTAGATAGTATTACAAAGCTATTTTGATCCTATGATGACTGTGCAATGTCATAAACTGGTTACATTAATACATTGGAATCATGAGATGCCAATGCGGTCCTCTAAATGTTACCCCTTATCCTGAGAGGCTTGAAGTCCTTGGGTTTGTCCTGTAAAAGAGTAAATACATGCTACGACAGAACACCTGTGAGGGATTGCCTGATTTCTATTGGTTAACTAACTAGAAACAACCTGTGAAGTGACTACAATGTTATTGAGCCAAAACAAGTAGTTCATTAATAAACCTTTATCACGACCAATATATTGTCTAATATTGGTCAATTATTGTTATGATTACTGGTATTTTATCAGTTAAACATGATTACCTTATATCAGTTTTTCTGCATTTAGAATGCCAATTATTCATCCAATTTATCTGAACAAAACAATCAGATTGTGGACGTAAGACTTTCTAAACATAAATGTGATAATCCAATTTGTGATATAAAATCCAAAAACTATGCTAAACAAATTGAATTACTACAAAATCGATTGGATGAACTACAAAAATCTTTACAAAAAGAGAATTTATCAATTAAACAATGCAACAAGTAAGTAACCTACTTATTTCACTGTAAGGTTTTATTTTCTACAGTTCGTAAATGATTAATAAACACACTTGGATTCAAATAATCCCACATAAAACTTACCGAATGAGATTAAGGTCTTTTGATAATTAGATCACTTCCCCTCTTTTCAAACAAAACATGAAGTCAACCAAACAGAAAAAGGTATCCGTACTGACACTAAACATGAGTATACTAACACTGGCTTATGAACAAAAAATAAAAGCACGTATACATATCGAGCAATAAACTATTTTTATCTAATGATATAAGACGAATTAGATTTTACTATAAAAACTGTTATCTCTGATCACATAGTGCGCACTGTGAGACTTGAAGATCCTGCATAATATTTCATTAGGAAATATAGGTGAGCACGAATTGAGTCCAACATCATATACAAGACAGTAGTTCAAAACTTCTTGATTCGCAATTTTCCCCTAACTGCTGTCAGTTTAAACTGACAATTGCCTTCAAACACTATATGAATTCTGTCAGCGATGTCTATTCATCATTACAGTGGTAGTTTTGATTTTTTTTTTTCGGGATTGACTACCCACAAAATGATAAACAGAATTTTTTTTTTCGACTTGCATTGAATTATATCTATCAGATAAATAGAATAGTTAGTTAAATGCTTCGAATTTCATACTTCTTTACTGATTTATTTGAACTTGTTAATCAACAGGCACTAATATTTAGTGTGTATTATTTATGGATCACTATGAATTCCTCAGTTCATATTATATAATACGCCTTCAGTCCTAATTAGATGGTAAACTTACGGAAACATTGAATCGTGTCTTTATCCTGAACTGAGACTCCTTAGTAGAGTGTATTTATGACTACTTTGAGATAAACCAGTCAATCGAAATCCGCTACAGAACCTGTTGCGTATATACCAGACCACATTAAGTCGAAATCATTAGAGGAACAAAGTAAGGAGGAGCAATGTCAGAGATAGTCGAACAGACTAAGTATCGAAAATATGATTTAAGAACAATGGATTCAAAAAACCAAAGAATCCTATAACTAGAAACCTGTGGGAAGATATAAAGTGAATGGAACTGCATGACTGTAACAGATTCTAAACCATTTCTAACCAATGATAACGGCTGTCGGGCTGATCCCAACATAATCATTTGTATTTACTAACATGGCTCAGATCAACAGCCAATGGATCCGTGTACCGATGCCACGTTTCGACTTATCCGCCCCAACATTTTTTTTAACCAACTACACTAGTCGACATTGCTCACTGAGGTACACTATGGTTATGCATATGTAACACATGTCTCAATCATATGGGATAAAACCTGAAACTTTAGAAAACGTTTTGTTTTAGATCGATGAGTAAGAGCAGAGTGATCAGTATTTCAAATTTTACAATACCCATCAAACTAATCTCAACAAATTATATATGGACGTATACACTAACATCTCGCTTTTATCATTATTTTCTTAGTTCATGTAAAAATCATTTTGAGGACAAACTAATAACATTGGATTCGTGTAAGTATCCTAAAATAAAAGAGAAAGGATCTAGTGGTACATTGCGCCAATTATCTCAATCAGAAGTGAAAGGAAATGATGATAAAAACAAATCTCACATGAAAAATTACTCTATTACCAAGCCCATTCTCAACAGCACTATGAATAATAATGCTAATAGTTACACGAAAATGAATACAGATGGAGGTTATGTAAAAGCAACAAAAACCACCACAACTGCTGTTACCACTCCAAGAAAGAGTATCGGTCGATTATCAAAAAATACACATCATCATAAAGTAACTATCATACCAGTTGTTGATTACAATGCAAATTATGATGAACACGGAAATCATAGGATAACACCAAACAACGCAGAAATACAGTATGTGATCTTACCAAGGTTGGATTCATCACCGAATCGACGAAGACGATTTGTTAAAACACAATCGGTTGATCCTTATCATAATCTTCCAACATGTCAAACAAACGTGTATTTTGACACAACTGATGATGTACCAAATTTCAATGAAACACAATCAGTTTTACAAATAATCGACCCAAATGATATGATTATTGATTCTGTACAAAATAATTATTTTACTGACAATCAAATCGCTGATTCTAGTCAGTTAAAGCAGTATACAGCTTTAACAGATAGTTTAAGTAAAGTAGGTAAAAATTTGACATCAGTGAACTTCAATCAACAAGAACAACAACGAGGTATAGATTGTCTAATTGAAAAAGAATCTGTCTTGTGAAAATAAAGTTTACTTTCTAAAAAACACGTCCATTTTTGTACATAAATTGAGTCCATAATGTATGCCATTTTTAGGCTTAGAATCGTGTCTATTGATAGGAAAATAATTAAAAGGATTTCTAATGTTCATTCGGATAATATGGTTGATATTACTTCAATTTAGAGACAGTTTTTATCGTAGAATGGTGTCAATCAAAGCACTGAACAACAATTTTATCTTAGTTTCGGATTCCTCCGACGTGAGCATTTGCGACCTCACTATTATAAATAAAAACAGCGGTAAGTCTCGTTTCAAATGGCAACTTTCATTGAAAATTTTGTATAGTTGATTACATTTGTTCTATAAAAACCATATGATAAATGACAATACTGAAGGAATCCAAACAGGATGCACATATGTCAACGAGGACTGGTCCGAATTCTGACAAGATAATTCAAATAATCTCTAATAATACAAATATCATATCCCATACACATGTGGGTAGCAATCAACATCATCATAAGCAGCAACGTAGAACTTCGTACAGAAATACGTAAATCACTTCAAGTTGCCATTCCACATTAGCAACCAAATGAAATTGTCAATTCTCATCCGACAGTACCAGACGCACTAAAGGGTATTAGCAGTATTCGAAGAGATTAAGATTCCAAGACATTATTCAAGAATTAGAATCTAGTGAAATAAACTTAAAAAGAAAGACAAAAAGGTGATAAGGAATTCTCAGGTTAGGAGTTAAAAGAACACAAAGAATAAAAGCACCTGAGCCATTGCAAACGGTTTTCAACCATGTCACTCAGGGTGTCTACCCAACGATTATTATCATCTCGCGGGCCCCAACAAGGTAGGCGACACCTACCAACATGACTCAATCCACTTGTCAGTGACTTCATGGATTTCTGCCATGTTTTGGTCTGGCCACCCCTACGCTTCCTCCAACCTACTCCTACACCACAAAACATTGCTCGTCAAGGAAGTCGGTGGTTGGATACACACAACACATGTCTCAACCGCCTAGCCTGATGGACTTTCACTACTTCATCTATTGATCTTCCATCCTTACCTAGTACTCGTTTCCTAACGATAGCATTGCTTACTCAGTTGTCCCAGGATACACGAGCAATGCTTCACAGACACCTATGATCGAAGACAAGAAACCTACGAATATCTTCTTCTATGACTCGCCATGTCACACAGTCATAAAGGACGGGACAAACTGCTGCGCAGTACGCTAGTCCTCTCGTTAGCAGACGGATATCTCGTCTAAGCAATAGGCAACGCAAGTTGGCAAAAGCCAGTCGAGCTTTCTGTATCACTGCTGAGATTTCGTCGGTCAACAGGCCATCAGCACAGATGAGACGTCCCAGATAAGTGAAGTGGTCTGCATGTTCGACTACGTCACTCCGTTTCACTAGTTTAGGTACCGATGCAACCCAATCTTGAAGCAACATTGTGCATTTCGAGGGTGAGAACCGCATTCCGAACATACTTGCATTGTTGCTCAGGGTAGTCAGAAAACTGCATTTTATCAGCGTCTTCATTATGTAAAACTATGTCATCGACATATTCGAAGTCAACCAATGAATCTCCTGGTAGAACGTCGAATCCTGGAAATTCGGACGAAGATAATGCTATTTCTGAAAGTATGTCGAGGTTAAAACCTCTACGTTATGACAAGTGTAAACTTACTAAACAGTTCCATTAAACAAATATTTTGCAAGTAAGTCTCCTTGAACACTCTCCTGTAAATTAATCTCGATTTATTAATATCATTAATATCCAATCTATGTGTAAATCCTTTTTGACGACCTTGATGCATCCTAATGAGAATGTCTGTAAAAAATGGCGTGTACCTGCCATTTTAGAAATATATATAAATTAGAGTTATAGGAAAAGCTGACATCAGTAGTTGCCGTTAAATACATGTTTGATGCAAATATAAAATGGTCCACTAATTCATCTTAAGGAAATGGAACGAAAGTAGAGAGCTTGTATAAGGTTAATGTACTTCTTTGGTATATCTTTTATTGACAGGCACTGAGACAGAACCTCATGATCCACGGACAATCAGGGATTGAGACCAGTTAGATGGCATTACGTCCGGTCCCAAGATTCTACCCACAATCTCAGTCACTCTAACTCCTAAAACTGGACCACCAACCTTGAAAAAACTCAGGGGTCAATCTATCGGGACCGGCTGCTCTCCCTCGCTTCAGATTTCATTTAGCCTTTTCAACTTCATAACGGTTCGGAGGGCTTACGTCGACTTGCCATTCAGGATGACTGGAGATCATGGGCAACCAGAGTGTGGCTGAAAGCCAGTTGAACTGATCTCTAAATAGTTCTGCCCATCGGTCCAATCTCCTGGATTGGAGAGAGTTCTCGAGCATCTATCAGTTCCGTAGATGTTACTGAAATCCACGGCTTCTTCCTAACCTAATCGTTTACCTTACTAGATAATATCACTGCTATTTCCACAGCCTTTTTGATATCATCCCAAGCTGCCTCAGGGTGGACATCACCTACTAAATGGCTGCTTAACTGTTTTTCTAGTTGCTCCTGAAACGTATTATTAGCTTTATTGTCATTAAGTAGAGCCCTAAGAGGTTTCCTTGCGATATTTTGCTCTCGTCCAGTAAAACGCAAACAAATACGTGCTCGCATTTGAGCATGGTCTGAATCTAGACAAGCACTCCAGAATGAGCGGCAGTCTTCAATAGAGCTTCTCCACCGATGGCTGATGGCGATATGATCAAGTTGGGTACAACGTTGAGACGACTTCGGGGATCGCCATGTCAAGAGATGCTTTTCCTTATGCCTAAAGTTAGTGTTTGCTAGAAATAGGAGGTTATCTGAGCATAGTTGCAACAGACGGTCGCCATTATCTGTTCTTTGAGCCGCGACACCGTAAGATCCACCCAGGTGTCGTTCCTTTTTACCTAGTCCACCTACTTGAGCATTAAAGTCACCAGCTATTACTACTATATCAGAGCGCTTAACTTTTTGAAGGCTAGAGAGGTTTCTGTAAAACTCATCTTTCACCTCATCTGAGCTGCAGTCAGTGGGAGAGTAGGCAGATACGACATTTCGGAGACGCAACATACATCGATCGCCCGGAATTCCAGAGTTCTGGCTAATGAAGCCCGTTGCATCGGCGAGTTTCCCTGTCTTTACGAGTCCTTACTGTCACGTTTAGTCGGACAGTGCGTAAACGATAGTCTACAGGGATCCAGTCTAAGAGAGCTTGTTATGCTCTAGGACTTAATGTTATACCTACACCAGCAGTGAGGCTACGAGAGGCAGCGGCAGGGCCTCCAGATACACGAAGGGTAAACCAATTTGTTTCTTTGTCTTCAAAAGGTGAAATCAAAATGATTTTACTCGGATCTTGTACGCACGTTTCCGAGACGCAACATATATCGATTGCTCGGGATTCCAGAGTTCTAACTAATGAAGCCGACTGCCCTATTTGACACAATGTTCGAACATCAATAGCTCCAGTATGTAATTTAGTGCGGGGTTTCACGTCCCACTAACACCTTTAATGATGTTTCGTGAGCTCATACCGTTTGCTTCAGCGGCGCGAGGTGACAAACGACCGAAGGAAGAGTTGGTCGACGAGATAAGAGTTATTGGGAGGTGTGGTAAGGATTTCATTGTGACAAATTAGGTCTCGTGTGCCTTACGGGCATGAAGGCGGATGTTACTTCCCGGCTGCCCATACCGTGGAAAGGTTCTGGTGGTCAAAAGCGGCATCAGCCTCATGATTTCCGAAGGAATTCGGCTTTCATCATCAGACGTCATCACTCTTCTAAATGAAGAACTTCTAACTCCCAGAACAGAGTTCATATGATTTGGATTATTTTTTCTTGTTAGCGGTATTTTGGCTAGTTTTTTTCGGGATGGGGTCGCTAACCCTCATCCCAACCCTCGTCTTTTATCCGGGCTTGGGAGCGGTAGTAGCTCCGGAGGGTCTACAGGCGGAGTTGTTTGGGTAACTATCTGAAATCATTAGAAAGTACTGGCTTCGAGTTTTAGTGTGAACATAAAAACTGTGATGCAGGTACATCCAACCAATAAGTCCCAAACGGAAGAAAACATACGTCCTGGATTCCACTGGTTACTACAAATTCATTTTTTCCACAATTAAAGACCTTTTTTGGACTTGACATATATCAGAATTTCGTCAAAGGAAGAACATTGTTACCAACAAGGTGTGTACGACTGATATATATATATTAAGTTTTAAAATCCCATTTATGTCACGGTTGAGTAAGAGACAAGCAACCAATGGCAAAGTGAACTTATTCTCATAACAATTCACATAAATTTATCCACTAACTTTTCACAGTGATTCATAATGAGTCTAACAAAGTATTTTCGGATGTAGCGACAAGTAACATAGCTGTAAGTTTTCATATGCATAGTCGCCTAAACAACAAGGTTATTCCACAATTCGAAAGCTAACTAATATTTATTTCACAAATGCCTCTAACAATTGAACACGAATTATAATTATCTTTACCATGCCTCCTGAAATCCGATTTATAATTGATAAACTTTTATATCCTTTTTAAATCTCGACTTTAATCACTGTCTTACAAAAGTCTGGGGGTCATCCAAATAAGTTTAGTATCCAATGAGTCCCTTGAGAATGAACAACGAGCAAGGACGTTCGCTTTCCTTATTAAGGGCAGATTTTACTTCCGGCTTTCTTTCAAAACTCGATGGAAATACTAACCTTTCAAGCGAATTCACGAAGTTTATTAAATTAAGGTAAATGATCTAAAGATTTAAAATGCCCTGTGGTATGTAATTATATAGGATAAAAGATAGAAGAAGTATTAGCAGTAATCGGAGAGATTTGGGTTCGAAGATATGATTCGAGAAGTATAACTCGGTGAGATAAAGTTAGAGAGAGAATGACAGAAATTATGAGGAATTCAGGTTAGAGTTTGAGAAAGTACAAAGAGTGCATGCAGCTGCGCCATCGCAAACGATTTTGAGCCAAGTCATTCAAGGTCTCTAACCATTAATGAATTTCGTCTCGCGGATCCCAACAAGGTAGGCGACACCTACCAACATGACTCAATCCACTTGTCAGTGACTTCATGGATTTCTGCCATGTTTTGGTCTGGCCACCCCTACGCTTCCTCCAACCTACTCCTACACCACAAAACATTGCTCGTCAAGGAAGTCGGTGGTTGGATACACGCAACACATGTCTCAACCGCCTAGCCTGATGGACTTTCACTACTTCATCTATTGATCTTCCATCCTTACCTAGTACTCGTTTCCTAACGATAGCATTGCTTACTCAGTTGTCCCAGGATACACGAGCAATGCTTCACAGACACCTATGATCGAAGACAAGCAACCTACGAATATCTTCTTCTATGACTCGCCATGTCACACAGTCATAAAGGACGGGACAAACTGCTGCGCAGTACGCTAGTCCTCTCGTTAGCAGACGGATATCTCGTCTAAGCAATAGGCAACGCAAGTTGGCAAAAGCCAATCGAGCTTTCTGTATCACTGCTGAGATTTCGTCGGTCAACAGGCCATCAGCACAGATGAGACGTCCCAGATAAGTGAAGTGGTCTGCATGTTCGACTACGTCACTCCGTTTCACTAGTTTAGGTACCGATGCAACCCAATCTTGAAGCAACATTGTGCATTTCGAGGGTGAGAACCGCATTCCGAACATACTTGCATTGTTGCTTAGGGTGGTCAAGAAATACTACTAGTGTGGGCATCTGGACGTGCGCCTTTGTTCTGAGACCTGACGTGTAAATATTGGGCCTATACATCCACGTCCAGGTTGAAAACCAGCCTGGTTTTCTCGAATCTGCTCTTCGAGGCTAACAATTTAGAAACTATATTAGTCAGACTGATTCCTCAGGGATTGTCACAAAAGACTTTTGTCCTTTCTTATAAATTGGGATAATCAGGGATTGAGACCAGTCGGATGGGATTGTGTTCGGTTCCCAGATTCTACCTAAGATCTCGGTCAATCTAACTCCTAAAACTGGACCACCAACCTTGAAAAAACTCAGTGGTTAATCTATCAGGACCCGCTGCTGTCTCTCTCTCTCACTTTAGATTCCCTGTAACTTTCTCAACTACATGAAGCTTCGGAGGACTTACATCGACTTGCCATTCAGGATGACTGGAGATCGTGGGAAACGAGACTGTGGCTGAAGGCCAGTGTTGTGCTCATCATTGAATCTTCTGGATTGAGAATGAATAATTAGACCATCCTTTTCTGAGACAGTTCCACTCACATTCGAGTTCCTAATACCGGTTTCGCCACCCACCACTGTTCGCTACCATTGCGTAGGCTTTTTATCAGCAGCAGGCGGTTGGCATTATCTGATCTTTGAGCCATGACACCATAAGATCCACTCAGATGTCTTTCCTATAGACTTAGTCTATCTACTTGAGTATTAAAGTCACCAGCCATTATTACTATATCAGAGCGCTTAACTTTTTGAAGGTTAGAGAGGTTTCTGTAAAACTCATCTTTTACCTCGTCTGACTTGCAGTCAGTGGGACCGGCAGCAGCCTTCGAGGGGCTCCAGGACGAGTTATAAATATGGTATGTTCTTTTCACCTTTTACAAGACTGGTGGAATCCTGAATCTACACTCATTCTTGATAGTGGGCAGACAGAAGTAGATGAAGGATTTACGTGCCCGAGTATGTGAATGCTGATGGTGGTTTGAAAGATGAGACTGATTCACGTATAGTGCAAGCCAGAGCAGCTTAAGCCAAACTAAATCACCTTTGTCTCCTTCAGGATGTTAGTCCGGTTGTAAAGGCTCGGGTTTACAATGCGTCGGTGAACAGTTTTGCTGTATACTTGTGAAACCTGGTATCTCCTACTTGAAGGTATTAGAAATCTTTGTGTTTGATCACCGTTGTCTCCAAAGGATTGTTGACATCCATTGACAACACTGTTAGTAGTGCAGAGGTGTGGCAATGTGTCTCCGGGCACAGTAACGACAATTCACTCTATGTAACCAACTCCGGTGGCTCAGATATATACTAAAAATGTTTTCCCAGGTAATTTCATATCGTGCATTATTTGCCAAGGCTATGACTCGTTAAAAAAATCAGAGATGTGGTCAACGAATGACATGCTGTGGCGGTATGGGAGAAAGCCATAGAGGACTCGCATCTGTTGCTTCGTCAGAATTCCCTAGTTAGAGTTCTAGAATTGGAGTCACTTAGTGACTTGAAACCTTATCAAACATGACTCAGAATGAAGGCAAGTGAAGGTCCTTCTGTAACTCTACTTTCTTCACATAAGTAAGAGGAACTTAAACTGAAAGGATGCTTTCTGATTTTACTTTCCTTGGATGAACTACTATTATTATTATTATTTCACTCTCATACACTAATCCCGACCATCGCTGCTTCCTTGACGTGGTGGTCGGGCTTGCCTATTGTGATGACCCAACCGATCTATATTGGATGTAACATATGTTCCTGAAGGTTCTACCATGCCAGGCAGGTCGATTGGAGAACGATCAGACTAAAAGCAGCTACCCAAGGTCTGAGGGCGAAGTCGTACTGCTGACTCCAGAGATATGTGACAGTAGTAAGGTGTTTCTCTCGGACAACCAGCATCTGAAGTGATGCTACCTTCTCACAAGGAAGGAAGGGTTAGAAAAGGTCGACCCTAAAATTGTCACACCTCAACCTACCTCACGGATTTCCGTCTCCGTCGGTAAGGGTGCCCACTAAGGGCTTTTAAGAGCGGAGCTAACACTCAGAAATCCTTTCATTAAAAGGCCGTGCGTGACCGGCTTCAAGCAGTTGTCCCTTGGGCTCTGCGATCACGCACCCAGGTCTCTAAGACCAACACTAATCTATCTTCCTTTTCAGGTTCCTCAAGAAACAACCTTCCACGGTGTGGGCAGCCGGGAAGTGACAATCGCCCTCATACCTGTAACAGCACACGAGACCAAATTGGTCGAAATCAAATCCTTCCTACAACCCCTATTACCCCTCTTCTCTCCACAACGAACTCTACTCACAGTCCCTTTTCTCACTATACCGCTAATGTAGACGGAGCGAATTCACGAAACGTCATTCCTGATCTCTTGAAACCCCGTTCTAAACTACATGTTGGAGCTTTTAATGTACGGACATTGTGTCAAATAGGGCAACAGCGATCATTAGCTAGGACTTTAGAATCTCGCTCCATCGATGTATGCTGCGTCTCTGAAATGCGCATACAGGATCCTAGTAAAATTATTAATCTGATTTCACCTTGTCAAAATAAAGAAGCAGCTCGATTTACTCTTCGTGTATCCAGTAGCCCTGATGCCCAGGGGTCTTGCTGGCGTAGGCACAGCATTGAGTTGTAGAGCTGAACAATCTCTCCTAGACTGTATCCCAGTAGATAGTCGCTTGTGCGCTGTCCGACTGAACGGGACAGTAAGGACTCGGAAAGATAGGGACACTCGCCGTTGCCTCTTCGTCATATCTACCTATGCCCCCACTGACTGCAGTTCGGACGAGGTGAAAGATGAGTTGTACAGAAAGCTTTCGGAACTCCTCCAAAAAGCTAGGCGCACTGATGTAGTAATAATGGCTGGTGACTTTAATGCTCAAGTAGGTAGACTGAGTGAAAATGAAAGACACCTAGGTGGATGTTATGGTCTCGCGGCTCAGAGAACAGACAATGGCGACCGTCTGTGGCAACTGTGCTCAGACAACCGCCTATTTCTAGCAAACACTAACTTTAGGCATAAGGAAAAGCATCTCTTGACATGGCGATCCCCGAAGTCGTCTCAACGTTGTACCCAACTTGATCACATCGCCATCTGCCATCGATGGAAGGGTTCGATAGAGGACTGTCGCTCGTTCAGGGGCACATGTTTAGATTCAGATCATGCCGTAGTGCGAGCTCGTATTTGTTTGAGGCTTACGGGGCGTATGAAAGACACCGTAAGGAAACCTCTTAGGGTTTTACTTAATGATGATCAAACTAAGAAAATATTTCAAGAGCAACTAGAAACAGAGTTAAGCAACCATGTAAGCGATTCCCATCCGGAGGCAGGTTGGAAGGATATCAAGAAGGCTGTGGAAACAGCAGTGATATCTTCTAGTAAGGTAAACCATAAGGCTAGGATGAAGCCGTGGATATCAGTCGCATCCACCGAACTGATGGATGCTCGAAAACTCATCCCGCCTGGTGTGGTGCTGTGGTGCGAACTACTTATAAGTAGTATATAGCGGGAGTGTCAACGTAAAGTCTGGTAGCATAATATGGGGGGAAGATCAAGAAAGGAAGAGTCAGAAAACAATGGAATTTGTATGAAACGCATGAAGAGTGACAATGGATTGATGTTTGGCAACAGGAACAGTCCAGTTCCATAGGATGAACTGATCTTTTGCAAATGAGCGATTTACGATATGGTTTTCCGATTTTACTGAGTAACTCTGTAATTTTCGTTAAATACAATTCGGTTGCCTCCACCTGTGATCTCATTCACTACACTGGCTCTGAGGAGTGGAGTCAGCTAAGACGTAGGCTGACAAAAAGCCTACGCAATGATCGAGAATAGTGGTGGGTGGAGAAAGTGAGCGAACTGGAAAAGGCTGCGGCGATAGGCAAAAGTAGGCAACTCTTTAGACTCATCAAGAAAACTGGTATTAGGAATGCTAGTGTGAGTAAGACTATTTCGGAAAAGGATAGTCTTATTATCCATTCTCAATCCAGGAAACTGGATCGATGAGCAGAACACTTTAGGGATCAGTTCAACTGGCCTCGAGCTACTCTTCGGTTACCCACGATCTCGAGTCATCCTGAAAGGCGAATCGACGTAAGCTCCCCTAGTCTTTATGAAGTTGAGAAAGCGTTAGGAAATCTGAAGCGAGGACGAGCTGCAGGTCCTGATAGACAGACTCCTGAGATATTTAAGGATGGTGGTCCAATTTTAGCAGCTAGGTTGACTGAGATCTTAGGTAGAATCTGGGAACTGGACGCAATCCCATCCGACTGGTCTCAATCACTGATTGTCCCAATCTACAAGAAAGGACAAAAGTCTTCTTGTGACAATCACAGGGGAATAAGTCTAACTAATATAGTATCTAAAATATTGGCCTCAGTAGTACTTCGACGCTTAACGAAAGCTCGTGAAGAGCAGACTAGAGAAAACAAGGCTAGATTTCGACCTGGACGCGGCTGTATAGACCACACCCCAACACTACGACAGGTCCTAGAACACAGACATACATTTAGGCGTCCTACAATAGTTGTTTTCCTGGACCTTAAGGCGGCATTTGACTCGGTGGATCGTGAGGTTCTGTGGCAGTGTCTGTCATTGAAAGGTGTACCAAAGAAGTACATTAACCTTATACAAGCCCTTAACTCGAACACCACTGGTCGAGTGAGAGCTAATGGCGAACTGTCACCGGAATTCTCTACATCAAGTGTCCATCAGGGATGTCGACTCTCTCCATTCTTGTTTAATTTTATCATAGACATGCTCCTAGACATAACATTATCCTCGTCTGAATTTTCAGGAGTAGACGTTTTACCAGGTGGCTCGCTTATTGACTTAGAATATGCCGATGACATAGTCCTACTTGGTGAAGACGCTGACAGAATGCAGAGTCTTCTGACTACCCTGAGCAACAATGCAAGCATGTTCGGGATGCGGTTTTCCCCCTCGAAATGCAAAATGTTGCTTCAAGATTGGGTTGCATCGGCCCCTGAACTAGTGATACGGAGTGAAGTAGTCGAGCGTGTAGACAGCTTCACTTATCTTGGGAGTCTCATCAGTGCTGATGGCCTGGTGACTGACGAAATCTCAGCTCGGATACAGAAAGCTCGATTGGCTTTTGCCAAGCTGCGTCACTTATGGCGTAGGCGAGATATCTGTTTTCTGACTAAAGGACGAGTGTACTGTGCAGTAGTTCGCTCCGTCTTACTTTATGGCTGTGAAACATGGCCAGTAAGAGTAGAAGATATTCGTCGGTTATTGGTTTTCGATCATAGGTGTCTTCGAAGCATTGCTCGTATATCCTGGGACACCCGAGTGAGCAACGCTGTTATTAGGAAACGGGTACTAGGTAAGAATGGCAGATCAATAGATGAAGTAATGAAACTTCATCAGTTGAGGTGGTTGGGACATGTGCTGCATATGCCTAACCACCGACTGCCTCGACGAGCAATGTTTTGTAGTGTGGGAATAGGTTGGAAGAAAGCTAGGGGCGGCCAGACCAAAACATGGCAGAAATCCATGAAATAACTGACAAGTGGACTGACTCATGTTGGTAGATGTAGGCTACCTGGTTGGGATCCGCGAGACGAAAGTCACCAATGGTTAGAGACCTTGAATGACATAGCTCAGAGTTGTTTGCAACGTTGCAGTTGCATCCACTCTTTGTGTCCTCTTTAATTCAAAACTTCTGAATTATGAGGACATAATCCCTATCTTTCTCCTAAATTTATCTCACTGAATTATACTTCTCGAATCATATCTTCTAACCCTAATCTTCTCCACTACTGCTAATACTTCTACTATCGCTATCACTCTTGGATTTGAACTGACAGTTGCGTCTCTGTGCTAATGTGGTATGGCAACCCGAACTGATCTGCTTACGTACGAAGTTCTGAGTTGTATCTGTTTGTCGGTCTCATACGCTGATTTTGATTTACGTTTTTATTGTTCCGTTCTTTCTCTATTTCTTCACAACCTCGTTTTTATTGTGTGGAACACATATATTTCGGTGCCTACCTGTACCAATATTTATGCATTTTAAATAAAGAGATAAACTACTATCCTTGCGTGAAGATAAATAGTGTCAAAAATATTTAAGATTGCATCCCCAGACAAATCCTTCACTGACAGACAGAACATATGAACTTAATGAAAAAAATATTGTTAAAAATATAAATGAGGACAGATTGTAACACAGCCAATAACTCGTAAAAATGTCAATAACACACAGTTTGTATTCATGAAAGCTAATATATACGATATTTCTACCCTTCCATATGTTTAAATACGGTGTAAGGTTCATCCAGATTATTTACTAAATTACTAGCTTCGTTAAGCTGACAAGCTAGTAAATCCAAATGCTGATTGAAACTTTTTAACCTCTCAATATTGTTTTTCTACAAAGCATAATCCGAATAATATACTGATAAGTAATTACCGAATCCAAGACCAACTCCATAAGTCTTTCTTGGGGAATGAATGAGCTAGTAGCTGAAGATTGATAAGTTAAACAGCAGTCCAGAGACATAATTGTTTCAATTGCTTTTCTGGAATTAAAAATGATTATGAAACTCTCTCCACTAACTTGTTGGAGTTGAATAAAACCGGTAAGTATGACTCTTGCTTATCCATTGTAACTAGATATTTGACCAGGTCGTCGTGTTTAATAACGATGTTTTCGAGACTTTTGACCAATAAATCCAGTAACTCGTATAGCTTCGAATTTCGACTATGATATGAAGACAGTGAAACATCGCTTTTAACAATATCCTAGTAAGTTAAAGGATCAGATGAATTAACTTGTAACAAACTGATATCAGGGCAAGTTCGTTTGAAACCAAATCGCTAACACCAGGAAAATTGTTTGGAATTGAAGCCTGAAAATTTTCATTCTGAACGACCTGAAAGCCCTTTATTCAAAATGGAAAGATATATTAGCTAAATGTAAACATGAAAAGTGTTTGAAGTGACCAAATTACTGTCAGACAGTTGATTACGACCGAGTTAAAATAATTTTAAAACAGTACACTTTGATGTGAACACATTATTTAACACACTTATATTTAAGCTGCACTGGAATTCTTGTAAACGAAATATCCTGCAAAAAAATACCAAATATTTGTGAAAAATACTGAAGTCAACTAGTTCCAAAGGTTTATTTATTTCACAGATGAAATAAAATGAAACAATATTTAACGTTAACATAACTCCAGTTCACTTCCATATATACAACTACCGTAATGTAGCTATAAGGTGATCAGTGTATTACGCTATCAAACATTTTACGGTAATAAATGAAACTTATTTAGACTAGTAGGTGATGGATCGCTTACTTGGTGAAAGGATCTTTAATGGCGCGAAAAGCAGATTATCAAGGAAAGAATGAAAGAAACCAAGTAGTCATGTCACACCACAGTCTAATGCAAGATAATGGCATGATGCGACTGTTCAACCAGGACAAAAATCGGTCCACCTTACTCTCTGTTTGAAATCAACGAACGCTAATGTTAAATGAGCCACAACCATGTAAAATGTGGTAACCAACAAGGCTCAGTTAAAGACATTAACTCTGAGAACTGATGCAACTTCCTGGTTTGACTGAAACTGGCTTTCCCCTAACTTGCCAATCCAGAAATACCCCACATCGAGGTAGATGGTAGTTTAGAATACAAGACGGAAGTCCCAGTTACATTACTCAATAAAGATTTGCAATCTAACCAGCCGATTTTTCATCCTAGCGTAGTTCATTGTGGCTGGAACGCAGCCTTGGCGAATTGAGCCATAAATCATTTAATTCTACCAGAGAAGTGAAGTGGTACTACGAATCACTCCACTTAAATGTAACTAGAGAGTAAGCAAAACGATAGCCAATTTCTAAGTTGGGTTAAATTAATAATGAACAACTGAAGGAGAAACACCTAAAATAAGCTTAACTGAAGGCCAGCCTTCACAAGAAACGAAATTAGTTATTTTACAAATGCAGGAAAATCACTAATCAGAGACTAAACGCCATAAGAACTATGACCCATTTGGCATTTTTATTGATGTCGCAGCCTAAGGTGCTTATAGGAAGTGACAAAAAGCAAGTATGATAATATTCATGTTTTTTCATAACACAGTATGTAACGTGCTTTCACACACATTTGACTCTCAACAACTGAAAAGTTAAAGCATGCCGTCCATTCCAAAATATAATGGACAGATAGCTTCTGTCCCAAAACTGCCAAGTGTGACCAAAGTCTAGGAGACGATTAGAATTCATGTGCATAGAAAAAACTTTAGGCAATCCCTGGCACAACCTCAAGAAAAATAGGTCATGCAGTTATCCAGAAGTTTGTCTAACATTAAAATTGAAAACTAGATGCGTTAAATTACGATTTCGCAGAGCGAAAAAATCCACTCAGTTGTTTCACACACTAGTTATAGTATTCAAAAGTTTACTCACTTCTTTATTACTGTTATCTCTAAGCCTTTCCAGTAGATTCTTGGTAAGGGTCATATGGGCTCAGCCTCAAGGTCGGAGGATGGAATTCGTATTGCCCACAACCAATAGCAATGATGACTTATCGCTACTTGTCCAAATGGACCAGGCTTTCATCAGTTTTTACCAATTAAAAATTTGTTATTCGATACTTGATAAACACAGAAGCAGGTATTCCCGTGAAAATTCAATTTTTCGTGTCAGCCGTCATCTATGGTAATGCTACAACTAAGATCTAAAAACAACAATATGAAGGTATGAGCACCAGATCACCTTTCAATACATTGCTTTGAACAACTCTTCCAATGAGTAATCAGATTAAGCACTACAATTCTGCGAAACCTCTGTCCATTGTCAAAATATGTCTAGCTCATCTATTAGACCTCTAGGGTTATCTATGTAGTGAACTCAGTGGAAAAGAATAGGGTTGAAAATTTGACAGTTGTTCAAAACTTAAGAACAACTTTGTGTGTAACATTTTCATAGCCATGAATTTAGAACCTAGTAGAACCACAAGTCAGGAATAGATTTTAAAATATATTTGCAAAAGTTATATGTAGATAAGTGTGTGATCTAGTTGTTACGAAAAATGTGTAGTACGGTGTCAACAATTGTGGGCTGATGCGGATGCATGATAGAACGCCTTCATCCAGGGTGTATCTAGGAGGACCAATGAAGTCAGCATCATTGTTAACGACTTACAAAACGATTTATTTCTAGAATTTATTGACCACTACAAAAGGAATCATCTCTCCGATGGCTATATAAATTAAATCTTGATCTGTCTAGTAAATAAAATAAGACAAAATTGAACAGTAGCAATCTCCAAATTGTTAGTCCCCTGATATCACTAGTTGGAATGAACTTCTTTTACAATAGGTTGGTGCGGCCGTTCTCTATGAGTTTCACTGTGAAGATAACATGAAGCTCATGTTTTGGACCTGAAAATGCCCGATTGAAAAAGTTTCGTAGCAGACTACCTGGAAAGCATATCCACATGGATACGTGGTGTGCGATACTGAAAAGTAATAATTATATATATATACTTTTGGGTGAATTAAGCAATCAGAAGAAAGACACGGCATTCGTTTGACAGTGTTGTGAACTGATTTGTACTCATAGAACTTTTAAACTGAGACGCCATTTCAAAGAACTTCGATGATACTGTCATGCTGAGACCAGTAATTCTAAGCGAGGAAGAAGGTGATTGCACTGGAAAGGGACCACGAAACTCTGAACTCTTGCTGCAAACATTACCATAGTTCTTAATTTACGGCTATAAAAAATGAACCTGAGAATACTTAGAACAGCTGGGTACATAGTATTACGTATTACATAGTATTACATAGTATTACAAATTTTATCAATAAAGGAGGACAGAAATAGAGAGATCAATCACGTTCAAACAAGAACAGAACAAGACAAGGCGCAGATCAAAAATGACCGAAAACTTCGTACGTACGTAAATACATCAGTTCATGTTGCATACATCAGCACAGAGATATAATTGTCAATTCAAATCCAATAGTAGAAGAGGTAGTAAAGGTATCAGAAGTAACCGGAGAGGTTAGAAGGTAAGTTTTAGGACTGACAAGCCTGTAGAAACTAATATAGGTGATCATACCTTGTGGTTGAAGGCCTACTGAAGATTCATGGGGATGATGTGACCTATTAGCTGACGTTGAAGTCATGCCTAGTAGTTGTTTCTCAACGTGGATTATGTTATAGTACCAAGCACATTACTGGCAAGAATGAATAAACTCAACATTCAACTGTATACATTAGTAATGAAAGTAACCAGAAGTGCAAAACGGAACTACTGCCGCATGCCCTTGTTCGTGGTACGTAATTGATAAATGTGCGTTGGTTGTCCATGGAGAATTAGGAATACGAATTTGAGCTGGGTGATAGCGTCAAGAGTTAAAGCTGTGGGGGATGTTAGATCCCTGGAACTCGCTTGATAAATGCCTTATCTTGGATTTCACGTTTGCGCGCATGGGCTGATCAGTTGACCCTGGGATTTAATTTAATTTGGCCGTGATTGTCTGCTGTGCATTTTAGTGTTCTATTTTTATGACTGTCCCAAGGACGTTTCTATGATGTATAACTAAACGAGATTTGTGTGCTTGATTACATTGTGCTCGTCGGGTGTTGTAGAATATACTTTCTACGCTTATAAAGACTTCTGTTTTGCAGTTTGGTATCAAGGTAGCCTACCTGGACCCTGGCAATTGTCTCGTTCGTAATAGCTTCAAGCATACCTAGTGACAAACTTAACAGTTTCCGTCAACAACTTACATCAACTATCATGTCAAAACTTTATTGAAACATGAGAACAGTTAAACTATACCCGGAGATCAAGGATAAACTATCTGGAATGTGGCTAGTCCATCCGTACATTATTATGGTTTTGCCAATTTATCCTATTGTGATAGTCGGTATTTTGGGACTCCTAAAGAACACATTCTGGCTGAAATGATAATAATATATCAAGTATAAAAAGCGAGAGTTTACACAATGGATCACGCCTACATAACCTAACTATGCAGTCTTGATTAAGTGTTGACGCGTTAGCCATCTCTGAACCTTTTGAAGTGTCAGTGCCTGAATGTAATTGTTTTAAACTTTTATATATTCAAGTAAGACAAACACACGCTTGTAATAATGCGAATAGAATCAATGCAAGTCGAAGTTTTGGTAAACTGAGTTGTCATATGGTAACAGTCAGTAGTTTTCTACCACAAACTTCGAAGGCCACAGACAGATCGAGGATAGAATAATGTACTTTATAGAAAGACCGAAAGAATTCGAAGCATGAATACGCCAGCAGTATTAAACTATGCTGTTCAATAGAGCGTCATCGAGTTCCCCTTTTCTACCTTCTTCAAGTATCTAGCTGTAATGTTAGTAATCATAGTTCAGCTTCAATTAGCGACTATCGCCACTACAACACGATAGCACCGGGATCACCATTTACTAAATCGAAATATTGAGTCTTTAGATGTCCACAGCTGTAAAATCGAGAAATTTTCATGGTCACCATGCTAATGAAGAATGGAGAAATTGGAAGTCGAGTTGGCATACCAGAAAGAAAGCAAGAAACAGAAGCAGTGCAGAAGAAACTTCGCGTTATCTCCTGAAAGATTCAGGAGGAGCGTAAGTACTAATATAAGAAAAGCCTTTGAACAAACGGACCACTATGGGAAGGGCAGCATACAAGGAGCATTGAACAACGATCAGATCACATGTAACCAAAACGCTCAGTTAAAAGTAAGAGAATTTATGGAATTTCATTGATGCTTATGTGAAGATGCGAATTAGCGAAATAAGGGCAGCAGTTCTATGATCGAAAAAACACCAAGAAAATTAAATGACCATCAGTTTACGCGGAATTGATAATTTTGAATGTAAGTGTTAAGATAATTCTACTGTATATATATGAAACTTGTAGGATTAGTTAACCCACCTATGCTAATCTATATATAAACTTATTCTACCACTGTAGCCAAGCCATGAGGTTACTATTTAACCCATAAGATCTTCACACCATAATATATACTGACTTTTCCTATCGTGACATTCGGCTGTATTCTCTTTAGAACTTCTGAATAACATATTTTGATTGAAAAAGGAAGATATGTTAATTATGAGTAATATGATGTTACTGAGAGTGATCATGCCTTCATAACCAAACCATGTTGTCTATTTTAAGCGCTTAATATCCACCGTTTCCCGTACTTTCAAGTCAGTATAATTTCTTCCAATCATTTTAGGTTTAAATCCAATCATTAAGTGTTTAGGAAATGAGGCCATTTCAAACTACTACAACAACTGAAAGCTTACGGCTAAACAGTTGTGTGTTCTAATTTTGGCCTCTATGGAATGTGAAATATAGAGGTTTACCATTAATGATGAATGGACCGTATCTGCCATATCTAGTTCCAGCATCTCTTTCCCTCAGAAAGCTCTGAGAAAGCGTTGAACAAACGCACTGTGTTACCGAAACTGTTGGGAAATTAACCGTAATGCAAGAGAGTAAATGAACCCAGTTCAGTATTGTCTTCAGGACGGTTCGGTGTGTCAACTTCTTTTAAAAATCGTAATGATGTTTCAAATGTTATTTTTAACAAGTTCATTTGTCTAGCCTTACTGCAACTCCTACCACAAACCACTCGATCATCAAAACTAAGACGATTGTCGAAAGTCACTAATTGCCTGATCCGCCACCATGTATGGTTAAACAAGAATATACAAAGAATAATTTATTCTGTTCCATACAGATAGCATCTAAGATGTGGAATTAGTGGAGATGCGCATTTCTAGGTAAACTACAAGAACGAAAGACGTGAAAATCTGTAAACTAAAACAAAAGATATGTTGAAAGCAACTGCATACAGCGTGACTGATGATGACGAAGATGGCTTGTTTCCCAACTTGAGTACAAAACATTAACTAGTCAGTTACTAATTCATCTCCGAACGGCAAAGAGTACGGGAATTTTCAAACATTTTCATTCTGTTTTTACATTAAATAATAAACCCGAAAACCTGAGATATATCTTTCACAAAAATCCAACGACAAGGCTATTCTCGCTCAGCCAACATAATCTCAACTCAAGTCACAATAAATCACTTGGTTTGACACTTTATACAGTCATACAACTTCTTCCACACAAACTTAAGGTTTTTGTACCAACTTTAATAACCACTTTTTTAGGAAGGTATTTCTACTGTCAATGAACTGCTTACAAATATTTGAAAATAAATCAATGAACTATTTTGTGTAAAATAGGCTGAAAGTGTAGATGGGAGAACACAATCTCAGGCTAAGTTCATTTTGTAAAAGTGAAGTGAGATTATAAATAATGTAAGCCTTATCTAGATGGAAAACCAAGGAAAATGCTCTGCTTTCGGACGCATTCAATATTTCTTTGCTTATTTCACAACTTGTTAATGAATCCATCAGACATGACTGGAGCGTCGATAGTCGTCCTAACTTTTTTTCACGTGGTATAGTGTTTTTCGGAAATTTATCATTCGTAGGGTATTAAAGTTATTTAGTAGAATTTATCTATTGTAACCGGTGCACTTCGCTTCTAGAAAGCAAACCCTCTAAGTTTTTAATGAGTTAATACATACTTGTCGTTTGATAACGTTTTTAACTTTTGAATACACTAGTTTAAGCCTACTTATTGACTGACAGTGACTCTTACACTTCATAACTGAACCTCTTATCTTTAAAATCCGCCATTGATTTTTAGTATTAACACAGTTAATACACAATAAGTTATACTTATATTTCAGTTAATTAAACAATCAATTATCTCACCCAGTTTTCCATTATGACAAATAATTCGAGTATAAGAGAAATGTCTCCAACATTTAAACCACCCAAAAGATCAAAATCTGCAAACCGTATGTTAGATGAATCTTCGTTAAGTATTCCAATAGTGAAACTCGTAGATATAAGAGATACTATACCCAAATATACCGAAACTTCTACACAGAAAAAACTTCAGCATAATCTTGTAAAGCGTAAATCTGGAAATTCACAAACCAAGGAGTTGAGTGCTCTATCCGAAACCGTTAATAGTAGTAATAACCAAGGCAGCGAGATACGACAGTTTCAAAACTCACTTGCCAAAATTAACGATAAGCTTAACCTGTTAGCACTCCTCATGCAATTATGGGCCCCGAATACTGATAGGAACCTCGAAGAATTAGACAGAGCGGAGTATATCCTTGATTGTGTAGCTGAGGAGATTACGTAAGGAATAATGTCTTCCTGCAATGCGATTGCATATAACCTCCCTGACCGCACATCCTCGACTTCGCTAAAGGATACTTGTCTAAAAGCGTGTGATGTGGCAAACGTCAGCTGTCACGTCACTCGCCTCAGAAAAAAATCGGACAAATCAACTTGCCCTCTCCTTTTCAAATTCGGCTGCTGCAACGACGCCAAACAATTTATCCGTTTGAGCAAAAATATTAGCTCATCAACCTTATACAAAGAAGTAAAGGTTAGCCCGTATCTAACGCCTTGTCAACATCGTGTAAAAACAAGAGAGGCGACTAGATCACATAACGGTGTTACAGCAGACAATCTACAGAAAACAACCCTCAATGTCATGAAATTAAATAAACAAATAAACCACGATGTAGATCTTGATGAGCCTGTGGACTGTAAACCTTCTCACAAAGTACGGATCCTCTCTGTCGCCAAGAAATCGTCCGACCCTTGCATTTCTAATCCCAGCTATTCGAACGTTAACTTGACTGAATATGTCCCGAAAAACAACACAGTTCCAGCTAGAACTAATAAAATTAAGAATCCATCCCCAAAATATATTGCACGAGAGAATACGATAGAAACTGACGTGTTTTTGAAAAACACGTCCTGGGGACATTCTCCGTCTCTAACTAAGAAGAGTGAACTGATTAAATCTTGGGTCTCAAGTAAAAAAAAAATAGGTAGGATTCAAACCCGATTGCCACCGACTTTCCCAACTACGATGAACAGGTTCACTCCTTTAATGTCATGTGATGTGCCCCTAGCCTCTCCAAGTTGTAAGACTGATAATATTAAGAACATGTCAGACCAACATCTGATCATGCGCACAAATAATTATTATCCAAGAGCTAGGTGCACTGCCCAACCACCTAATCCTAGAATTATTAGTGAAAATGGAAATGGAAGATTTTTCACCCCTCACCCTATCCTAAATACCCGGGCTTTTATTCGCAAAAACGCTGGGAATGAAAACTCTATGCATCCTGCTCTAACAAGGCAGCTAGTTAACATGACCACCAAATTTAGAAAAGGCCATGACAACTGGCACTCGTATATGGCTAACCCTCCCCAAGTTAAAACCATTCCGTATAAATTTAACCTTAGTAACTAGCTGTGTCATCAAGACATTACTAGAAACGGTGGTGAACTGCAATGCCAGCCGAATCAAAATTTTTTCGGGATACAGCCACTTGTGGTACCTCTTGCACGACATTTAGCTCAAGTCATTCCATCCCACATACAGAATATAAAAGCACGCTCCTCGCACAATCTCAAACAGACAACATTCTCCCCCTTTCCCCCGGGCTAACAACCCCTCCTGTAAATTTCAGTAATTTACTTAACATGTCCCCCCCTAACTCCTCATACCACACTCACGTAGGTCATAGTAACTCCTTTACTCAAGATACCCTAAACTATTTTATCTTAGCAAGACATCTGTTTAATATATGTCTTATTAATGCTCGTTCAATCTGTAATAAAAAGACAGATCTAGTCATGTTTGCTACTATCTGCCAACCATCACTTATTATGATAACTGAGGCATGGACCTGTAGTAATATTTCTGATCTTACTATATCTCTTGAAAACTATGATCTGTTTCGAAGTGATAGGTTACAAGGAAGAGGTGGAGGATGCCTTATATATGCCCACTCTAGCCTAAACTCGCTCTTATGTGATATATCGGAACTAAATAGATTGCCAGACTCTGTGTGGATCGTTCTGAAACCGTCAAATGCCGTTTCCTTACTGTTCGGCTGTGTCTACCGACAGCCTAATGCACCAACAGAAGATTTAGCATTACTGTCAGAAGTATTCACGTTTGTTTCATCCCTACCGTTCACAAGCAAGGCTATTTGTGCGGACTTCAACATGCCTGAAATCTCTTGGTTCCCAATCAAAGCACCTAGGCGATTCGAATCATTTATTGAATGCTTAGAGCTTGGAGAGTGGACTCAACATGTTAACGGCCCAACTGGAAATCAAAATACATTGGATCTGGTTTTCACCAGCAATCTCATTCCTCACACTGTATATGTTGGAAAAAAGTTCCCAGGTAGCGATCATAATATGGTCATATGCAGCCTTGATATAGGAGCTACAGCTATGAAATATAAATCCACTAGACTTCGTAGGGACTTTCGTAGGATTGATTGGTCAAACTACCGCAATCGCCTCAGAAGCATTGACTGGACAAACTACTTTACCGCAAACAATAATGATGAACTAATAAATGTATTTTATCACAACACAGCATTTTCAACAAATTTGCACCTTTAGAATCCTGGAGACCCAGAATTCCTAAGGACTTATATATGCCAGGTCATATACGAAAAAGTCTTCGAAGACATGCTTCCAGATTTCATAACTGTAATGACTTCTCCTCATTAGTAACGATGACTGAAATATGTGTCGAGGCAGAAATAACACATACTAAAAAGGCAATCGCACAAGAAAAGCGTGCTGTTCAGCTGAACAATGAATCCCCTTAACTTATAAAACTCCTTCGGAATAAACTTAAATGCTCCAAAGTGAAAGGAGGGAGCATATTTAGTAAGGACAATCAAGTGTATGACGACCCCAAAAGTATCGCAGAGTTGTTTAGCGAACATTTTTGTGCCACATTAACAAACGAAAACTCAACAAATGAGTTATACCTGACCAAAACTCCTTCCAGTAAAATCGCCAGTGTAGAATTTAGTGTACAGAACATTTCTAAGGCGATTAGTACACTGAAGCACTCTTACATTGAAGGACCAGATGGCATCCCAGCTAGCATGCTGAAAAATGGTAGCAATGATCTATTTACTATTTACTATATCTCTCTCCACAGAGTGTTACCCTAATAACTGGAAGACTACACATATCATCCCCACTATAAACTCTGGGCCTACAGCGAACGTTGAAAATTACCGACCTATAAAATTAACTTCGTTAGTATCTCGGGTTATAGAGAAAATATTTAAGGCAGAGTTACTACAACATCTACTTAGAAACAATCTGATATCGACCTCACAGCATAGGTTCTTGAGGTCCAGGTCGTGTGAAACATGTCTGTTAGATTATTTCAACGATATCACGCATAAACAAGACAAAGGGCTTCTAGTATCAGTCCTTTTCTTCGATTTTAAAAAGGCTTTTGATAAAATCCCACACAAAAGGCTTCTGCTTAAACTGAAGTCATATGGAATCATAAACCCACTACACTCATGGTTAGCTTCATTCCTAAATGGGCGACAACAAATGATAAAGTACAACGACTGTCTTTCATCACCAAGACCAATAACCAGTGGGGTCATCCAGGGAAGTGTCTTAGGTCCACTCTTGTTTCTAATGTACATAGATGATATACGTAACACTATAAAATTTGGAAGAGCATACTTATATGCTGATGATCTGAAAATAGTATACAGCTGTAAGCCTGAAGATCTTGATAACTTAACTACCTGGAGCGAGACATGGCAACTCCCGTCTAACCACAACAAATGTGGCATAATGCATTTCAGCAAGCATCACCTTGATACACCACTCTACTTTCAAAAATATAGGGTTCAGACAATTACATCAGCGCGTGACCTTGGTATTAGTTCATCTAAAAGCCTAAAATTCGAAGAACATGCCTCAAATATTATCTCTAAATCTAGACGACTAATTAGGTTTATAAACAAGAACCTCTTGGCTGGTGATGCTAAGCTTACTCTCTTCAAAATCTGTATAAGGCCCACACTTGAATATTGTTCACTCATCTTTTCAAACTTGAATATCATGGACAAAATGCGGGTAGAAAATGTACAAAGAAGCTTCACCCGGCGACTGCTCAGATTGAGCCATAACCTCGACTACACAGAAAGATGCAAGCATCTTTCCCTAGAACCTCTATGGCGCCGTCGTCTCAAAAAACCTAATGCTCCTCTATAAACTAATAAATGGCATTTCGTTCGTAAACTACCGCCCAAATATGAACCACGACACTGCTTACAGACTTAGAAACAACGCATATACACTATTAATGGCAAAACATAAGAAATTATTGCGTTGTAATTTGTTTGTAATACGGTACAGTCTACTGTGGAACAGGTTAACAATTACTATCCTTATCTGTGACACAATCACTAAGTTCAAGAAACTAGTCATGCTGTTGCTAGACTCTAAAGAGATATATCGACTACTCCAGGAATTCACACCAAGTCCCCAGGCACTCTTTTATGGTCCACCAAATATTTAGATTAACCTCAGAAATGAATTATAGACTATGAACATATTGTGTTCTCATTACCACCCATACATGTATCACGAAATGATAGACAAATCCCCCTGCTCCTACTAACAGTAATAGGTTACGCCTTTGAGATGTTACCCGTGACTTTTCTCTGAATTTAAATTCCGATCATTATTTTCATATCTTCAAAGCAGTTTTAGTTTTTATTTCTAGTAGACAGACAAATTGACAAGCCTGTAGATGCTACTGTCAATTACAAGGAACTCAAACACTGTGTATCATTGTATCTTATTTAAGTATTAACAATTTAACAAATTTTTATTTCCCCAATTCATTGACATCCAAACACCTTGCCTACTTACCAACTTATCGCTTTACTCATTAATTTTTAACATTATTTCAACTCATTTTTTTCTCTCTTTCTCCTCGTTCCAGCTCCCTGTCCTTCCTATTTCCAAACTACCTATTAACTGACTCATCTTACAAATTATACCATTCATTTACTTAAAATCAGTGTGATATATTATCTGGCAAAGTTGTCTGGATTGCTTGTAATATGGAGCTAGTAGAGAAAGTTAATTCCGATAAGGTGTACAAAAAAAAATTTGAGAGTAGACTAGAGACCATTCTTTACAATCCACCATTAAACGTAAGAGAGCCTAACATCACAAAAGGAGGGAGGGTGGTGTATCTGACCAGCATTCATGACGGTGGGGCGATAACCTCAATCTACCCATGTCTGTGTGGCAGAACATTTTGTTAGCTTACGGCTCCTTACGATATAGCAGGATGTAACAAATCAGTGATATTGATGTTACTTTTCCTAGTTAACCCCGTCTACAACCCATGTCTGTAACCTTGCACTGGTTTTTACTTCCTACCGAGAAATCCTATTACAAGCTGGTCTGGACAACTATACTAAAAAAGAGCTCATTCATAACTTCTTGAGCCGTAGAGTTAAAAATAAAAAGAATAAATGAAATAAAAAAAATTATATCACTGAGCCTTTTTACTATATTTTGTAAATCAATATTATGACTAACAACTTGGTTCTTCTGAATTTCCTCTATTCATTTGATTAACTTCCCATTAGTTATCTTACTACTGAATTGTCTTCATTAACCTAGATAAGTGCAGGTGTACAGTTAGTCTTCTGATATTAAAAAAGTCTGGGTAAACATACCTTTTTTTATCCATAAATTTATGTGCCAAGCCGTTGTTCGGCTTTGAACAAGGACATTTTCTGTTCCGCTCCTCGTCCCGTTTGCTTTATTTCTCTTTTTTCAGAACCTTATTCCAATCCTCATATATTAGTCTGGATATTTACAGTAGACTTGGTCACCCTACCCAAGAACATGTGAAATCATTAGCTGATAAGTATCAACCAGACCTTTGTACATTTACCGCACCAATTCTTGTTATATGAAAACCTATCTCTACCATGAATCGTTTCTCAGTCCATAAGATGATTGTCGTAACGCAGCCTTCGTAAGTTGCGCCAATTATTCGCATTTCACATTCCATCTTTAGGAATCCAATGAATCTCGTGAAATGTTTCAGTAGCTGTATACCATTTTAAAAGAAAGATGTTGCTAATCCTAACATTTTGATCTTGTCTGTAAATTGGCATGTCTCTCGTAACATGTTTGTTATTTGAGAATAAATTATTATTATTATAAACTGTGAAGGTAAGCTGATACTCTAGTTTTGCTCCTTCCCGTTATTGAAGTACAGTATGTCGATCTATTTGCAATTCACTAACCCAAATTAACAGCAGAACCAAACTCCAAAGTTAAGTACCAAAGTTTATTCGCAATTCACAAATAGTCGACCAAAATGTCGTTTTAACGACAATAATTATAATAACTACAAACCTTCAATTTTATAGGTTCCTGGAGCAAAAGCTGCTAATTAGCGAACCAAGACAAACAGAAACCAAAATGTCCGAAAATAATAAATCAAACAAGTTCACAAGTTATGTAAAACAAATATACCCAAAAAACAGTGAAATTAATGGTATTTATATAAAGGTTTTAATCAGCCAAATGTCTTCATTTCTCCCGTAACATCTAGATCTCCTCAATGAAAAGTTAGCTAGGTGGTGCAAACTTCAGTACTGAGAAATCAATTTTATTGATTTCATGAGTTCACATTAGTAGTCGTCAGTGAGCCATCACACTCTGAAGCTGAAAAATTAAAGTTTTAGGATATGCCATCAAAACAACGGCTTACTGATGAGGGTTTCTCATGCTATTTTAGCTCCTCAGAAAGTTTGAATGGATTGAATTTGGTGCATCATTAATATAGGGCTTTACGTAACTAGTTCACATTTTATTCACTGATGTATTTGAATGTCGTTAACGACTTAAGGGTCATTTAGCATGGGCTTTTTATTCTTTCCTCCAAGAAATGAATAAAGCACCCTTACTTTTCTCTTATTTCCCAGTATCTTATTACGGACAGATATTGTGTTCTTAGTAATCAGGAATGAGATCACCGTTTATCTCTGGTTAATTTCAATAGAATGACTAACCGTCAATTGTATTTATGTATTCACGGAATAATCCCATTTGTAGTCTGGAACTTATCCCTAGTTGAGAGTCGTAATATTAGTGTTGACACACAGTTTGAAACGATCAATAGCCTATTATTCTGATAATGGTTTTCTCTAAAAAGGTTTAACCATTCGAAGAATAAATATCTTGCAGAATCTTATCGCTGAAGGTCTTTGTTTTGAATGAGAAACTGAGATAACAATAACTACTGACATAAACCTACTCCACTGCAATACTCAATATGCGGGATCAAGAATTCGCGCAGTCATGAAACTGCTGAGTGTGTAGATATGACTTAAGCAGCTTGTTAATAGATGATTAGATTTGCTCTGGTTAAAATTGTCACTGTATTTGATAATGTACCGAGTATGCTAGATACGATGACGCTGTTGCCCATTTTACTCGATACTCTTTCAATCGGGCATTTTCAGGTCCAAAACATGAGCTTCATGTTATCTTCACAGTGAAACTCATAGAGAACGGCCGCACCAACCTATTGTAAAAGAAGTTCATTCCAACTAGTGATATCAGGGACTAACAATTTGGAGATTGCTATTGTTCGATTTTGTCTTATTTTATTTACTAGACAGATCAAGATTTAATTTATATAGCCATCGGAGAGATGATTCCTTTTGTAGTGGTCAATAAATTCTAGAAATAAATCGTTTTGTAAGTCGTTAACAATGATGCTGACTTCATTGGTCCTCCTAGATACACCCTGGATGAAGGCGTTCTATCATGCATCCGGATCAGCCCACAATTGTTGACACCGTACTACACATTTTTCGTAACAACTAGATCACACACTTATATACATATAACTTTTGCAAATATATTTTTGGAATCTTTTCCTCGCTTCCGGTTTTAGAACTACATGCACCAAATGTTTGCCATATATTTGTTTTGAATGTACGTATTCTTTTTTAAGATTCACTTATCGTTCAGTATGAGAATGAAGTGCACTGTTCAGACGATTTTTGTGGATAGTAATGATTATGCCAGCATTGCGGGTCAACTTGAAGAATCAGCTTTCAACTTCGAAGCACATTACAGTCGAGTTCTGTTTCACCTCAGACATAAAAGTGAGATTAGATCCATCGAATATTTGTTATTGTTAAGTGATCAGCGTTAAATTTTCCTTGATAGACCTCTGTCTTTGCTTTCAGTTACTTTTTGTTGAGATGTTCCGTTGTTCTGAGAATTTCATGATTGTCAGTCTTTGCGCAAAAGCCTAAGGACATTAAAATGTCAGGATAAAATAACATCCAAAACATCATTATTATCCAGGAGACAAAAAACTCTGTCTTCAGTGATAAAATATAATCATGAAATAAACCGAACTAACTTGGTTTGGTTGATATTCTGTATCAATATTTTAGTGATTTTCTGCATTAATAAATTCCATACTGATATATCCTTCTTTTTTTAGATTGTATGCATACAGTTTAGTTTGATAATGAACATTTTTAATTTGCACTTTTATTGAACCTAATGAGAAATACATTGTAACAAGTGAACAAAGCACTAAATTATAGTGGCCTAAATGAGTGGTTGCGCTATGTTTGTCTGAAGGTTGTGGAGGCTTGTGTATCCTTGTAACACATTCGAAATCTTACATTACCAACCTTGAGTTGTGATTATTAGATTTTCTAAATCTCACGCTTGTGTTATTTTCAGTTTTTGTCCATTACTTATATTACTAAATGTAAGTTCATTCCGTGTGCTGACTGAGTCTTCGACTTACTTCTCGTCTCTTTTTCTCTTTCAGATTCTCACCTATTGTACTTCACACTCCCTCATCACACGAAGTACCTTCTGACTAGATCCAAGCCTACTAAGGACAACGTTTGCTGCAAACCATTCATACTCAAACTAAATGAGTATTATATGCATGAATCATTGCATCTCACTGCTTCAAAGAACTGTTGACTCTGTCAATTTACTTCAAGGCCTCTCGAATCGTGATGAAACTTCCAGACATGAAGCGGCTCGTACTATTCAACGAATATTTGATTCATGGTATTTTGGCTTTGGTAGCCCTGCTGTCGCTGGTTTCCTAGAGACTGTTGCCAATGATACTGGAGGGGCTACTCTTGATACTTCTATGCATGGTCTGATCACGGAGCAAGTTCCAGATCTTTTGAGAATCTTGCATACCGCTCCATTGTCTGACATACGGTCTGCCGCTAGAGATATCTTGCGTGATTTAAAGGTTGTAATATGAAATTTTTCCTAATAAGTTTATAGATCCAAAAAGGGTTCAAAATTCCGAATACTGTAACATCCTCTCCTAGTTTCGTTCAATCACTGAGTGTAATTTTAGTTCTTAATTAATAATTTAATTGTAGATGGATCATATGAAATGCATGGTTGATGAACCGATTGAAGGCGATCCTTTTTATACTGTACGTACCCATCCCTCACATTTTATGCACCCATCTCAAACTGGTTTTATGAAATGTAACATTCACCGTTTTTATTGTTGTATTAATCAAAAAGGAATAATCGTCGCTTAAACTTATCACACACACAATGTTAAATTTTATTGAGAGCACTGTTGTATCGCCAGTTTGTTATTGTAAACAAACAGTCCGCTCTTTTCGCTATTTACCAAAATTTCTACTCTAAAGGAAGAGGGCCTGTCCCTTATACGCATCATTTGTTTGCCGATTTTAACATTTCTCTCAGTTACGGATTCTCTGTCCGAGAGTTTACATCACGAATCAAATATTAGCTGTCATGTAGTCAGTGATGTATGTTTATCGCACTGATGATCTTAGTTTGAGGAGACTGATGATATAAGGTTTCTTCCTGTGCGCTCATTAATTCTTTTACACATTTTCAAAACCTGGGTTCCATACTCGTATAAATCTGTCACTGAATGACTTCGTAGGTATATAAGTTAAGATCATAAAATATAATACGTTAGAAGTACCCTTACTACATTATTAAGTTAGTTGATGTCAAATTCGATAAAAAGTTCTTTCAATTGAATATCTTGCGGGAGGCATAAATTGTTCCAAAGTTTTCCACTAGGAGAAAAACTTAACTTATATTACATGGTAAGCCCGTTTAAATGTGTGTTTTGGCAGTTTCAAGAGTAATATAGTTTCTCATCAAAGTTTGTCGAAAGTCAGCAGTTGAAAGGATAATTCTTCAAAGAATGCAGGTTATGAAAGATGATCTTCCAATCACGAAATTTGACTCGTAGTTAAGTAAAACATAGCTATTGTGCATTAGTATCTGGTAAAAACATCCACTAATTACTGGACAAATTGAAATATTAGGAATTACGTACTTGGTCTTGTTGTGTTTCGTCCAATTCCATTAGACTTCGTTGGTTTGCTTGAAATATATCATTTATTGCTTAACATGCGGGAACTGTATAAGCAGTAAGTTTGTAGCTCACTATACACTTTCAGCATTCCTAATTCACATTTTTGACATTTTTAGAGCAGCTAGAAATGATGCCTTAAAATAATGCTATATACTGCTTTCTATATTTACCGTTTGGAATCCACTAGTATCTTTTATATTCAGTATTCTTGATTTAGATTTATTCTTCATTTTTGGTTCCATTATCATCAAAAAGTATACACACGCAGATTTAAGTACGTCACCGCGGTTGCTGTTTTCAGTTATGAAATGTAATGTGTTACTAGATATTCTCACTACCGGTCCCATTTCTCTAGCAAATTTCTAGCACTAGTAGACGCTGTTGTTGTATATAGTCTAAATAACTGATATCAATAATGACATCATAATTGAAGATTTGTTTTTCCCAAGTAATTAAAAGGGACAAAAAGCTAGACTTGGAATGTTCTAATGTAAGTAATTTTTTTATAGTTTGATCTCGGGCAGATCATCAGTTTAATGTCCTTACTAATACAAAAAATTCCATGTATCATAGAAAGTTACATTCAAAGTTGTTTTCTTCTGTTTTATGCAGACTTATATCTTGTTTCGTGAGTATTGGTTTCAATGGGGACGCCTAAACAATTACATCAATGTAATGGGATATCATCCTGAATATCTTGAATGTTACATGAAACTAAAGGATCATCTTTTTCGCGGTGACTTGCCATTACCTTATCCGGATCGTTATTATATAGCTATTATTGTAAGTTTCACTGTTTAACGGAGTCATGACAAATCCCGCTTATCTTTTATGGGATTTAAATCAAAACAATATTCGTATCAAGTTTTCGAGAGACTTATGTATTCCGCCATTTTGAATAGCTAGCTTTTTCTTGGCCTAGTAAAAAATGCGCACGGTCAATGTGCCACACTTCTTTAAAGTCTTGAGAGTATGGCATATCATGTGAATATTTAGCCTCAAAACCTAAAGTCAGCAACTTCCGCTCGGCGAGCTTTGATATCTTCCAAACAGTTGTGACAGAAACTGAGTAACATAACCTATTTAGTTGCCTTTAGTGACCCATTAAACAGTACCCTTGTCAAAATAAAGAACCAACTCGATTTACTCTTCGTGTATCTACTAGCCCTGATGCTGCTTCCCGGGGTCTCTCTGGTATAGATATAGCATTCTGTCCACTGACTGCAGTTCGGACGAGGTGAAAGATGAGTTTCACAGAAAGCTTTCGGACCTCCTTCAAAAAGTTAAGCGCTCTGATATTGTTATAATGGCTGGTGACTTCAATGCTCAAGCAGGTGGACTAGGTGAAAAGGAAAAACACCTAAGTGAATCTTATGGTGTCGCAGCTCAGAGAACACACAATGACGACTGTCTGTTGCAACAGTGCTCAGATAACCGCCTATTTCTAGCAAACACTAACTTTAGGCATAAGGGAAAGCATCTCTTGACATGGGGACCCCCGAAGTCGTCTCAACGTTGTACCCAACCAGATCACATTGCCATCAACCACCGATGGAGAGGATGGATAGGGGACTGTCGCTCGTTCTCGGGCACATGTCCAGATTCAGATCATGCCGTAGTGCGAGCGCGTATTTGTATTTACTGAAATCAGGCAAAATATTGCAAGGAAACCTCTTAGGGCTCTACTTAATGATAATAAAGCTAAGAATATATTTCAGAAACTACTAGAAAAACAGTTAAGCAGCCATGTAGTAGGTGATGTCCACCCTGAGGCAGCTTGGAATGATATCATAAAGCCGTGGAAATAATAGTGATATCCGCTAGTAAGGTAATCTATACGGTGAGGGAGAAGCCGTGGATTTCAGTTGCATCTACAGAACTGATGGATGTTCGAAAACACATCCTATCTGTCTCTGAGTGTGATGGGGAGTGCAGTCAGCTTGGGCGCAGGTTGATGGAAAGCCTATGTAATCATCGCGAACTGTGGTGGGTAGCGGAAGTGAGAGAGATGAAAACGGCAGCGGTGATAGGTAACGAACGACACTTGTTCCGACTTATCAAAGAAAGCGGTATTAGGAACCCGAATGTGAGTGAGACTATTTCAGAAAAGGTTGGTCTTATTATCCATTCTCAATCCAGGAGATTGGATAATAGGCAGAACAATTTAGGAATCAGTTCAACTGGCCTTCAACCACACTCTGGATACCCACGGGCTCCATTCATCCTGAATGGCAAGTCAATGTAAGTCTTCCGAATCTTCGTGAAGTTGAGAAAGCTATACGAAATCTGAAACAACGCAGGGCAGCAGGACCTGATACATTGATCCATAAGATTTTTAAGAATGGTAGTCCGGTTTTAGGAGTTAGATTGACCGAGATCTTAGGTAGAATCTGGGAACTGGGCGTAATGCCGTCCGACTGGTCTCAATCACTGATTGTCCCAGTCAACAAGAAAGGACAAACGTCCTCTTGTGACAATCACAGGGGAATAAGTCTAACTAATATAGTTTCTAAAATTTTGACCTCAATACTACCCCGACGCTTAAAAAACGTTCGTGAAGAGCGGACTAGAGTAAACCATGCTGGTTTTCAACCTGGACGTGGATGTATAGACCAAATATTCACACTATATCAGGTCCTAGAACAAAGGCGCACGTTCAGATGCCCCACACTAGTAGTATTTCTCGACCCTGAAGCTGCATCCGACTCTGTTGATCCCGAGGTTCTCTGGCAGTGGTTGTCATTAAAAGGTTTACCAAATAAGTACATTAACCTTATACAGGCTCTCCACTCGAACACCACTGGTCGAGTGAGAGCTTATGGCGAACTGTCATCGGAATTGATTACTTCAAGTGGTGGCCGTCAGGGCCGTCACTTTCTCCATTCTTGTTTAACTTTGTCATATACATGCTTTCAGAAATAAAATTATCCTCGTCAGATTTTTCAGGGGTGAACCTTCTACCAGGAGGATCACATTGACCTAGGATATGCCGATGACATAGTTCTATTCGGTGAAGACGCTGACAAAATGCAGTCTTCTGACTACACTAAGCAATAATATAAGCATGTTCGGGATGCGGTTCACAATGTTGCTTCAAGATATGCTTGCATCTGTAGTGAAACGGAGTGACGTAGTCGAACATGTAGACCGCTTCACTTATCTGGGACGTCTCATCTGTGCTGATGGCCTGGTGACTGACGAAATCTCAGCTCGGATACAGAAAGCTCGATTGGCTTTTGCCAACTTGCGTCACTAGTGGCGTAGGCGAGTTATCCGTTTGCTAACTAAAGGACGAGTATACTGCGCAGCAGTTCTCTCCGTCCTACTTTATGACTGTGTGACATGGGAGTCGTAGAAGAAGATATTCGTAGGTTGCTTGTCTTCGATCATAGGTGTCTGTGAAGCATTGCTCGTGTATCCTGGGACAACTGAGTAAGCAATGCTATCGTTAGGAAACGAGTACTAGGTAAGGATGGAAGATCCCTCGACGAGCAATGTTTTGTGGTGTAGGAGTAGGTTGGAGGAAGCGTAGGGGTGGCCAGACCAAAACATGGCAGAAATCCATGAAGTCACTGACAAGTGGATTGAGTCATGTCGGTAGGTGTCGCCTACCTCGTTGGGATCCGCGAGACGAAAGTCACCAATGGTTAGAGACCTTGAATGACTTGGCTCAAAATCGTTTGCGATGGCGCAGCTGCATGCACTCTTTGTACTTTCTCAAATTCTAACCTGAATTCCTCATAATCTCTGTCATTCTCTCTCTAACTTTATCTCACCGAGTTATACTTCTCGAATCATATCTTCGAACCCAAATCTCTCCGATTACTGCTAATACTTCTTCTATCTCTACTACTGTGGGATTTGAACTGACAGTTGCGTCTGTGTGTTGATGTGGTATGGCAACTTGAACTGATGTACGTACGTACCAAGTTTTGCGTTGTAACTGATTGACCGATCGTCGGTCTGGTTTTCAATTATTTTCAAGTCATGGAGCGCGATATGTACTAACTCTTAATCGTGGCCTCAGCTTTAGATTTAGCTTAGCTGGAAAGAAAGAGTGGTCAAGACAAATTCTGATTGCTTCTATTGCTACGCTATGCTATAGAACTACGGAGACCTCCAATATTTCTGCAAACTGACCATCAATTCTCCATAGATGAGCGCGAATTAAGTTTAACTGTAGTCAACTTTAGTATCTGACAACAAAATTCAGAGCTAGAAACCCAAGCCATTATGTTTGAATTAGATCTGATAATAACTACACTAATATTAGTTAACAGTGATACTGGTCACTAATTATGGTTAGTAGATCTTGCTGCGGTAAGAACCTCACATCAATAGCCAACAAATTCCTACCACTGTTACATTATGGATCGAGCGAAGATAAACTTCTACGCCATTAAAATACGGCTCATTGATCCATAGGTTGAGTTTTCGCTCGTGAAATTGATTGATTCGATTCGATTCCTGGACATGGAGTCGTGAATCCCTGCTCATAATGAGCCCCGTATTAGAACAAAACGGTCGTTCAGCGCACACATGTTTCCAGTCGGTTTGCAATTTTATTAGGAATATTATATAGTTGATAAATTTTTTCCACTTATTGTTTATTAGCGTTCTTTTGCTCTTCTTATTCAAATATTCATCATTTTAGGCGGCTGCGCAGCAACGGTGTATTTACTTAGTTCTTTTTTTCGTGCGTCAATTCATTAGTTCTGGTGGTCCTTTGTCGTGGTTACAGGGAGTAAAATATGGGCCTCCAAAGTGGCGTCAATTATGTGGATTAAACGGAGATCTGTCTGATCGTCCTTGGAAGATAACGGCTGTAAGTTTGACACTATATCTGTGCACAGTTATGTTTCTTTTTATTCGAGTCTTAAGTTTGACTTCAATAACGAACGTTACTTCAAAGAGTTACAACGTCAAGTCTCATTTTTTAGCGCTGGTGTTGTAACTCTAAGTAATATAGCATCCATTAGTCATACATTGAATTATCTCGTGGACGAATTTCTGCTATTTTCTAACATTGTATCAATTTATTTCTTTTAGTTTTAAAGGTTAGTTTAGTTCATAGATAATATCCCTAATGGTATTGATTAAACTACCATTGAAAACCTAGAAAAACTGGATAGCTGTTTCATCCGAGCGTGGAACTACTCGATATTACGCGTCCCTGGTCTTGGGATTAAGTTCAACACCTTTAATTCTGTCGGCGGCCACCTATCGATTAAACTATGGATTAGCGCTCAAAATTAAATGTTCCCAACGATCAGGCGCAGAGACCAACTAATTGCATTTATGACGACTATTGCACTCTCAATATGTCTGAATTGTACGGGTTAGGACTTCCTACTAGAAATTTAAAACCCACCTCGAAGTAGATCAGTTATGAGCGCACGACCATAGCTCTTACATGGAGGTTTTATGGATGTTAATTTAATTTGTAGATAGCATTTGCGATGGATTGATCACAATTGAGGTTCCATCTGCAAATTCATTTAAGTGTTATGTTGGTATAAATTCATGTTTAAATCATAAAATTTAGAATGTGTTGCAAATACAAATCATATCCCACTTAACTTCCAGCAGTTATACATAGTTTCATGGTTTATGAAGCTCGTTGGATTGTTCAAAATTTTTTGGTTTTCCATATCTTCACTTTTGTGAAACTTTTGATTAGTAACTAAAAGACTCCAATATCAACCGTTTTTCAAAATAAGACGACGTTTTTAATAGAATATCTGTAGTTTTCTATTCGATTAATATCAGTGCTAGATAACTTATACTGATTCCAGGTGCGTTGACCCAAGTTGGAATTAAGAAAATAATTAACGAAGAAATCTTAATGATGAATAGCACTAATAATGACAGCTACTGGTAAGACGTGATGAAGTAGTTTCTAGGATGGAATAGTGAAACTCGAGATGAAGATGAGGAGTAAGTAGATCTGCACCATTCCTTCCGATTTAGATCCGTTCCACTAACATTCTCCACTCATTAATTAGGGTTATTGCCCAAACCATAACTAGGTAATTTGCGCCTACAAACGTGGTTCAGATTAGCAGTCAGCGACTCTATGTACTGATGCTGTATCTTATTTTTACTGTCTCTGGTTTTCTTCCATGTACCTATTGTGGTAGTTATGTTTTCAATTCATGTGGTTCACTCAATAAATACTACTAAGAAAGTAGACGTTAATCAACCTACTACTTCAGCATTTACACTTAGGGAAGCAGTTGCTTAAGATATCTTTCGTAGACAGCTTTGATCATTCTCACCTCCGTAGCCACTTTCGACTGATTCACTTAGGTAGCAGGTGCTAACGAATGTAATGCAAATTCATCAAATCAAATACTCGGATTTTAAAAGCAAACAACGAAATCCGGAATCTGAGTGAATGCTTACGACAGGATTCAAAGGTAGCTAGTTTACTTACCATTAAAGGAAACCCAAAGCGTTACTATCATCGCTATAGTCTATATTGCAGTCATCATATCCTCTAAAGTATAAACACCAAATTACTGTTTTATCTCCTTTTTTAACTTATCTTAACCTTTCTTTTTCATATTGGATGTGATTCTTCTAAATCAAGCTACGATCTATTCGTGGAGAAATTCGAATGTTCTCACTACATGTCCAAAACATTTCTCAATGTCATAATTATAGAATCAAATTCAAGTTCAATTGAAGGTCTTTAGAAAATACGATTTTTTCATCTAATTTACTTTACAGATTACTTCAGTGCAAGATATAATTTGAACTTTGTACAAACGTTTGTGTTTTATAACTTAAAAAGACGTCATATACATTTCAGGGAATATAAGATGAAGAATCCCTTTTAGACATAATACATGAACGCAGCAGTTGGTTAATGGATCTCAATTGATAACTGGCCCAAGGTCTCACTTACATTAAATGATTATACTTGACTCTTAATTTTCATTGTCGATCATTTTATTACTATTTTCGGTCTGTAAAATTACAATTCCACCAGCTGAAGTGTAAGATATTTTCAAAATTATCAAGCCTTGTGACTGAAAGTAAAACTAAGTAAATTAATACATGTAATTTTAAACGTTTATTCATATGGAAAGTTACAGCCAATTTTCATCAAATATCTCCGATTCTCATCGAACGGTCTTCATTAATGTTATAAATACGTCTAATATAATCATTTAACTTACATATTCTACTATTGTTTTATTGTAAAGCAATTTAGAAACTAAATTTCTTCGGTCACTTAACATGGATACTAAATAACAGATATGTTACGTTTACCTCTTCTTAGTGGCTATTTCAAATAATTGTCATCGCTTTTACAAAATCTTTGTTTTACTGTTCCTAAAAACTAATTATTACCTGTTCATTCTTTTTACGCTTTAGGATGATATTTACAACTTAACTCATGGCGGAGATTCAAATCCATTAAAAGAAGCTTTATCATTATCTGAATTAATGCATGTTGTAGCCATCCTGTCTCATGTTCATGCTTTAGCTTGTTTCATATTTGGTTGTGGAATTCGTCCTGAAATCGATAATTATGATGGATTAATAAGCCTCAACTTGAATAATTCTAATGATGCATATACACAGTTTTATAATAATGAAACTAACAATGGAAGTTCTCCAAATAATCCACATAATTCTGAAAATGGGAATGCATGTTCTTGTTCAGTAGAACCATGGGACGATCATGTAAGTTTGATTTTCTTGTGGCTTGTTTCAGTAAATTCTTTTATGGTTGGTTTACTGTCATTTTATTTCTGATTCTTGTGCAAGGTTTCGATATATTTCAGAGCTGTGACACCCCTTAAAATTTTTATCTGATCAAAATTTGTCCCAAACTAACATTTTCCAAGGTTTTTAGAAAAGCTTAGTTTTTGTCAGTCTTCTATCAGCGGTAGATTTGTTACATCTATCCATACATGTAACAGTTGAATAAGTGAGGGTAGTAATCACTGGCAGATACTTTATGCACATTTAGTAGTCTTTAATTTTTTGGTGATGTCTTGAACCATTCACAACCCTCGCAACTGCCATGTCGCTGCTACTTTGCCGATCTCTTTCCATAATCTGAAAGCGTTCATCCAAACACTAAATGCTGGAGGTTATTTCTCTAGTAAAACTGATTGCACAGTATATTTCTCAATACCCAACATAGTCGTCAGTTGCACCGTGGTTTTCTGTTACGCATGCACGTAATCACGTCAACTTGATATGCTTGAACTATTACGAGTTTACCTTAGTATGAAAACGAGAGCGAGGGTCGAGGACCCGGCGACACTAGTGTCCCAACCCCCATTGAGTAAATAGGAATAAGAAGACTTGATATAAAGTAAAACCTGTATTCTACAAGCACTCAGAAAATAGGTGGTCCGAGTCCAGAAGAGAATCAGGATCCCGGACTAGGGACCCGGGTCCGGGTCATAAAACGTTACAGATAATGCGTATTTACACATTTAGGTTGAATAGGAAACAGCATCGAAGTCTGTGACATTAACAGTCAGGACGACCAATAAGAAACAAAATCGGAGCACATGACATTGATATCTAGGACGACCATAAAATTGACCAGTAGGAATTGACCAATAATTCTCTTAGGATATTGGATGAATATCCTAACAACGGATCCTCGATCCTGGCTCTCGTTTGTCGACTAAGGTAAACTCGTAATAGTTCAAGCATATCAAGCTGACGTGTTTACGTGCATGCGTAACACTTTCAACAGAAAATCTTGTGACCTGATACTATTTCTAATCTACGGAACATGTAGTGCCAGTTCACTTGGGACTGTTAACACATTCAGTTTTCACTTAATAAAATTGTTTATTTTATAGTGTCAGTGATTGGCAACCTATAAGTAATAGCGAAAACTGAGCTAAAACGTTTGGTAGTACAATACTAAACTGAAGGTTATTTCCAAAAAATTATAAAGTTATGCTCCTGGTGGTTTGTCAGACTACTCATTATAAAACAGCAAGCAAAGGTAATGGTTTTAATAACACCTCATGGTTAAATTCGTACTTGAAGTCCTGCATCTAAGGCGTTACTCATGAAATGATGTGAGTTCAGTATGTATTTTATAGCTTAGTTAGTAATAATGGAGTACAATCTTCACAAATAGATTGGTTTGCTAATTTTGCTAGCAGTTAATATAGCATAATAGGAAAAATTATTATTGTCTTCTTACGTATGTTTTTATATGGATATTCGGAGGATTTTAGATACAGATACATACTACTCAAGAGGTCTACTACCGAAGGTGGTTCTTCGCGTCTCACTATACTTGTCTGAAAAGTAATTCTAAGATTCAAACGTTTATGTTTTCTATCTGGTGGATAGCAAAGTTTGGAGTTTTCAATAATGTTTCGCTATGTTATTTTAAAGCGTATGCCACTGATAAATGACTTTAGATGGATTTCCGTTAGTTGTAATGAGTTTTGACTATTGGAGTCAGGCATTTTCGGAGTGATTCAGCAGTCTACTCATAACATCAGTTAACAACCAGACTGCATCACTAACTGACTGAATTAATGATATGGATCATTGGATTCCGGCCTAGTGTATTTTAAGTTAGTCTGTTGACAAAGAAACTCGCAGTTCTTGATCACTTTTCATCAAATAAAATCTTTTGTTTTTTAGGTTTCAGAAAACGGAAATTTAAGTCATCAGGATTCATATAACGACGAATCATCTAATGAAGATGGAAAATTAAAAGCTTCCAAATTATTAAAAATCATCCAGACAGAAGATTTAAGCTGGGAAGATGTTGCAGAAGACATTGTTGCTGAACAATTTTTGACTGCTATCGTGTCTAATAGTCAATGTGAGTTGTTAACTTGTTAGCTGTTAGGTATAATCAGTTATATTTCAGAATAAATGCTATAATAATTACAGCCCTTTATATCGGTAAAAAATCCCGACCATCGCTGCTTCCTTGACGTGGTGGTCGGGCTTGCCTATCGTGATGATCCAACCGAGCTATATTGGCTGGAACATATGTTCCTGAAGGTTCTACCATGCCAGGCAGGTCGATTAGAGAACGATGAGACTAAAAGCAGTTACCCAAGGTCTGAGGGCGAAGTCGTACTGCTGACTCCAGAGATATGTGACAGCAGTAAGGTGTTTCTCTCGGACAACCAGCATCTGAAGTGATGCTACCTTCTTACAAGGAAGAAAGGTTAGAAAAGGTCGACCCTAAAATTGTCACACCTCACCCTACCTCACGGATTTCCGTCTCCGGTGGTAAGGGTGCACACTAAGGGCTTTTAAGAGCCGGGGCTAACACTCAAAAAACCTTCATAAAAAGGCCGTGCGTGACCGGCTTCAAGCAGTTGTCCCTCGGGCTCTATGGTCACGCTCCCAGGTCGTTAAGACCAACACTACTAATCTACTTTTCTTTTCAGGTTCCTCAAGAAACAACCTTCCACGGTGTGAGCAGCCGGGAAGTGACATCTGCCCTCATACCCGTAACAACACGCAAGACCAAATCGGTCATGATCAAATCCTTCCTACACCCCATAATGCCTCTCTTATCTCCACGACTAACTCTTCTCACATTCCTTTATCACACTGCACATCTAATGCAAACGATGCGAGTTCAAGAAACCTCATTCCTGTTCTCCTGAAACCTCGTCCTAAATTACATGTTGGAGCACTTAGTGTACAGACATTGTGTCAAATAGGGCAACAGGCTTCCTTAGCTAGGATATTAAAATCTCGTTCAATCGATGTATGCTGCGTCTCTGAAACGCGCGTACAGAATCCTAGTAAAATCATTAATTTGACTTCACCTTATCAAAACAAAGAAGCATTCCGATTTACTCTTCGTGTATCCAGTAGCCCTGATGCTGCTTCCGGGGGTCTTGCTGGTGTAGATATAGCATTCTGTCCTAGGGCAGAACTAGCTCTCCTAGACTGGATCCCAGTAGGTAGTTGCCTGTGCGCTGTCCGACTGAACGGGACAGTAAGGACTCGGAAAGATAGGGACACTCGCCGTTGCCTCTTCGTCATATCTACCTATGCCCCCACTGACTGCAGTTCGGACGAGGTGAAGGATGAGTTTTAGAGAAAGCTTCCGGGTCTCCTCCAAAATGTCAGGCTCTCTGATGTAGTAATAATGGCTGGTGACTTTAATGCTCAAGCAGGTGGACTAGGCGAAAAGGAAAGACACCTCGGTGAATCTTATGATGTCGCGGCTAAAAGAACAGACAATGGCGACCGTCTTTTGCAACTGTGCTCAGATAACCGCCTATTCTTAGAAAACACTAACTTTAGGCATAAGGAAAAGCATCTCTTGACATGGCGACCCCCGAAGTTATCTCGACGTTGTACCCCACTAGATCATATCGCCATCAGCCACCGATGGAGGGCTGTCTCTCGTTACCTAGATTCAGACCATGCTCAAATGCGAGCGCGTATTTGTTTGCGTTTTACTGGACGCAAGCAAAATATTGCAAGGAAACCTCTTAGGGCTCTACTTAATGACAATAAAGCTAATAATACGTTTCAGGAGCAACTAGACAAACAGTTAAGCAGCCATGTAGTAGGTGATGTCCACCCTGAGGCAGCTTGGGATGATATCAAAAAGGCTGTGGAAATAGCAGTGATATTATCTAGTAAGGTAAACGATTAGGTTAGGAAGAAGCCGCGGATTTCAATAACATCTACGGAACTGATAGATGCTCGAAAACTCACCCTGTCTGTCTCTGAGTGTGATTAGGAGTGCGGTCAGCTTAGGCTCAGGTTGATAAAAAGCCTACGCAATGATCGCGAACTGTTGGTGGGTAGCGAAAGCAAGGGAGGTGGAAAAGGCAGCGGTGATAGGCAACAGACAACACTTGTTCCGACTTGTCAGGGAAACTAGTACTAGAAATATATCTGGACGTAATACCATCCGACTGGTCTCAATCCCTGATTATCCCAATTTATAAGAAAGGACACAAGTCTTGTGACAATCACAAAGAAATCAGTCTAATGAATATAGTTTCTGGATTGTTAGCCTCGATTATACTTAGACGCGTAACTAGAGCTCGTGAAGAGCAGACTAGAGAAAAGCAGGCTGGTTTCAGACTTGGTCGGGCTGTATAGACCACATTTTTACACTACGACAGGTGCTGGAACACAGACACATATTGGCGTCCGACGAGATTTGTCTTCCACGACCTGAAGGCAGCATTTGAGTCTGTGGATCGTGAGGTTCTGTGGTAGTGTTTGTCATTGAAAGGTGTACCAAAGAAGTACGTTAACGTTATACAAGCTCTCTACTCGAACACTACAGTTCGAGTAAGAGGTTATGGCGAACTGTCATCGGAATTCTTTACTTCAAGTGGTGTCCGTCACTGATGTCCACTTTCCCCGTTCTTGTTTTATTTTGTCATAGACATGCTTCTAGAGTTAACAGTATCTTCGTCTGAATTTTCAGTAGTGGTCGTTCTACCAAATATTCGGATGACCTAGTTTTACTTGGTGAAGACGCTGACAAAATGCAGTCTTCTGACTACCCTAAGCAATGATGTAAGCATGTGCGGGATGCGTATCTCCTCCTCGAAATGCAAAATGTTACTTCAGGATTGGGTTAAATCGGTACCTGGAGTGAAGCAGTTGGTCATGTTGACAGTTTCACTTATCTTGGGAGTCTCATCGATGCTGATGGCCTGTTGACTGACGAAATCTCAGCACTGATACAGAAAGCTTGATTACCTTTTGCCATCTTGCGTCACTAATGGCGTAGGCGAGATATCCGTTTGCTAGCTAAAGGTCGAGTGTACTGCGCAGCAGTTCTCTCCGTCTTACTTTATGACTGTGTAACCTGGCGAGTCATAGAAGAAGATATTCGTAGGTTGCTTGTCTTCGATCATAGGTGTCTCCGAAGTATTGCTGGTATATTCTGGGACAACCGAGTAAGCAATTCTTTCGTTAGGAAACGAGTACTAACTACGGATGACAAATCAGTTTATGAAGTAGGGAAACTCCACCAGCCACTCTTTGTGTTCTCTCAAGTCCTAACCATCTGAATTCCTCATCACCTGTATATTTTCCTCTGTAAATTTATTTTATTAGATTCTTCTTCTTGAATAATATCCTCGAACCCCAATCTTTATGAATACTGATGACACTTCTACTTCCTCTACTATGGGATTTGAAGTGAGAATTGCGTCTTTGTGCTGAATTTATGTACGTACAAAGTCCGAAATTGTAACTAACTAACCAACTTAATATCCGGATAAAATACTAAAATTTCAATGGTTGTAGTTTACCTACTTGTTATTGATTTTCTGAATTATTCTTTGAATTCTAAACTTCCATTTTTGAAGTAAATGCGGATCTATGTTTTTATCTATTCCTGAAGAATGTTAGAGTCGTGTTTTGATAGAACAAGATGCTGTTTCATGTTGGGTAGTTAAATAAAGAACAAATTATTCATTTTCAGGTTAAATGAGTCCTAGACGGTAGGCGTTCAATCGGAATATTATCATTTAATTTATTTTAACCGATTAACAGTCTCCAATATCAGGAACAAGAAAGTATCAACCCTTAGAAATACACGGTGATGTTCAAGGTGTAATAAAATTTAATGACTGATATTATTGGATATATCACGGAATTTAAGTTGGTTTAGCCTCTATTATTTTACCTTCCCAGGTTATATATTAGTAGACGACTTCTAGATTTCTTAAAGCATATTTTTAATTATGTTGCTCTCTGATTAGTTCTATTGAAGAACATGATGGAACTGGTGTTAATTTTTATGCACATACAGTATGTACTTTAAAGCTTTTTCGATATAGCTTTCCAACCTGCGTATGTATTCGTAAGGTTGTGAGTTCAATATAACGTTTACGGTCATCACAAAAGGTACTTCATGCAAAGACTTTATAACCGATTCTATTTTGTACATTAAAATCTGTTTACAAACTGTAGCCAACCAAAATTATTTAATTTTCCATCGTATATATTTTCATAGTCCGTTCATCTTTTGTTTACCAGTTTTTATTCTTGGTTAATAAATTCACATTTCTGCCTCTAAATCATAATTTGTAAGCTTAAAAATTGGATTTACTATTTTGTTAATGCTAATTCTTATGAATTATGAAAACTGTTCGTTTATATTATATGGTCATTTTATTTTTCTTGATTTAAAAGGACTTTTGCAAAAATGTAAAGCTGTTTAGTATTGATTGTTAATTTTCAGTGGATTCTGACGCTGTCTTTCCATCAAATAACCTAAGGAATCACATTCAACAATTATCTTATCATCCACTCATCTCACGTTTCTTAGATTCTCCACAGTCTGGTTACAAAGACTTTGATGCTCGTCCATTTCATGCAACTGTAAGTGCAATTAAATCACTTTATATGTTATTATTAAACATGTAATGGGAAACATTTCGATTGCATTCTGAATTTATTGCAGTTGACGAAAACACTATTTGGCGGGGTTTGTTGAGGTTTAAACATGTAGTTTTTCAATTAGTTGACATCACTTATTTGAAAAGTTATTAGAAATCAAATTACATGGATTAACTGTTGTCTCCTTGTCTAAGACTATTTTAGTTGTGTTTACAACCCTTTCCGTTATCATCAGATAGAACAAATTTTCACAAATCATATTGTTATGGATTAAATTATTTGATACTCTTTCAGGAAACCTATCAAGTTGAACAATCTCAGGTGGAAAAAATTACACCCACGGGATTGCGTGATATTGTAAATCACGAGAGTTGGTCTGATCCAGTTAATCTTATAATTTTGTTCCGAGTATGAAGGTTTTGAGTTTTGAGTATTCTCGACCACTGATAAGTTTTAAGCATAGATAAAATAACTGTTCAATACTCATTGGTATTCTGTAGTTTTTCACTGTGCAACCAAAATCATATCTTAACTTGGTTGTTCTGGTTTTCCATTATTGTCAGCTCTTACCCATTTTTCGTATACGTTGATCTTTTACATAGAGAATTATTTTCGCGACATGCATTCAGTTAAAGAATTGTAACTGACTAGCTGATCAACAAACAATCACAGATAATACTGGTCAATTCTTTTTTCGCACTAATTGTTTTTGGAAGAGGTAGAATGTTTCATTTTCTTCTTTTCCCTAATGTAAATAGACAACAGTCAAAAGAAAAAGTTAATTGCTGCGATGCCTTATGGTTTGGATTTGAACTGACAGTTACGTCTCTGCGCTGACGTGGTATGGCAACCTGAACTGATGTACTTATGTACGAAGTTCTGCGTTGTATCTGTCTGTCTGCTTTATGATGTTATTATATTGATGATCATGAGTGGTGGTAATATTAGTAGCATTAATAGTCGTCTCATTTTCATTGCATTTTAAATACTGGTTTAATTTATATATATGTATATTCACAGTTAGGTCCACTATCTTCTTAAATTATACCTATCATTTTTGTCAGTTGATTGTGTTATATTGAAGGTCAGTTAGTCAGTTACAACGTAGAACTTCGCACGTACATCATTTCAGGTTGCCATGCCACATTAGCACAGAGACGCAGTTGTCACTTCAAATCCCATAGTAGTAGAGGTAGTAGAAGTATAAGCAGTGATCAGAAAGATTATGGTTCGAGTATATTATTCAAGAAGTAGAATCCAGTAAAATAAATTTACAGAGCAAAATATACAGGTGATGAGGAATTCAGATGGTTAGGATTTGAGAGAACACAAAGAATGGATGCACCTGCGCCATTGCAAACGGTTTTGAGCCGTTTCGTTCAAGGTCTCTTACCATCGATTACTATCATCTCGCGGACCCTAACCACTTGTTAGTGACTTCATGGATTTCTGCCATGTTTTGGCTTGGCCGCCGCTAGATTTCTTCCAACCTATTCGTATACCACAAAACATAGCGCTACGCGGCAGTCGGTGATTAGGCATACGCAACACGTCCCAACCACCTCAACTGATGAAGTTTCATTACCTCATCTATTGATTTGCCATCCTTACATGTTACTCATTTCCTGCCAACAGCATTGCTTACTCGGTTTTCCCAAGATACACGAGCAATACTTCGGAGACACCTATGATCGAAGACAAGCAACCTACGAATATCTTCTTCTATGACTCGCCATGTTACACAGTCATAAAGTAAGACGGAGAGAACTGCTGCGCAGTACACTCGATCTTTAGTCAGCAAACGGATATCTCGCCTACGCCATTAGTGACGCAAGATGGCAAAAGGTAATCAAGCTTTCTGTATCAGTGCTGAGATTTCTTCAGTCACCAGCACTGATGAGACTTTCGAGATAAGAGAAGTGGTCACCACGCTCAAGGAGTAAATAAATACTTCGTATGTCTAGACTCGAAATCACTGTAAATAAGCAGTATATATTTATTCAGTTACCTAATATCTTATTACTTTATTTTGTCAGGTTATGTGAATAACTGGCGATCATAATTTATATTATTCGACGCTTTAATAACAAAACAGTTGATTCACTTCTCAAATATGAACATTGGTATAGATGGTTAATTACCCTGATAAATAGTTGTATTAAGTAGTTAATATTTTGTTGATAAGCCAAATTGTTAACTACGCAAATCATAGAAATGGACTCAACAGAGCAAACTACCTCACACTACTTTCTCAAAAGCTCTTTTACCTTTTACCAGGTGGCTCGCTTATTGACTTAGAATATGCCGATGACATTGTCCTACTTGGTGAAGACGCTGACAAAATGCGGAGTCTTCTGACCACCCTAAGCAACAATGCAAGCATGTTCGGGATGCGGTTTTCCCCGTCGAAATGTAAAATGTTGCTTCAAGATTGGGTTTCATCGGCACCTGAACTAGTAATAGGGAGTGAAGTGGTCGAACGTGTAGACCGCTTCACTTATCTTGGGAGTCTCATCAGTGCTGATGGCCTGGTGACTGACGAAATCTGGGCACGGATACAGAAGTCTCGATTGGCTTTTGCCAACCTGCGTCACTTATGGCGTAGGCGAGATATCCGTTTGCTGACTAAAGGACGAGTGTACTGCGCAGTGGTTCGCTCCGTCTTACTTTATGGCTGTGAAACATGGCCAATGAGAGTAGAAGATACTCGTCGGTTATTGGTTTTCGATCATAGGTGTCTTCGAAGTATTGCTCGTATATCCTGGGACACCCGAGTTAGCAACGCTGTTATTAGGAAACGGGTACTAGGTAAGAATGGCAGATCAATCGATGAAGTGGTGAAACTTCATCAGTTGAGGTGGTTGGGACACGTGTTGCGTATGCCTAACCACCGACTCCCTCGTCGAGCTATTTTTTGTAGTGTGGGAATAGGTTGGAATAAAGCTAGGGGGGGCAGACCAAAACATGGAAGAAATCCATGAAGTCATTGACGAGTGGACTGAGCCATGTCGGTAATTGTCGACTACGTGGTTGGGGTCCGCGAGATGATAATAATCGATGGCTAGAGACCTTGAATGACATGGCTCAAAATCGTTCGAGATGGCGCCAGTGCATTTATTCTTTGTGTTCTCTCAAATCCTAATCTTCTGGGTTCTTCAACACCTCTATTTTTGACTTTCTAAACTTATCTCATTGAATCATACTTCGTGAATAATATCTTCTAATTCTAACGTCTACGATTACTTCTAATACCTTTACTACCTCTTCTACTATTGGATTTGAATTGACAATTATATCTCTGTGCTGATGTGGTATGGCGACATGAACTGATGTACTTACGTACGAAGTTCTACGTTGCAACTGACTTTTACCTCTCCAAAGATTGTAAAACAAGGGAAAGTAATAGTTGTCATGTAACTAATTAAAATGCAGTGGAAAAAGCTCGAGTGGTAATAGGAGTATATTTGGTAGTAATATTAATAATAATCATCTTCCAGCGCCGAATGTCATCGATGTATGTATACTGTCTTCATTGATATAATACTGTAAATCAGTTACTTTCATTTAATTTGTAATAATTTTTTTTAAAGTGTGATTCTTCATTTGAAAAATTCATTTGCATCCTATTATCATCCTTTTCTCTTTACATTACATACTCTAGGAATATTCATGGCAAGAAGAAGGATTACCTTTAGCTGATCGTCTGTGCACTGAGCTCGGTTCACTTTTGGATGAGAAATTCCGAAATGCTTATGATTTGACTTACAATACGTGAGTATATTTTTTTTATCATTATAGTGCATTGTGTTTTAATTACCTTTCATTTGTTTTGCTATTATAAATCAGCTGCTCTACAGAAGGATGAGTTTTGGTATTTATTCGATGCATAAAACTCTTTAACTCTTTTTACTTCCTGTGTGTTGTCTTCAGTTTTCTTCCAAAGCATGACATTGTTTGTTAATCACACGATTCGACCTTTAACAATATAAACCCATAGACTGTTTCTATTGTGCTGTAAATGAGACGGCTGGAAAATGTCATTTGAAGTATTCTAATGATTCTAACAGTGACTGTATCACCTTTATGTGTGATGATCGTTCACCCAATGTAACTGACAATTTAAAGTTGATTTCTACCACTTGGGGAGGTGGGTTTCAAGGTTAATTAAGGACACTCGTTGACAGAATAGTTTACCGAATACTTACTAACCTAAGTTCTCGACTTGGATGCAGTAGGTCACAGGTCTGGACCTTGTTTCAACTACGTCGGTTTGTGTAGCGTAATGGTTTCGTCGGAATTAGCACACAAAGCTGAATATGCAAATATGTACCTGTGTGAGCTACTGGGTTATTACAAATGAAAATGCAGACTGACTATCTTGAAATAATACAAATTAACACCGTCTAGTGATTTCTTAGCTGTTTATAAAGGCAGATCGTTGATACAAGCATAATTTATTATCGTAAACAAAGAAAGCTTAAGTTTAGGTATTAATAATTTTGTCACGAACTAACACCAACTATCGTGCAAATAGGCTATAGCTAGGCATTTGGAGGTGGAAAAGAGTTGGGATTAAGGTTACGGTTTTCAGCACAAGCTAATGCTATCGGTAATCCAATTATGCTTTGCCACTTTTTTAATTATCAACTTACAAACCCAATTGTGAGATTGTGAGGAGCTATGAATTAAAGTAGAAGATTGCTTTTTAGTTACACAAACAACCTTGACTACAAATTGAATGATATCAAGTGCTCTCGTACACAGTTCGCATTATCAAATCATATTCACTGAGCCGTCAAAATAGTAGATTTTTAACGTTCATATCTCTCTCTGTGCTTGCTGATAATATAATTTGAGCTGTTAGTTAAAATAAGGTGTTCTATTTTCTTTGTTCACCTTCTGCGTATTGGACACCGTTGTAAAACTGTTGTAATAACTAATATCTGATTGACTGATTGATGTGTGAAGCACAGGAATAGTAGCAATTATATTCATCATCAAGTAAAGATCAGAGAAACTACTAAGCATATAATTATGTTTCAGAAACAAAAGAATGCATTAGAAAGTTACATTTGTTATTGTTTAGACTGAGTTGAGGACTAAAAATGTAATAATTTCCTCTACGTTGATGCTTAATAAGTTGAAATAATAAGAACTTGTCGTTTACACCTGAAAACAAATATGATAGCATCAATCAATCATTGTTAGACCACCATTAGAAACCTGGAAGCACTAGACGGCCGTTTCGTCCTAGTATGGGACTCCTCAGCAGTGCGCATCCACGACTCCTGCGTTCGCCTACAATGCCAAAGGTCCCGGGTTCGAACCCTGCGAGGAGCAGGAGTCGTGGATGCGCACTGCTGAGGAGTCCCATACTAGGACGAAACGGCCGTCTAGTGCTTCCAGGTTTCCAATGGTGGTCTAACAATGATTGATTGATGATTTCAAATGTGTAAAAACGCAAACCTCCAAAACTGTGCTCCAAAATATGATAGCTTCAATTTCTGTGATAATACCGTACTTATTATTTTTCCATATTTTCTTCTTTCAATAGTCTAAACGGCATTCAAAACGTTGATACATCTCTTTATCGTCGTACAGTGTGGAATGAAGTGCAAAGTTTTTTCGGTATATGTCATGATGATTTTCGTTATGATCGTGTAAATCGTTTATTAACTAATTCACAACGTGCCTATTTAAAACTGTGCGCCACTTTTCCAGTTGCTGTTTATACAGTTCAAAATCTTAAATTTGAAAATATTTTTCCCGCTCTGTCATCTTCTGAAATGGTAAGTTCGGGTTTCTCATTATTCTATTCGTTTGTCGATTAGTCTTCAAAATACTGTTGACTACATAAATGTACTGTTGAATGCTTACTATTCTGGTAGTTTGTTTCAATATATTTTACGAATGGATTAAAAATGTTTGTCAGGATTACCACTTTTGTAATTGTAAAGGATAAGCTGTTTTCAGACAACAGTTCTCACTATTTGTAATCTGCACCACATACTGATCTTAAAAAGATTTTAAACGTTAGTAAGTCATATCCGGCCACGGAAAGGATCGAAGTGTCACCATATTCTTCTGAGAACATAAATTGGGGTTGAATGTACGAATTTCTATGGCTTCTGCTATGTGAAGGAGACGGGATCGAACTTCATTGGGAAATGATGGAGGTATATGATAGATCACTAGAAAGGATACAAATTTATTTATAATATGACCACTATCAAGCAGATGTGCTAAGACAGAACTGCGTATTGTTTTTAACTGGCCCTTCATGAACCATGCAGGGAAGTGTTCACTCATTCATCGGTTAAGTTGCCTGGTCGTATTATTATTAGCTTTATTTTCACATCCTGTATTTGTTGGTAATTTTCTGCCTCTTTCCGTTTATATTCTTCACTGTCTAATTAGGTACACTTCTTATTACGTAATGGTTTAATGTTTTGTAATGATTATTTTAAGTTTATTTATCCACGTTTGACCTACTATTGATAAAACTTTTGTTATCGTATTTTATTTTTCTTGCTAATATCAGTACACCTATCTTCCTACTATCAACTTGTACTTTTGCTTATTATGTGTAGTGACGTAATCTATCTCATTTTATTGTGATTATTGACTCAAATTGCCTTGATTGGTTTAAAATCTTCATATAAATATCCATGTATATTAAAGTAAAGCCTGATGACGATCTAATCGAAAACAATATTGTTCGCTTATATGTGTTGTTCTAATTTTCACGTTGGGAATCTTTAATGATCTTAAAAAGTCATTGAAAACTAGGGAGCACTATACCGACGTTTCATCTCAGTATGGAAATCTTCAATTGTGCACATCCGCAACCATACTAGGGTTAAAACACAGGACATTCAGGCTTCGTGGTAAGCGCCTTACCTTCAAATCAGTGTTACGTGATCCGACTCATAGTCCAAAGAAACCTTGGCTTCTAACTATTGAATTCACAAATTTCAACCGCGTGCTTTTAAGCTTCAGCTACTTCAGTTTAGACAGCCGATCAATATTATTCGCTTTTGTATTCTGTCATCAGTATTATTATTGTTATTATAATTATTATATAATTCCTTGTGTTCCTGTATTTTATTCTTTTTTCCTTAAAATCTTTTGGTTTTAGATCCATGTAATCCTTATGATTATTGAAGCCAGACAACAAGCTTGTCTCCTATATATTCTTCGAGCGATTTCTCAATGTCAAGTCAGAAATAATTGAATGTATATACATAATATATCTCTTAATTAATATTTTCTAGCAGGTGTGTCTATTTCATAGTTTCACGTATACAGAACGTTTATTGTTTCAAAGACTTTTTTTGATTGATAATTGGTAGTTGATCAGATTAGCAGGAGAAACTGTCCGAGATCAATAAACATAATGGATATTGTATTTGATATGTTTACACAACAAAATAACTTTAATAATAATATGAAATGATTACTGAAATCAGTAGTAAGAGTGAAGAGGAATTTACCAGCAGAAACTTGAATAGATGAAAAGTCTATGTGATTATGATATGCTACAATACATAGCTTGACGGCAATGTCTATTGTTCCCATTTTTGTCTTATTTCTCCTACATCTTTCGTTCTTCGACCCCAGGAACCCGTATTGCTTAGTGTGCTTCAGACACAACTTCACCAGTCCTTAAAATCAGAACGAATCTCTGACAGGTACGTTATTATAAACCGCGATGGATGGGAGTACATCATAATAGGAATAGCGGTAGTATATTTATAATTTTACACTAGATTCCAGAATCTTCTCTAACCATCCTTTAACGCTGATAAGCTAAGTATTAGCCGAGACGACTGGATAATTTACGTAGCTTTCTGACCGTTCAGCCTGCAGTTGGATGTTCCATGTGAAAAATTTCTGTCCACTTACTGTATGCATCAACTACCAGAGGTTAAGTTCGTCCATGCAGTGGACCAGCGAAGTTCAAGTGTATACGCTACCTCGGCGACTGTCGTATTGGCCATGATTGCGGCAGTCTTTTGCTGCTCTTTCACTGCTGATGCACATTTGGTACACAAACAGGATAGCTATTCTAGTTGGCTGTCTGATTGTGGCCACTATCCATTAACTTTGTTCTAACGATTTCGTGCGACTTATTCCTGAATGTCCTGCAATCGTTAAAGAGCTGCTGGTTTAGCCTTTAGGATTGTAACACGTTCGGCAAATAGAAGATAATCATTGGTGTTAGAAAGCGAGAATCTGAAGTGGCAAAACTCTTGAAGCACTGCGGAGTTGATCTTTAAGGCCACCCTTCTAAGTGGCATTGTTTAACAACTTGCAGGACTGTCTCGAAGAGTTTCTTCGCTTCATCTGATGATGCTGATAAATGAGCTTTCACCATAGTGCAATGACCAAGGCTGACCTGAAAAACAGGAGCAAGTTTTCTCCTCTCCTCTGTTTTTGTTGTGGTTATCGGGTTGTCCAATGAATATAGAATACCGATCTCCTGATTAAATCTTACTTTATGTCCTAATGGTTTCAATTTTTCCTGTTTGTTTTAAAGTATAATGTTTTCGTATTATTTGAATCGACTCTATTGTTCTTATTAAAAGAATTAAATTTCTGTGATCACTTAAAAAATCCGGTTTTTAATTGTTTGTCATCGGTTGGTTTTTATCTATATCTAGTTTTGGAATTAAGGAGTTACGATTTAATCGTGTAAGTTGTGTCATTGTTTATTTAAGACATTGTATTTAGCTCCAGTTGTCTACACTTACAGATAGACTTCTTTTACTGTTTAGTCAGAAAGCTGATCTGCTATTCACCACCAATCTGCGTCACATTTGAATACAATTGCGTTTTACTTTATTGAATTTCATATCCATCAGACAGTTGTTGACGAGTAACAGCTTAGGTAGACTGTAGATATTTCATTACAGATTTGTTCGAAATGCTACCTTCTCGTAATTGAACTACCAAATAACATATATCGACAACGCGTAAAAGTTTTTTACGCAATTTGATAAGATTTCAGATCTATGTTGTGTATAAACGTTCATTGCTTACTCATGTATGCAACACTATATGGCTAAAAAGCGACATAATAAGGCTTGTTATTATTGTTATTATTATTATTATACCGAAAGTTGACGTTACTAGTTTGCTCATTCTAGAGTTACTGTGAACATAATTGGTGAGATGCCATACCTATTGGTCACTTGCCTTTTTATATTTTGAAGTTACCACTATTTTAGATATTACTACTATTGGTAAGATTTTAAACCAGTAAATTTCTTGTCAACGGCTTTATACTTATGAATCTGTGATCCAATATTTCATAAATTTCGCTCGTCATTGTTTCTTTTCAGCTGCCTACAACTCTTCACTACGGATGTCATGTCGGTTGGTTCATCTTACGTGTGTGAATCGAAACACCGTACTCAACGTACTTCGTTCCCTATTCTTATTCCACTAATGCATTTGCACTCACTCAAAATACTTTCATCCGTTCAGCTAAACAAATTCTCGCCCCTTTTTTTTATTGGATTATCTTTCTTTTTTGTTAGCATAATTCATTCTATGACAGTTTATTTGCCAACGTCATCATCGCTTTGTTTGTGTGTGTTTATTTCTTCTTCTATTCGGATTTAATTCTACTTTTTTCAGTTGTCAATTAATTCATTGTTGTCCTCTTTTTTCTTTGAGCTTAAGATATTATCGGTAGCGTTCTCAGCGTCAAGTGTCTATTATTATTATTATTATTATTATTATTACTATTGTATTTTGGCCTTTTATATCCTTTTACTGTGATTATTTAAAAAAAAAAAGTAGTTTTATATTGCTGCATGTATGATAGTCCAACTATTTAAAAAGGAAGCTAATATTTAAGGTGCCTACTTCCTCTGACGTTTTGTCGGTTGGATTATCCGTGTGTTTTTTTTTTTTTTATTATGTAGCCGCATAACTTTGTCAATTAAACTCGTAAACGTCTGTGCTTGCGTTTTTTTCACTGTGTTCAAAAGTATCCCTCTGTGTTGATTATTGTACATTTATTGTTTATTGCAGATTGGTGTTTTGTCATTAATTGTTTTCTGTGCTTATTGTGATTTTATGTTCACATTCAAATGATGTTTCCTTTAAGTTAAGAGTAGGCAATTTCACAGTTTACTGGCCTTTGATTCTTTTAAACTTTCCCTATTATTTATTCCCTTAGTTGTGGTGCGTTAACTTAACTAGTATTCTCCTTGTTAAGAAATAATTGGTTGTTTATATTCCTTTGAATCATGTTTAACATGCCCAAATATACCTGATACTTAATGTTTAGTTGCAAGTATTCTTCCTGTCTATTGTGAAACTTCACCCATGATTATACACACGTGTAATTTTGTTGGTCCAATTTAGAATTATTTTTATTGGAAACAGTTTGCTGTGATTTTCTCACTGTATTCAAAAATTTGTGGCGTTCTTGTTTTTCCACAGCTCCTATCTTATTACCCACTTTTCTCTGTGTAGTTTTTACCATCTGTCTGTTGATGTTATTATTTTACCATGCAACAAAATGAAAGCTGTCACAAAAAATAATTTCAGCGAATCACGGTTGACGGTTACTGGAAACATTTTGTTTTATTTTTCTTTGAATACCGTTGTTCAATATCTTCTGATTTGTTAATGCATTTCGTTCAAGCCCAATTTACAAGAACTAATGTGTTCATAAATAATAGATTTTTGTGATTCAATTTGAGCGTTTTGTGCATAAATATACTGCTGTCGTCTATGTGAAAAGCCACATCATCTTTATGAGACTGTAAATTCCTAGTAAGACAACATGTATCCTATAAGCTACCAACAGTCTATAAGGAATTTCCCGAAGTCACTAATTATGTTATGTACAGTAGCATTAAAACGTATGATTTACTGACTTTGTGTTGGTTGATAAGGAATTTTTAACATCTTCACAATGGTAACGATCACCTGAATTTCTCAGATGACGCTTACACTTTCGTCGCTATATCTTGAATCTATTTTCAAAATTATATTCTATATTGATTAATAAGCGGATACTGGGAGAGTGACTGTCCCGTCACAACGTTGTACATTCAGTCACATTCAAGTAACTAACCATCTCAGTGTTCTATCAATCGATTGCTGTACCATCGGTTTGTAGATAATGTTATTTGATAGCTAACCCGTGGTTAACGTTTTCATTCTAAAGTTTACTTTATACTAGCTGTTTTACCAGTCCAATTTCATGTGAAGTTTCAGAATGTGTCAATTAAGGTAGATGATTTATTCTGATGAAGCAAATAACTTCCGTTGATTATGAATATCTGTATACAATTGCGTATATTTCTCCTGGTCAAATCTCCAGTTGTTTGTCAATATTTGTAAGTAGTGGAATAAATTTGAATAAAATCACCTTGATTATTAGTTTACTTGTCAATGCCACAAAGGTAGTGACAGAACTGACAAGTGATGAGGTGGATTCTAAATTTCATAACTGAATGGAATAGTAAAATATGGTGTTTCTAATGTTATCCTTCAGAAGGAACGCATGCAAAAGACAATCTTAGTGTGATTATAAAACAATCCGACTAACATATTAACTGACTATAATAAATCGAAAGCTAGATTCAACATTGGTGCATACTGATAACAATCAAAGAATTAAAGCAACCAACTGTCCGTTTTAAAATGACAGGAAATAAATTAAGATTGGTTGAATTCATCGGTGTGACCCTGTATGAAATAAATTATGGTTTACTTATTTTGAAATAAATTGTTGTGTTTAAGTTTAAAATGATACAATTATATATGAAATCAGTGAATAACACCTTTAAGTTATAGTTTTACGCCTCATCAGTAAGGGATGGGACTGTGTAGAAAGAAACCAGAGCAATGACTAGTTAATAGTGAATAACTATATCTTCGAAAATGAAAGTGAATGATGGGAAGATTTGTAAATGTATGTAGTATTGTATGGTGAAGTCTAGGTCGCCCTGTCATGCGAAGTAAGAAGTTATTACACAATAATCAGAACAGTACAATCACCATCTAGATAAAGGTAAGGTTGATCCTAAAGAAATAAGCAGGAGAATAAAAGATAGAGCAGCTTGATCAACAGAAATGGCAATTCAGATTGTATCTATGGTACCTGGCGGTTTGTCGTTAATGGTACCAACCCAACTTCTGTCTGTCGCTCAAGCTACACATACTTCGGTGCATGTGGCATAATTAGTCTGAATTGATTGTACTGTAATGGATCTATTGTCTGATTAGAAGATGGCCGTAGGAACAGATTATCTATCCCCTTTCTAAGTAACCTCTGCACCTAGATCACATTATTTACATGCCCTATTGTATTTATTGACTTCGTATATGTTTTTAGCATTATTATTTGAGATTACATCCCTTGTTTTCATTACCTACCCTTCCGAAACTCTACACCTTTTCTAATTGTATCTTTTCACTTGTTCACTTTTTTTGGAGTAAACTGTTCCTAATCGGAACCATTGATTTATGTGATACTTCAAGTAGAAATGTATTCTTATTATTGAAACTAGTCCAGCATGTCGTTCGTTTTCAGTTGATTTTGTATGCTTTATATTTTATTGTTAATCGATTACCCTAATTTAACTTAGAGTATGCTGCATACTTACGGATTTAGGTGTTCTGAAAATACATTTTCCACTGAAAATAACCTAATTTTTTTATATTGATTGACTAAAATAAACACAAAGATAAAGTATCACTGGAAAATTACACATGTTTCGTTAGTACTTAGATTTTTTCAATGATTCGAAATTGATCGAAGGCTATTATTATCTTGATTGCTTTTTTCGATAATATACGTCATCAGTATAAAACTAGGTAAACATGTGAAGTATGAGACAGAAAAAAAAATCGGATGAGGAAATTATATGGTGTGATAAAGCCAGTGTGATGATAACAACAACAGCAATGATTATTTGAATTACAATATCATTTAAATCAATACTCGTGTACTTGGAATCAGTGGATGATTTCGTTTCGTTTAATAAACATACTGGATAAATACATAAATGCTGATGGAGAATTCGGTTTTGTTATATTTCTCTCCTTTAAAATACAAAATACCAGATTGAAACTTATTGCCAGACTTCACGTTTATTTTAGTTGATGAACTCAGCGTACGAGTTTCCGTACTGAAACGTCTACTTTCCTATTAAATGGTTAGTATACCATATGATGCATTGCTTTTCGTATACAACCATGTTCTTTGGGAGTATGGAATACTTGTAGGCGTCAAGTATTGTGTCCTAGATATATTCTGTAGAATCTCTGGATGTAGTAAATACGATTTTAGTAGTAAGTTACTATATACAGGTAGTGAACTTGTCAATGTGTTTTTCAAGTTTCCTGAGATTGTTTGAACACTTACGTGTTCTGGTGGTTTGCCTACGCAAAGGAGGTATACTAGATGGTACAGGAGAGAGCTACGGATAATCAGTCAAGACAGCATAAGTTCATGAGACCGTTGACTATTAGTGTTAGCAGATTTGGATGTTATAGAAATCTTTTTATAAGGGTTCACAAATGTAACTTGTGGTTGGAGATTTCGAGTAAAAAGATCAAAACTCAGTCACGGGCGCCAAATAATGCTTAGCTGCTTGGAATGTTAATTCAACTTAAAACGATAAAAAGGTATATTCAGTCCAAAAAATTCATAAACAGTAAATGGGCAGTGACAACGAGAAATGAGCATAAAGGCAGCAACCATTTATGATGAAATTCCATAAATCCCTTTTGAAAGCTAGGTACAGAATTTTCTCAACTTTTATACGTTATATACTACTTGCTTTCGTGAATACATTGCGTTAAAATAATATAATAATCAGAATTAAGTAATATTTCATTCAAATAATACAATCTTATTTCAGAAGACTTCGGAGGACATTTTTTTTCAGTAATTATCAATGTTCAGACAGATTATTAGGCGTCAAATATTTACGGTCTTCTATCTATCAATGATAAGTAGCTGTAATTAACTGAATTCATCAACTGGAAATCGTACTGGTTACTAAACTTTAGGTCACCTGTTATTATGATACTACTCAGAGTAGATAAATTATGTGAGTGAAAATTATTTTACGGGTTTGTTATGCAGTAACAAATTAAATTAGGTGAATTTATTTCAACTTCTGTTCAATAATCAAGATAAGTATGTATTATCGAAACAAAATTTTATTCAAGATTTAGTAGAAAAAATATTGAATAATTAATAATCTGAGCAACATAATAAAAAAAAGAATACCAACGGTTTAATTCAATTATTAAAGCAACTAATTCACCAAGTACACGTTTATGTTTTTGAATTTGAGTCACAGTATTTCTGTGAAGACTACTGATGTTATTCATCTGTTAAAACCGCATTAAATGAAGTGAGATTCGAATATACAACTTACTGACTGAAAACCTTGCACGGTTATGTGAGATAATAGTCACGATTAATGTCCATATATGTGACACTGAAGAAATAAAGTTCGATTCTGTAAATTGGCATCAGTTCTCTCTGATCAATTCTTCATATCTAGTATATGGAGAAACGTTAATTTTCTATAGTTCAGAACACTACTTTTCCTGATTGTGTTTGTCGTTCTAAACTGAATACAAAAGCTTATACTTAAGTATTTTAACTATTTATTAAAAAATATACTTTGAGTTTAAGACCATCTATTTTTGTCACATCTGAATTTCAATTAAACTGAGGCATAACATCCTACAGAAATTTTAAAGTATTTAAGCCTTACTTTCAGCCTAATTAGTTATGGAAAGCAAAAATACACAGTAAATGACTTCGTTATTCTTAATGAAATAATTCTGTCACTTGGATACCAAGAAGGTCACCCATAGAAGTTTGTTATGTAACTATGCATGAGATAATAGATTAGGTAGTTATTGATTGAAACCGAAACTGTGACCTGCTGATCAATTATTCTGGAATTTCGAGAATCAATACTGAATTACTTGGGCACTTTAGAATTCCAGAAAAAGTGATAAATTTTAATCAACACTAATCACTTATACTGAAATAATCATAACATTTATCGGTGATTTGTAATAATATGTGTATAATTCTACATTTACAGATTTTGTCTTAACAGTCTGGGGTTAAAATAGAGTAACATGTCTTCAGTGGACAATTCTAGTGGCATTTTGGTTGTCTCATCGACTTTCTGTACAGTCCTGGTGTTACTTGTTTATACCTGAAACCCTAACATTTGTCACAAATAAACAGTCTACATTTTCTACAATGAACTAAGCTCCTTCTGAAAATCTATGGAACCATTTTTTAATGAATTTATATATTTACCAAAAATTCTGATTGGGTATTTATACAATCAGTTATTTCATACACTTTGGATTTTTGAAGGAACTGTGTAAAATCGTTTTTAAAAGATCAGTTTTCCATTTTTATATTGTTTGGTGTATTTACTTAAAGTTGTTTACAGGATTAAAAATCGTATGACATTAGCATCTGTAAAGCTAATCTAATTCGTGTAGTGGCCATGTAGTTTAAGGCTTAATAAAGACTGAGTAATTTGCTTAACATAAACAAGAATGGTTTGAGCAACACGGATGGAAAAATAATATTGATTTGAAGAACTGGAGCGAATTCACTGAAGAATAAACAATGATTATCTGATGAATAAATGAGGAACCAGTCAATTAATGAACGAAAACATTTATTCATACACAAACACTGCTCATACTGAAAATAAATTTAGTTAGTTAGTCAGTCATTTACAACGTAGAACTTCGTACATGCGTTCAGATAGCCATACAGCATTGGCATAGAGACGCAACTGTCAGTTCAAATCCCATACTGGTAGATATAATAGGAGTATAAGCAGTAATCGGAGAGATTAGGGTTCGAGGATATTATTCAAGAAATAAAATTTAGTGAAATAGAGACACCGATGATCGAAAACCATTGATATACTAATGTCTTGTACTCTGACTCGCCATGTTTCGCAGCCATTTAGTAGAACCGAGAGAACTAATGCGCAGTACACTTTTCCTCTGGTTACCAAATGGAAATCTCGCCTACCCCATTAGTGACGCAAGTTTGCAAAATCCAACTGAGCTTTCTGTATGTACCAGTCACTAGTCCATCAACACTGATGAGACTTCTGGGATAAGTGAGACGTCGAACATGATCAACTACTTCAATCCCCACCATTAGTTTAGGTGCCTTCGCAACATTTTGCATTTTGAGGGGGAAAACCGCATCCCAAACATTGTTGGATTGTTGCTAAGGGTAGTCAGAAGACCCTGAAAACAAAGCGAATATTTGTTTCCGCTGCATATTTATGATGAATTTTGAATGATTTTGTGAGTACATTTTTATGTATCGGAGGTAAAGCTGACCAAAAAATAAGTTATAATCAATTTCCTTCCACTTAAAGCTTTACATTAGTGCTCATCCAAAGCTGATATCATACTGACTTATGATTAATTTGGAGATAGATTGGAAATACTTTAAGTGAGTTATAAAATGTACAGTTGATATCCTGAGCGAGATATTCAATCATCATTAGAACCGAATGATGATGGTCTAAATTCACAAGCTGCACTACTGAGTTCGGATCAGTCTTTAAAGGAATACTACTTACTTGACAGTCATAGATTCTATCTTATTCGTTGTCAAAAGTAATAATATCTATAATATTTCAAGAGATAATGCTGGTCAATACCTATGTGCTGAACAAAACAGAAACAACTGAGTACATTGAAATTTTATCATTTTATGTTAGCTTACATTAGGATGACTGGTCAGTCGAATAATCATTATATACAGGCATCAAATTCATCGGTAACATACATCGTTCAAAGAGAAGTAAATATTTCGAATACATTTCGTTCTTTAAATAGAGACAATTCTCATTTGGAACTTCATAGTTTCCCATCAAAGTAAATTTCATTAAGATGATGCAACTGATTTTGGGTACTATTAAAGCAAACCAAGTTGGTCAAACTAGTATTTGTTCATAGAAACTGGTTTCTATCCACATTTTAGAAGATAATTACTGACCAACTAACAGAATACCTATTTGGAAAGAGAACTGTAATATATTTTACAATTAGTAAACAACTGTCCAAATATCGAATGATCACTACAGAATAAAAATTTAATTAATGTAATTTAGCTAAAGTAATGCAAGTTATTCTTGAAATGGTTATTGCTTTCGACCAGTAATTAAAGTTTATTAACGAAAAATGTAACGTTTGTACTATGGAAATTGAACGAAGCTAGAATTTGATTCCTCTTTCCCTGTTCAAACTGTTATCCAACTACATAAGTGGTTGTTGTCGTTACCTTTCAAAAATGTTTTTACCATCTATGTGAAAGTAATCGGGGGCTAAGTCTTCGTATGATTGAATTCAAATTTATTAGTTTCGTCATTCTTCGCAGACTGTCTAGCACATGTGAAAAACTGAGTTATGATGAGTATGCTAGTTTTCGATCAAGTTGTGGATATATTGACCAAATCTTCGCCCTCAACCAAACGCTAGAGCATCCCCCTACTTGAGATAGATAGAAAATCTTTGTGCTTTATGATGTCAGGGCCAGCTTCAGTGAACTGAGCTGAACTGCCTGTTGAAAAAACCTATGCCTCATAAATTTACCAACTGTAGAAAGGCTCTGTGCACATATCTTTTTATCATGTAATTCTAGCATCAGGTTTGAGAAGGGTTACTGAATCTCACCATTCCTCCTCACTGTTGCTATCTATTTTTGTAGGTGTGTATTGATGGTGCAGATCTGTTAACTAGTGAAAGATGTTTACGTGCGAATTATAAAGAAGACATTATCTTACTGTGCAATAATCAGATCTCCCTTAATCAATTGGTAAGTGATATCCTTAGGCAGCATGTAATTCATACCTTTTAAATGTAAGGTACTCTCACAAGACTTGTAGGAGACTACAATTATGCTCATTCATTTTGATGAACCTGAAGTAAGTCTCCTTTTGATAGTGTATCGATAGTCGCTTAATCACATATGGTAAGTGACTTGATGACTGCCTGCTTCAAGATGCCTGACATCTTTCCTTGGTCTTTTTGAAATAATTCATTTCACATCCGTACAGTAACTTCATCTGGTAAGAGCGAAGTAGCATAAACAAATTCCATCACCTTACAAGGTTACACTATTGTCCACAAAATAGCTTAAGACCTAGTGAGTTAGGAAGGAAAAAACGGGAAGACTAGTGGCATTTTGGAAACAGTATCATATGACTCGGAGTTTTTAGCTACCGACAAGATCAGAGATGGTTAGTAATGTGTGAATAAATAAGTATACAAGGAGGAGAAATATGAAGATTGATAATGAAAATAGACCAAGAAATAACAGTTCAATTCAAACTATGCTAACTGTACAAGCACCAATATGTTCGCTGAGTCTATCATGCAATGAGTTAACAGATTGGTAACAATGGTTATTATTGATAATATCACTAAGGGGCTTGAAATTTGAAATCAGATATGGCCCAGAACAAAATGTAATAGTGATCTTAACGTAGTTATGTTCTACATATTTAACGTGTTATAAACTGAATTGTATTTCTTGTTCACCAGTTTTATTGGATTATACTGCTTTTCCCTCATTCTTCGCTCCACAATGTATAACTAATGCTAATTTATACCTAATTTTATGTTTATTTTATGAAGTAAATATGAAACATAAGATGCCACTAAAAGTGTGTTTAGCTATTTTTCTAGTTCTTAGCCACGGGCTCTATTTCCCTGTGACTGGTTAAAATTCAACAATCATCAACCGCTATCAAGCCTGAATTCAAGTCTTCTTGATTATTTCCTTTGAAAATATGACAGGGCTTGTGTTACAACGAATTTGTTAAAAGATGATAAAAATTAGTTTTATAACGTCTACTTAATTGTTATTTATTTATAAGTTCCTTACTACAAAGACTTTATTAACGAGATCACACGATTCCAAATGTACTTCCTGTTGTTAATCTCTAGCACACTACATTTTTTCACCTACTCAATAAGCTATAAAGTAGACAAGGACAAATTTCTGATCCACTTGCATTAGAATAGATTAATTTATCGGAAATTATATCACCATTATTAAACAGAAAATGGTAAATGCATTCAAAACGTTGTTATAGCAATAAGTTCATTGTAAAATGCTCTTTTTTTATGTTTATAATACGTTTTCCATTGTAATTCTTCAACACAAGTAATAAATTTCAGTTTTGATAGTCATCTGACATCTGTTTTTCTCTGTTTAAACAACGAAACTCTGTAATTGCCATTTAGGCGTATAATAGTTAATCGATAAAGGAACAGCACCAGTAAAATCATATTCCTGAGTGAAGGAGCCTATTTGTTTTGAAATTCTAACTGAACGTATTCATGAATGTAAAGAAGCTTATTCAAAGAAAATCATTATTTATTTCCTGAAAATTTATTTTAAAACATAAATTAGCAGTGATAATTTGAATAAGATTTCAGCAAATAGAACGGTAATCGGAAAGGTTTCGATCTTTCAAATTGTAGATTTAAAAAGAAGATGAAAACACCAGTCATTATCAACCTTCGTAAGATTTATTCCACTGACATGTTCACACTGATTCTGGGAACTGTCTAAATTATGTTTGGAGCAATAAATAAGTGAAAGTTGTTTGCTTTCAGTTCATTTCAAGTATTTGAAATAAACAGCTTTAATTCTTCATTTGATTTTTGTGTTCGGTAAACTTGGAATCATGTAAAAACGAATAATATTTCAATTCGTGTGAAAACCGTATCTCTCTACTGCACAGTTCAGGATGCGAATATTCAGTGATTTAGGTAGTGAACAAGCAAGTATTGAAGTTATTCCCGTATAGTGATATGCATATTTCGATCAAACTGGTCACTCATATTTACTTGTCAAGGCATTTTATATGAAGAATTTTAAAAGGTCAATTAAATAAAAGTTCAAATAGATGTAAGGTGATAATTGTAAATAAGGGAGAGAGAAAATTAACGTAATATAAAAATAATAAGATTGGATAGGAAAATTGTCACCTTACTCTAGGCTTAAAGAGTACCAGGGTGAATTCAAGGTTATAACAAACTGTTTTTGTACACGTAATTTACAAATAACCAAGGCTATTATAAACCTCAAAGTTCGTCCTTCAGCATTTCTATACAATGATTTGAAGGCTGTCTTGATGTCAATCTCATGCCCTGTCTCATTTATGCGTTTTGTGATCGATGAACATGGTTTTCTAGTTCCCACGTTTATCGGCTCATCTGACGTTAACTGATTTTGAAGCCACTTAAGTACATGTTCCATAATCCTTGATTGCAAAGTCCGATTACCCCTCCCTATGTATGTGTCCGCACAGACATGTAAATTAATAAATGAAGTGGGATGTGATGTAATCATCCGAGCAACGTTTAGGTCTAAGTGAAATCATGGGCTTAGTCTTTTAGATGATAATCAGTTTAGCAGCGTAGTATGGTTTCTCTATGGCTGCTTTTAGCCTCCGTCTTAATAATAGACCATTTGCTTCACCTCTAAATGGTAAAGTGATATAAACCTTTTTCTTCTCAGCTGCTTTTGTCTTAACTGATTCCTACACCTACTGATGAACTTTAGTAGATAACCGTTTGAAATCAATGTTTCACTTAAGAATTTTGCATCGTCTTCAAATGTATCCGTGGTACAAATCCTTTGTGCGCTACTGAAGAGGCATTTTACCGAATCTCGCTAGTGTTGCAGTGGACAAAAACTGCTGAAATTTTAAATACTGCCCAGTCCAGGTTGGTTTACTGTAAACTGAACGCCTTATAGTTCCATTCTCCCCTCGACTCAACAGTATGTATATAAAGGGTAATTGGTTATTATTTTCTGTTTCGTGGGTTAGGAAAATGTCTTTCTGAAGACTATTGAAATTATTCAGTAACGGGGAGACATTGATTTCTTTATCGTGCATAACTTAAATATCATCGATATATCTCCTATACAGAGTAAGGTTATTGATGGGCTCATTCTACAAGTTTTCAACATATGCCATACAAACATCAGCTAAGAGAGGTCCCAAAGGAATACCCATAGCAACACCGTCAGCTTGCTGGAAATGTTCATCATCAAACGTGAAGTGAACTTTCTCAGTACATAATAAAATTAATTCTCTTAGTAGACTTGACTGAATGGAAAAAAGAGGGAAATTACTTAATATATAGTCACAAAGAAAGTTAACAGTTTTCATTAGGGATATATTGGAAAAAAAGGGAGTTTACTTTAAAACAATGCATAATCTTTCTTTTAATACTGAAGTCATCAAGAAATTCAATTAGTTCAAATGCATCTTTCAGCAAAAACTTACGCAATTTATTCCGAAATGGGCGAAGTAATTTAGCGCAAATCCATCACATTTTTCAGATCAGTTACATCTCCTCACTGTTCTATCAAAATTTCACATTGGTTGAAAATAACAAGTTTTTATACTCTGATGAATACTAGTCTAGCACGATCATTAATAATGAAATTTGGCGTCGGATAACAACACTATCCTACATCATACTGAATGTGATCATCAAAGTGGATAACTTCTCTTTGTACAGATCGCTACATTTTATAGTAAATACCTGAAAAAAAGTAAAACAAAAATGACTAATTTTCGAGTATTTCAATAAAGAAAATATTACCCTATTTTTATTTATCTCTAATACCTTGGCCTAATTTCATTGTATTGCGTTGTGTAATATTTCATTTGGTAAAATTTACACGTGGATAATCAATAACTCTGAATTTTAGCTTTAACCGATTATTTCATGTAGGCCTGATTTAAAGTGCTGAATTTTGTAAACATTCTTAAACAGAACACTGTTCGTCTAACTATGTAAATATATTTGTGTTTTATAAATTGAATGATGTACAAGACGAGAACTATAAATAGTTCAAGTTGAGCATAAAGTTTAATATCAGACACATTTCGAGATATTTTTATAAAGTCTATACAATTTTAGAAAAATGAATTTAGAATACTGTCTTGTTTTATTACTACCATAGTCATTTGGTTGCTACACATAGTTATTTTAAAGAGAAAAGAAATATTTCTAGTCTGTATATCTACACCCAGGTATTTAGTTGTCATAAAAATTCTATTCAGTGTGTATGCTAGAACAGTACAATCGGTAGAATGAAAAACGATCACGACAAATGGGACTGATAGGTCAGCAGAAAAAATATTTATGATAAAATCATAAGTGAAAAACAGATGACAGTCAATTAAACAGATGCAATTAATCATTAATTAATTGAACAGAAATAAAATATTGAACATTAAACTAAAATCTCCATTGCAACAATAGAAAGAGATACATGGTTACGTTCTAAACATCGTGATACAATAATGAATTAAACTTGATTTGCGTTTGAATGTTTTGCTATTTCTCAAATCAGGTATAATGAACAATCTACTTACTTAACATGCTAAACAGTCAGTTACATAGTTATATTGTCTAGTATTTTGTACACATACATCGGAAATAATTGGATTTTCTTTTATACAAACTTAAGCGGCTAGTTTCAAATTTTAAGGTAGGCAAACCATATTAGCGTATATTTTGATGTAAGAAATTTTTTATTCTGGCGTTCAACTAACTTGATCATACCTCAAATACATCTGACCAAAGTAATAATTGACTTTGAAATCAGTTAGAAAATCCTTAACTAACTGAACACGGACTGTACAAATATCCAGAACGAACTATAATTTGTTATTTAATCATAATTCACTCACTAATTTAAAACAAGTTCACTTTGAAGATGATAACACTTAGAAAAATCTATATTTTCACAGACTGTCATAGTAAATATACTCTCTCTCTCTCTCTCTCTCTCTCTCTCTCTCTATATATATATATATATATATATATATATATATATATATATATATATATATATATATATATATATACGTCACTTGATCAAACAATGTTCTTCCATTCAACAAAATGTCTTTGTGTTTGAATGTTAATGATGAAACAGCTTATTGAGGAAAAACGTTGCTCGACGAAAAACGGATTCCTATGAAAATACGCAGGAACAGTTTCACAGGTTGGCCAAGTATAAATCTACTTGGACTAACGAAATTAAACAATGCTATCACTATCAATGAAGATAAGAGAAATGAAATAAATAAATTTTCTTATACTGTATAATTAGGGTATAAATTACATTAGGAAGAACTTAAGTACTGAAACGATTTATTTTACTTCATTACTGTACAGCATGTGTGAACCCTAACTTACTTATGCCTGTTACCCCCAATGGAGCATAGGCCGCCCACCAGTTGGAGAAAACTGGTGGGCGGCCTATGCTCCATTGGGGGTAACAGGCGTAAGTAAGTAAGTATGTATGTATGAACCCATGATGTTAAATAGGACTCATAAACTCCATGTTTAGCAGCAGGAATTAGTTATGTGTTTCAGAATCTAGTCATTAAAACTTTCAACTGTAGTTGATTTTCGATGAAAAACAATCTCAACTTAATACGTCAGTGATATTTTATTTTCTCATCATCAAACTAGCAACTTTGTGTTTACGCTTTTTCATCGATTCATGATGAATGTTATCTTTATATAATATTGAAAGTTATACGTTTACTACTAGAACTCGTAAACATAGTCTTCCTTATCGAATCATAAACCCTAGAGATATTCTTCACGTGAACCATAAACAGGAAAGGAGAAGTGTAGCAAGGAAGTTTTATTACTATAGATTCTGTACATAAAAATAAGAGTAGTTGTAGGCACTTTGTTACTTCAAAATCGTTGAAGCTTCTAGGAAAACATAGCAAAATCAGTAAAAAAAAAATACCGGTCATTATCCAGTCAGAATTCTCATCAGCTTTACTAGAGAGAAATCTGACTGACCAAAGTATTTCCATCATTTCTATAGTTTCCAAGGAACATTTCGAAAAATAGTAAAGGATTAATAACAGACAGACTATTTGTCAAACTCATTATATTAACTAATTTAAGAAAATTTGATAAGACAACACATCTCTGCATGACACATACGCTTAATGTTGTAGCATATCAATGTCAATAAAAAGTCATAGAAATCAGTTGGAAAAAAAAAACACATTTCCACCCACTTAACTCACATGATTCCAGCGCTAACTTTAGCATAACATATTTTACCTGCATTTACAATTGGTAAATTGCATTAAATCTAAAAGTATTGAACAAAGACTAACTAACATTGTAAACAATGGATCGCTTTCTGATCACAATAATTTCTTTTTTTAGTGATTTATTCTTGAAAGCAGTTGTAAAATTATAATTCATTAATCAGTTATCTAATTTTTTTTTATCTGAAACCAGCTGCAATATTAAACACAACCAATCTTCAACTAAAACACATCAATTATTCACGCTATATTCAACTTTATCTAAGAAATGAGTAAGTGAATCGGATACTGTGTTTTGTTTAATGACTGTGTTAATTCGAATGATGTTTTGTATTTGTAAAGCAGTAGAATTTTAAGTTTTTATCTAGTCTATCTAAATATGTGTTTATCGAACTAAGCAGTTATCAGTTACTCATATATATATTTCGACATCAACTGGTACATTATTCATAAATTTTAACGAGGTCATAATCTGACGAAGTAGTTATTTCTGGATAGTCGTCTATTTTTATCAATTTCTTCAATAATCCGGATGACAGTTATTTATTCAAACAAGTCAACATCACATTTTAACACGTTTTAAACTAAGAAATAATGCTATCCAAAGATTTACTATTTTGCACTGACGAGTCAGTCTCATGAATTATGTACTTAAAGAGGTCTTTCGGTAAAACAAATGACTTGTTTTTGATAAAATACCATAGACAACAAGTCAAATATCTGTTTACTAATGTACTCATTGTCCTGTCAGAAATAACTAACTGACACCTAATTATAGCGTTCAACTTCACATGGTCCTTTTGTCAGAAATTTTACAAAGAACGATAAAAAGGAAATGTTCGTTGTTAGTTAACAAAATAAATTATTGAAAATACCTAATATGTTGTGAGAACATTTGAAAATTAGACTGCTGTTTGATATCAGCATAAATTTACAGTAAGAAAGATAACAAATGTTATGGTTCACGCAGCACAGTAAGTTGTATGGATTTTTGCAATGCCTAAAGATAAATTCTCTCTGGAATTTAGAATTAATAATATTGAGATCATAAGGCATTAAATTGAAGTAATTTATCGAAAAACTACTTCAAGCAGAAGTATTCGATTTAGATGCGTTATGTGAATCATTGGCAAAAATGTAAGGGTTAGGCATGGTAAAGACAGTACTAACAGTTTCTAATGCATATAAAACACAGTAAATCAAGAAATTTATGCTAAATATTTTACTATTTACTTCCAGACAAAATGGAAACACATCTAGTCCGTATTTCGTGATTGAGTATTTTATGTACTCTAAAAGATGTTTAACATAATGTATCTTGGGACAGAATCAAAAATACATTATATTTAAGAGGCTTAACAATAACCGGATCCTGAAAAAAACTATATTTTTAAAACGTTTACCGTATGTGGATATTCGAAATATTTCAGCACATAGCTCAAGAGAAGTAAAGGCACTTTCGTCATAGTACCTCTGATATTCCAGCTATCGGATCAGATAGCACTATTTCACTTCCCTATAATATAACTGGCAAAACATTTTTCCAAAAAACATTTAATGATTAAAAATTTTGGCTTATCAGTGGGATTTAAACTTGGAGTTGAAAACAATAATCTGAAACCGAGAAAAACTCTTCCATGTTGCGTTAGAAGAAGTAGATTTAGTAACATCATAAGATCAACTTACTGTCAGTCACAAGTGTTCACATGAGCTATCTTGTTAAATGACTTTAGTCCAGTAGAATAGTTACATATTTTCTACAAACTACAATTGTTATCATAAGATTAAAGGTTTAGAGGGTACAACGGAGGTAGGCATTTCATCTTATGGGTTAATCCGTTAAAAAATCAATAAAATTACATCTTTTAGAAGAACTTTACATTTTCGTCTAAGGCTATTAAGGTTTGAAAAATTTAATCGACTGAGATTTGCGAGTAATCTTTTGTTGGTACAACAAATACCTAAGCATAATGTGTGATAACTAGTAAAAAAAAATATTACATAAATATTTTTAAAATCATCCGTAAAAATGAATATTACACCTGATTTGTAAAGAAGGTCATCAACAATTTTTACATAATGTCGGTAATTTACTAGAGTGATTCCATTGGCATTCAGTATAACAAGAAGAAATTGAATTCAATTTATAATTAGCTCGAACATACATCACATGGTTTTGTATGCATAGTTAGTGAGTTAAAAATTTACAAATGAGAGAATTAGTACAGTGTATGAAAACGATTGACCAGAAGGCTGATCTAGCCATAGCTGAATACATTTGATCAAACTGTAGTTTAATTATTCTTATGCAATCTTTGACTTTTTAGAAGGATACCTATTTTTATCAATAGTTCACCTGAATAATTGTTAGTTCTGCTATTAGCTTTGTTAAGGCTGAACGATTTGTTTTATTCAGTTGAAATAATCTAATCCTTAGATAGCAAGAGTTCTTCTATTACATCTGATGTGAACATTAGTTTTCTTATCACATATCACCCTATTACATAAAAGTGCTTAGTGAAAGTGGAAATCAAATGTTATTATTGATCATAGATGAAGGACAATGAAAATAGATTGTGGTGTTTAAATTGTTACAACATGATCTGGTTATTTGCACACTTTTTATTGAATAATTTTGTTAAGTATTAACAATTGTTGTGATCTCAGTTTAACCTACTTCATGTGTTCAGTTGTTAATTAGGGCTTGTGATTTTATCATGCTTAGCACTTTCTTCTTATGCTCAGGTTGTACTTTTTTTACCTTACATAAAGTTGTGTATCTTATTTCATCGTGATCATTAACTCACTGGTCTCCTTGAGTTGTCTGTTACTTTTTTATATGGCTTTATAAACAATCTTACATAGAGTAAAGCAACCAGTTAAGCAGGTTAAAGGCGGGTTAGTTTTCATAAAAGCTACTGTAAAGTAACCTACAGATAATGTTGAACTTCACAACAAAATGCAATCTCATATCTCTAGGGAATGAATTTAAGTTACAAAGATTGTAATTTCTTAATTTTCCACTCAGTTAGCCCGTAAAATACTATATTTTTTGGTTCTCCTCTACTTAACTCATGGTTTATTGTTCCGCATATAAAATTCCATGAATCGATATCAATAACATTAGTTACACAGCAGTAAATAAAACTGACTATGTCAGATTTTACGTTAATCATTGTTCCTTGAAATAAACATTAATAAATGGATGTCAATATTTAATATTCTTTGAATCCTTTTTGTTTTTAAGGAAAAACGGTCAACAACAATTTAGGTAGGATAATATGAACTTATCAGATTACGCTAGGTTCTCATTGAAACATGTAATGTCTCACAATTAAAATGATCAATAAAGTCACTGAGAATAATTGATTGAGTGAATCTACTTGGAATCTATAGTTTAGTAATATATCAGGTAGTTTATCAGTCAACTTCACTGGTTTCAGTTCTGTAAAGGCTATGTAATACAATATGATAGATTTTTGAGAAACATTGTCACTACTAACATGAAAACCGGAAGAAACTGATTCAAGTCAACAAACAGCATAATGAGGTAAAAAAACAAATGTTGAATCTTTAAACAATAGACATTAGAACCATGGTAAAAATGGTCATTTCAAGTATCCATATTTTGAAACTCTGAATGAATGACCAAAATACAAAAAAATAAAGATGAAAATGAATCACTTTCAGTAAATTTAATTTTAATCTACTAACCTACTTTGAAGGGTTAGTCTTTCGTAGTAGAGTCACTCTTCACCATATCCATGTATGGCGTTTTTCTTTTAATGTGTAAAAAATAAATTCTAACATTCATATACATGATAAAAAATTTTTGCTTACATTTTAAAATGTCTGTACTTTAAATGGCAATTCGGTAACCGGAATTGAAATTGTTTCATTAAAATTAGGCTAGTTCCTTGGTGTAAGATGATCTTCTGGTTTTTTTTTCATTTATATTGTATTGTCTAACAACAGTATTCGAAGTACTATACAGCTCATGAAAAATCTTTTTAACTCGTCATTCATTCTTTTGACTGATTCTAGCTAATGGCAATAATGATAAACTAATGAAAATCATTTATAGTTTTTTGTGAATGGTATTTCTTAACTAATTTTTCCTTTAGAATAGGCGAACAGTATTGTAGTTGAATAAGACTGAAATAATTCGTAGTCACAGATTGATTTCTAATCTAATCTGTGATGTCAGTCAGTTTTTACAATGATATAACTAGCTTTTTAACTCATATGCATTGTATCGAATTACATAGATTTAATCTGTATGAGAACTCAAGTATTACAAAAGTACAAGCACACATGACAATTTAATTATGATCTATGTATTGCACAATGCTTTTAGGACTAGAGTGATAGGCAGATTATTCAAATTACTTTGCGAAAATCGTCACTTGCGTACTTAAATGTTGATCCCTGATTTCAGTTCGTATGCAAATTCAGAAGTAAAATTAACCTATGTATACATTACTGATATAACCTGTCACGTGACTAACTTATATTTATGGTAGTGTACAAAATTGAAGTCATTATTTTCGTCAGTCTACTAATTAATAAAAAAAGGAAGGCTATTTTTGTCGATGAAAGTATGCGAAAAATAAGGCTAATCAGGTCATATATATATATATATATATATATATATATATATATATATATATATATTAACCATAAGTTAACATAGACTACAATGCTTCGTTACAATACACATCAGTCAGAAAATGGTAGACGCATTCGTCCATGTAAGTGATATTCAAATATTCATTTATTTTCGGGTTATTGTTCAACCTATCAGTGTGCATGAAAATTTCCATGAAACCGGGACAGTGACACTTCAAAACAGCTAAAAACTGCTGTAATTGTGAAAATTACGGGTTTACGTACCCATGAACTTGCCTAAAGTAGAACTCAGGAACTTCGAGTAGATGTTTTTTTTATCATAATCTGATATCCGTTAGGAAATGAATTAGTCAGAAAATATTTGATATTTCACTTGTTAGGTTTTCAAATTTCCTAGCTTCACATTCCAATAAGTTCATGTGAGATCGGTATCCAAACTTATCTAGCATACAGAGGTCTGAAGTATAGCTAAGTTGCTATCATGTGCTCAACAGTCTCAGTTGCTCGCCAGTTATTACACTTTGCTGAAGTATAGTTTAACGAACACCTAGCAATTTGTTTCGGTAAAACGTAATGTGTATAAAGAATTATGAATTTAGTAAACAATTCATTTTCGACATAAAGCAGACAATTTTTATACTGCATAATTCAATCATTTTTTATAGTTTTTGACTATCTGATAATCACAATTCTCATAAAATGCATTAGTCTAGATCTTATCTTTAACAAACATTGACAATGAATTCACGTCAACATTTAACGCAACTGTCTTTCTAACATTAAATTGTATTGGATAGCCGAAGCTAGTTTATGCAGAGCAATGGTTTATTTATTCTGCCTAAATTCGAAACATACTTTATTCTTATCTTTTTATTCCGTTCTTGAACATGAGAAATTCTTATTCTAATTGGGGTTCGAGTGTAATTATTTTCATATTTTCTTTGGCATATTACGATGTTTTATTTTCACAAAATGTACCCATGAAAAAAGCGCCTAAAAAAAAAATCAAAAACGATCTGAATTTCAACTTAGTGTTGGTAAAATTTTTAAAAACTAACCAATCGGTCGATAAAACTTAGTACATGCCTAATCCCGTTCAAAGCACCATACCATGTTTATACCAGAAGAACAAACTATCAAGACAAATATTATCAGGAGTGGTGGCTGTTGTCATTGTCGAAGTAACATTGAAAAGAATCGACTATGATTTGAGGAGAAATAATGACTTTGAGTCATCAAATAAGAGATGATAATCTCGGAAGGAAAATAAAAAGTGAATGTATTTGCATCATTGACACCGACCCTGAACCAAGTTACGTCCATAACTCTGTTAATCTCAATCGCATAGACCACAGCCAGGTAATTTGAAGATAACCGCAAGACTCAACTCAGCAGTCAGTGAGTTCATGAAGTGATGTCAGGTCTTGCATCAACCACTCTAAACTTCTTTTCAAGACACTTCTAAACCAGACAGTTTCTCCTATCAAGCTAATAGTTTGCTACCAGTAATACATGCCGTAACCATCTCAGCCAATGAAAGTTGAATATTTTTTATCAATCAGTTTGCCATCCTTACTTGGTACCTTGCGTCTATCCTCAATGCTGGTCCCAACAAACACGATCAATGCTTCCAGGAATCTGTGACAAAATACTAGTTACCGAATAATAATCTTTCTAATTTTATTTAAACGCCTATTTATGTACTGAATTATTAAACTCATTCAGCAAACAGTACTTGTAAGGTAGTATGTTAAATAACTTTCAAAGCTCATAAAACTTTACAACTTATTCGAACTAGACAATGGACTTATATAGCTGATGAACACTTAAGAAATTTCATTATGCAATATATTTAGCTTTTAATTACATTTAAAACTGATCAAAATTTCATTCAACAATTTGCTTGTCAGTCCTAATTAAAGCAATATACGTCTACTTGATACACAACGAATTCTATTACCCAGATCAAATAAAGAGTATCTCAAAGACATGTAACTTATTTTTACTGTAGAACCGATTTACAATTTTCAACAGCAAACAATTCAGGTTGCACAATTTTGTTTGCATCTTTCGTAGAGGCCACATCAGAACACTAACAGCCAGATATTACGATGCACAAAGATTAGTTATCAAGCAATAAATTTTCATAATGACATTTTAACTATAACATGAACATAATATTCTATTTAACTGAGATAATTTCCCAGAATACATCATGGAAATCGCTTTTAAATTTGAGAATTTAAATACACTGCTCACTATGGTAAATCTTCATGCTGTTTCCCATTAAACTTTCTTGATAATATACGTTATTTACTTCCGACTGAGGTTTTACGACTAGAGTAAAGATTGAACATAGGATTGTATTTAGATAGGGTATATTACAAAATATATCAATTTATACACATATTTTGTGCATATTTTTCAATCTTCACAGCATTAACAAAGATTTTTCAACCAATAATTTCATGAATAACAAAACTATATGTCTAACAGTTGCTTCCCTATTAGGGATTTCTTGTCATTTGGATCAAAGTAGTACAGTATAATCATACACTCAGCATGAGCAAAAATAAAATTCTTTGCTCTAATCCCGAAAAAGATACTGTAAGTAGGTGTTGAAGACTACGAACAGTCATCAGCCGGGGCTAATTATGAACTGTTTGCTACAAGTGACTAGACATCACTTCTATATAGTTTTCTCGTATTACACAGAATTGCCTTGTAAGATAGTCGAAAGGAATTAGAGCATGACAAGTCATCAATCACTGGAACAGAGTTTGGCTGACAAGTAGTGACATACTGATTGATATTCTAAAGCTAATACTGATCTAGCGATGAAAGCCATAGATGAAATGACGAAATATCGGTTTTAGTGACATTGATGTATTCATTCACTGAGCTTTTCAGTTGTTATTTCTTTCCCTTTTTGTTTCATACACGTTTAGGAATTATTTTTCCATGTGAATTACTATTAAAATCAAATTATTAATTCTAATGCTTTGTTCGAGGTGTGTGAGGTATCACTTGTTTTTATCTGAGTGTACATGACAACGTCTGACCGCTTAAATTCAAAATAAAACTGAATTCAAATGGTATTCCTTAACTCTGTTATTAAACAGTATAATCACTGTTTATTAACTTCATGCAGGATTATACTTTTCATCATACTTACCATTTTCATATCAACAATAGTAATCTCTTCAATATATTTACAGCAATCAAATCACAATAATAAAAAAAAATGATTCGGAATTCAATGATAACTACCTGTTAATCAACAATCTACAGCTAAAAAAAAGTGTTAATACACTTTAATGAGAAGTGACGATAAATAGAATTAGCAGAAATCAAAATAAGACAGAAATCGCCAGCATTGGGAGTAAACACATTTTTTTGTCACGTTGTAGAAACATCTACCTATGTGAAATAACTAATACTAGACTTGTTTTTTATAAAACAAAAAACCACATCTAATTCCGAAGTCCCTTCAAAATTTCACTGTAAATAGTGAATAATACTGAAACAGTTTGAAATCAGGTGACGCTGTTTTATAATACCGATGCTTGTGTATTGTTCTTTCAGTCAAAATATTTGCTTTGAAGTAACATAATCCGTTGTGAATCAATAATGTTCTTTATGTAGTGAATAAAATTGGCTTAAAAATAAGACTATTCTAGATTTTATTACCGTTAATACTTATTGACGATAGAAAAATTGCCTAAATTTCATCAAACTTTGTTGAAGCATGAATTCCTTATTTCTATAACTATTCTCATTGATAGAAGAACTAACTCGATGTACAAATTATGTAAACTGTCACCTTAACTGATATGATATGAACTACCTAATATAACATTGCCTTAGAAACATGGAATTTTAGATTGATTGTGTTTATTTCTGCCTGGACTATTATATATTCGTGACACTTTGACTTTTAGTGTGAATATTTTGCTGAATTAAAATATGACTATTTCTTCTAGTAAAACTGATATGGTCGTGCAACATATAGGATAAATCTGTGTTTAACGAAAACTAGAACCGATTATATCAATCTGTATCACATGTGACATCGTTGGATTGTTAATAAGATCGCATTTCTCTTTAGAGTTTAAGAAATTAGATCACTCCGAGCTGAACATATACAATGCGCTTCATGATTGGTAATTATTATCTTGAGAGAAATTCTTTCATCTAATGCTAACACTTGTCCAAATCTGCGTGTTCAAGTATGGTGGAGAAAATGATTCAATACGTGTTCTAATCTGAGGAGTCCAGGTTTGATGAATTTCGCGCTTGTTGTTCTACTCGCCCTTGAGCAAAAATTTATCAAATGTCAGCTACATTCATGGCGAAACATCACGTACAAAATAAGGACTTTAAGACACTTGAAATGAATTACTTAAGATGCTATTAAACGAGATTCAAAGTAATAAGCCATTGATAAATCTACCTCATTTTTATTTGACAAAATATTTCTCAAAAGCTATATACAAAATATTTCAATCATATGCAATCTGTTTCCATGAAATTCTCCATCTTAATGTACATCTCTTAATTGAAACTGCTACAACATTTTAAAATAATTTTGTTTATCTTGTCTGCTCAGAATATTGTCATGCTTCTTTGTCTAGTACATTTTTGCAGCAAACGAAAAATAATGCATAAAATACTTTTTAATACTGACTGAACCAAAGCGTATAGGAAGTTATGGACAGAGAAATTTGTAGACAAGATTTTCATACTGCAAATATTTACTAGTTATTTAAACTCTAGCGACCTGGCGTAAATTTAGCAAACTTTTAAATATATATCTAATATAAACTGTTCATAGTCAACGTTAAAAAACTTTTAAAAGATGTTAATTTCTCCTTTCAGTATAACATCACTATTTTTTTTTAACGTCTTAACAGTGTCATTCCAAGAAAACATGCAGAAAAAGACTGAAGCGTTAAGAAAGCGTTTCAATGAATTAGATAAAGATAAAGATGGCTTTGTGACATCTAAAGAATTTGAAGAGGAATTGATAAATCAAGGGTTTCCAAAATGCTTAGCTTCTGTAAGTTAGACTTCTATCTTTTTTCTTTTTCTATTATCGGATTAATAAACTGAATGTGTACTTCATTTTTTTTCTTAACTTGACCTTGGAACTTTGCAGATCCTCCTCAACGTTGTGACTGTTCGATGTTGATCATCTCAAGAATGAAACAGATATCACAGATTCAAAACCATCAAAATATTCAATGTTTGTTTTTCACTAAAGATATTTTACTCATATCAACTTTTGAAGGTTCCAGATTTATGTGAAGTTATGGTTGTATATTACTGAGAAGTACCTACGTCTGCTGAAGTTCAGTTTTCATATACAATATAACTTTGAATTGAACAGCACACTAAAAAAACATAAGATAGTATGAATAAATTGTAAATAACTTTTGAAACGTTCACATTGCATAGGCATAAAGTATAGAATTTTGTAACACACCAGTCAATTCTCAGATTTCGAAAATATAGTAAAGCGATGTTTTGAAATATCTCAGCACTGATCAGCCTTTTGTCTAGATTTCAAAATAACTGTTTGTTCAGATAAAATTACTTTTGCGTTAATAAATTTCAGATCTAGTTTAAAATACCCTAGTATCACTCTCTCGGTAAATATTAAAACATGTATCACATTATGCATATAAAACCGATATTGATGTTAACTTTTTTGCCATAGTTCTTGATTAAAAAGCATAATTAAGGCCTTGAAAGCATCTGAAATTGAGTATTCAGTCAAGCTGTTAACGTTTCAAAAATTGTACATTTTAGCACTTTCTTTTCTTATTAAATATATATATATATATAATACATAGAATGTGGCTAGCAGTGGATTGCAGGATTTTCGTTTCGTTCCATTTGGGATTCGTCAGCTTGATGTACCTTCATGAGATTTACTCCAATCGGTAATGATTTGGATTATCCCATCCAGTCACAGACTATCAACAACAGGTTGCACAAGTTAGAGACCATCCGCACTCAGTTGCTAAATGGATAGCGAGATGGCGTTTGAAGCAAACGGAACTGGGTCCGAGTCCTGGAGAGAATACCAACTCTGAGATGCAGGAATATCAAGCTGATGAGTGTTAAATAGGATAAAATGGGCACCTACTCCTAGTCACATTCAGTTTGTTCTTTAAAAACTCTTGTCATAATCAATCGAAGCAATGCACATAGAATGCCCATATGCAAACCAAGACTAATCGAATTCTGGGCTGAATATCAAACCGTTTTAACTTGAATTAACCTATTAAATAGGTTTAATTCAAGTTAAAACGGTTTGATATTCAGCCCAGAATTCGATTAGTCTTGGTTTGCATATGGGCATTCTATGTGCATTGCTTCGATTCATTATGACAAGAGTTTTTTAAAGAACAAACTGAATGTGACTAGGAGTAGGTGCCCATTTTATCCTATTTAACACTCATCAGCTTGATATTCCTGCATCTCAGAGTTGGTATTCTCTCCAGGACTCGGACCCAGTTCCGTTTGCTTCAAACGCCATCTCGCTATCCATTTAACAACTGAGTGCAGATGGTCTCTAACTTGTGCAACCTGTTGTTGATAGTCTGTGACTGGATGGGATAATCCAAATCATTACCGATTGGAGTGAATCTCATGAAGGTACATCAAGCTGACGAATCCCAAATGGAACGAAACGAAAACCCTGCAATCCACTGCTAGCCACATTCTATGTATTATATATATATATATATTTAATAAGAAAAGAAAGTGCTAAAATGTACAATTTTTGAAACGTTAACAGCTTGACTGAATACTCAATTTCAGATGCTTTCAAGGCCTTAATTATGCTTTTTAAACAAGAACTATGGCAAAAAAAGTAACATCAATATCGGTTTATGTGCATAATGTGATATATGTTTTAATATTTACCGATAGAGTGATACTAGGGTATTTTAAACTAGATCTGAAATTTATTAACGCAAAAGTAATTTTATCTGAACAAACAGTTATTTTGAAATCTAGACAAAAGGCTGATCAGTGCTGAGATATTTCAAAAACATCGCTTTACTATATTTTCGAAATCTGAGAATTGACTGGTGTGTTACAAAATTCTATACTTTATGCCTATGCAATGTGAACGTTTCAAAAGTTATTTACAATTTATTCATACTATCTTATGTTTTTTTTAGTGTGCTGTTCAATTCAAAGTTATATTGTATATGAAAACTGAACTTCAGCAGACGTAGGTACTTCTCAGTAATATACACCCGTAACTTCACATAAATCTGGAACCCTCTAAAAGTTGATATGAGTAAAATATCTTTAGTGAAAAACAAACATTGAATAGTTTTGATGGTTTTGAATCTGTGATATCTGTTTCATTCTTGAGATGATCAACATCGAACAGTCACAACGTTGAGGAGGATCTGCAAAGTTCCAAGGTCAAGTTAAGAAAAAAAAATGAAGTACACATTCAGTTTATTAATCCGATAATAGAAAAAGAAAAAAGATAGAAGTCTAACTTACAGAAGCTAAGCATTTTGGAAACCCTTGATTTATCAATTCCTCTTCAAATTCTTTAGATGTCACAAAGCCATCTTTATCTTTATCTAATTCATTGAAACGCTTTTTTAACGCTTCAATCTTTTTCTCCATGGCTGCTTGGAATGACACTGTTAAGACGTTAAAAAAAAATATTGATGTTATACTGAAAGGAGAAAATTAACATCTTTTAAAAGTTTTTTAACGTTGACTATGAACAGTTTATATTAGATATATATTTAAAAGTTTGCTAAATTTACGCCAGGTCGCTAGAGTTTAAATAACTAGTAAATATTTGCAGTATGAAAATCTTGTCTACAAATTTCTCTGTCCATAACTTCCTATACGCTTTGGTTCAGTCAGTATTAAAAAGTATTTTATGCATTATTTTTCGTTTGCTGCAAAAATGTACTAGACAAAGAAGCATGACAATATTCTGAGCAGACAAGATAAACAAAATTATTTTAAATGTTGTAGCAGTTTCAATTAAGAGATGTACATTAAGATGGAGAATTTCATGGAAACAGATTGCATATGATTGAAATATTTTGTATATAGCTTTTGAGAAATATTTTGTCAAATAAAAATGAGGTAGATTTATCAATGGCTTATTACTTTGAATCTCGTTTAATAGCATCTTAAGTAATTCATTTCAAGTGTCTTAAAGTCCTTATTTTGTACGTGATGTTTCGCCATGAATGTAGCTGACATTTGATAAATTTTTGCTCAAGGGCGAGTAGAACAACAAGCGCGAAATTCATCAAACCTGGACTCCTCAGATTAGAACACGTATTGAATCATTTTCTCCACCATACTTGAACACGCAGATTTGGACAAGTGTTAGCATTAGATGAAAGAATTTCTCTCAAGATAATAATTACCAATCATGAAGCGCATTGTATATGTTCAGCTCGGAGTGATCTAATTTCTAAACTCTAAAGAGAAATGCGATCTTATTAACAATCAACGATGTCACATGTGATACAGATTGATATAATCGGTTCTAGTTTTCGTTAAACACAGATTATCCTATATGTTGCACGACCATATCAGTTTTACTAGAAGAAATAGTCATATTTTAATTCAGCAAAATATTCACACTAAAAGTCAAAGTGGTCACGAATATATAATAGTCCAGGCAGAAATAAACACAATCAATCTAACAATTCCATGTTTCTAAGGCAATGTTATATTAGGTAGTTCATATCATATCAGTTAAGGTGACAGTTTACATAATTTGTACATCGAGTTAGTTCTTCTATCAATGAGAATAGTTTATAGAAATAAGGAATTCATGCTTCAACAAAGTTTGATGAAATTTAAGGCAATTTTTCTATCGTCAATAAGTATTAACGGTAATAAATCTAGAATAGTCTTATTTTTTAAGCCAATTTTATTCACTACATAAAGAAACATTATTGATTCACAACGGATTATGTTACTTCAAAGCAAATATTTTGACTGAAAGAACAATACACAAGCATCGGTATTATAAAACAGCGTCACCTGATTTCAAACTGTTTCAGTATTATTCACTATTTACAGTGAAATTTTGAAGGGACTTCGGAATTAGATGTGGTTTTTTGTTTTATAAAAAACAAGTCTAGTATTAGTTATTTCACATAGGTAGATGTTTCTACAACGTGACAAAAAAA